>JABTXL010019331.1:62926-107361 GCA_025134845.1 Neodon shergylaensis
GGGGGGAGGGCCGCGGGCGGCCAGCGGAGCCCGCAGTTCCCCAGGCCCGAGCGCTCGGAGACAGCGGCGACGCGGCGCGGGACGGAGCGGAGCGCTCGGGCTCCACAGCCTCCCTCCCCTCCCCTCCCTTCGCTGTCCTCACCCTCTCAGCCGGACCGGAACTATGTGATCCTGGAAGTTCCGGGGCCATTGCTGTGTGGGATAAACAGTAATGGCGGAGGCTGCGGCTCCAGGAACAACAGCCACAACATCCGGAGCAGGAGCGGCAGCGGCGGCGGTGGCAGCGGCTTCCCTCACCCCTATCCCCACAGTCGCTGCCCTGTCCCCGGGGGCGGGCGGAGGGGGCGGCGGCAGCGACGGCAGCGGCGGCGGCTGGACGAAACAGGTCACCTGCAGATATTTTATGCATGGGATTTGTAAGGAAGGAGATAACTGTCGATACTCGCATGATCTTTCTGACAGCCCATACGGTGCAGTGTGCAAGTATTTTCAAAGAGGGTGCTGTGTGTACGGAGACCGCTGCAGATATGAACACAGCAAGCCACTGAAACAGGAGGAAGTGACTGCAACAGACCTGAGTGCGAAACCATCCCTTGCTGCTTCCTCAAGTCTCTCTCCGGGAGTTGGAGCACTTGCTGAAATGAATCCAGGCGAAGCTGAGTCAAGAAACCCAAACTTTGCAGCAGTAGGAGCAGGTTCAGAGGACTGGGTGAATGCCGTTGAGTTTGTACCCGGTAGCCTTACTGTGGCCTTACTGCCCCTTCCTGCACTGAAGTACCCCTGCAGGGCTCAGTGACCAAGGAAGAGTGAGAGAAGGAGCCAGCTGCGGTGGAGACAAAGAAGCAGCTTTGCCCCTATGCTGCAGTGGGAGAGTGTCGTTATGGGGAGAACTGTGTGTATCTCCACGGAGACTCCTGTGACATGTGTGGCCTTCAGGTCCTGCACCCAGTGGATGCTGCCCAGAGGTCACAACACATAAAATCTTGCATTGAGGCCCATGAGAAAGACATGGAGCTCTCTTTTGCTGTGCAGCGCAGCAAGGACATGGTATGTGGGATCTGCATGGAGGTGGTCTATGAGAAAGCCAACCCCAGCGAGCGCCGCTTTGGGATCCTGTCCAACTGCAACCATACCTACTGTCTCAAGTGTATCCGCAAATGGAGAAGTGCTAAGCAATTTGAAAGCAAGATCATAAAGTCCTGCCCTGAATGCCGGATCACATCTAACTTTGTCATTCCAAGTGAGTACTGGGTGGAGGAGAAAGAAGAGAAGCAGAAACTCATTCAGAAATACAAGGAGGCCATGAGCAACAAGGCGTGCAGGTATTTTGATGAAGGACGTGGGAGCTGCCCATTTGGAGGGAACTGTTTTTACAAGCATGCGTACCCTGATGGCCGTAGAGAGGAGCCACAGAGACAGAAAGTGGGAACATCAAGCAGATACCGGGCCCAACGAAGGAGCCACTTCTGGGAGCTCATTGAGGAGAGAGAGAACAACCCCTTTGACAACGACGAAGAGGAGGTTGTCACCTTTGAGCTGGGCGAGATGTTGCTTATGCTTTTGGCTGCAGGTTGGGACGACAAGCTGACAGACTCTGAGGACGAGTGGGACTTGTTTCACGATGAGCTGGAGGATTTTTATGACTTGGATCTATAGCAGCTTTGCGTGGCGTGGGAACTGGTCTGCGGAGCCTCAGACAGTAGCTGTCCCCTGTGCTGTGTGGCAGTGCGCATGGCTCTCCTAGGCAGGCCCCTCGAACTCCAGGTGCTGTCGTCATCACTTCCCAGGGCCTGCTCCTCTACCCTCACCTTCCCCCAAGAGTGTGTTGTTTTCTGTTTCAAAAAGTTACAAAAATAAATCTTCAAGTTAAAAAAAAAAAAAGAAACACACTTTAACCTCACAGACAGACATTACCTCAGAGTAAAGGATTGGGAAAAGATTTTCCAATCAAATGGACCTAATAAACAAGCAGGTGTAACTATCCTAACAAAACAGTCTTCAAACTAAAATCAATCAGAAGAGATGAAGGATGCTATATACTCATAACAGGAACAATCCATCAAGATGAAGTCTTAATACTGAACATCTATGCCCCAAATACAAGAGCAACCACATATGTAAAAGAATCATTACTAAAGCATAAATTGCACATCAAACCCCACACACTAATAAGAGGAGACTTCAACACTCCACTCTACTCAATGGACAGGTCAACCAGACAGAAACTTAACAGAGAAATAAGAGAACTGACATATGTCGTGAACCAAATGAACTTAACAGACATCTACAGAACATTCCACCCAAACACATGAGACTATACCTTCTTCTCAGCAGCCCAAGGAACCTTCTCTAAAATTAAACACTTACTCGGTAACAAAGAAAACCTCGGCAGAGACAAAAAAAATTGGAGTAACACCCTGTATCTTATTGGATCACCATGGTTTAAAGTCATAATTTAAAAACAACACTAATGGCAGAAAGCCTACAAACTCAGGGAAACTTAACAGTGCTCTGGGTCAAGGGGGAAATAAAGAAAGAAATTAAAGACTTCCTAGAATTCAATGAAAATGAAGGAACAACATACCCCAAACCATGGGACACTATGAAAAGAGTGCTAAGAGGCAAATTCATAGAAATAAGTGCCTACATAAAGAAAGTGGAGAAACTCACACTAATGACAACAGCACAGCTGAAAGCTCTAGAACAAAAAGAAGCAGACTCACCCAGGAGGAGTAGAGGACAGGAATTTATCAAACTGAGAGCTGAAATCAATAAAATAGAAACAAAGAAAAGAATACAAAGAATCAATGAAAAAAGGAGCTGGCTCTTTGAGAAAATCAACAAGATAGACAAACCCTTCCAGACTAAACAACAAGCAGAGAGAGAGCATTCAAATTAACAAAATCACAAATGAAAAGGGGACATAACAACAGACACTGAGGAAATCCAGAGAATCATTAGGTCATACTAAAAAACCTGTACTCCACAAAATTGGAAAACATAAAAGAAATGGACAATTTTCTGAATAGGTACCAAATACCAAAATTAAATCAAGATCAGGTGAACAATTTAAATAGACCTATAATCTGCAAGGAAATAGAAGCTGTCATCAAAAGCCTCCAACCAAAAAAAAAAGCCCAGGGCTTGATTGTTTCAGTACAGAATTCTACCAGAACTTCAAAGAGGAGCTAGTACCAATACTCCTCAAGGTGTTCCATGGAATAGAAACAGAGGGAACATTGCCAAACTCCTTTTATGAGGCTACAGTTAGTCTGATACCAAAAGCACACAAAGACTCATCCAAGAAAGTGAATTACAGACCAGTCTTAGTCATGAACATAGATGCAAAAATACTCAATAAAATACTGGCAACCCCAATTCAAGAAAACATAAAAAAGCCATCCACCATGATCATGTCAGCTTCATCCCAGAGATGCAGGGATGGTTCAACATATGAAAATCTATCAATGTAATCCATAATATAAATAAACTGAAAGAAAAAACATATGAAGGATTTGTTCTACAAGAAGATTAATTTTTTGAAGAATGAAATTGAAGAAGATATCAGAAAATGAAGATATCACCCATGCTCTTTGATATGTAGAACCAAAACAATAAAAATGACAATGCCACCAAAAGCAATATTTAGATTCAATGCAATCCCCATCAAAATTTCAACACAATTCTTCACAGAACTCACAAGAACAATAATTAGTTCATATGGAAAAACAACAAAACCCAGGATAGCCTAAACAATCATTTACAATAAAGGAACTTCTATAGGCATCACCATTTCTGATACCAAGCTCTATTACAGAGTTACAGTAATGAAACTGCTCAATATTGGCATAAAAACAGACAGGTTGACCAATGGAATAAAATTGAAGATCCTGATATTAAGTGACACACTTATGAACACCTGATTTTTGACAAGAAGCTAAAAATTATACAATGTTAAAAGGAATGCATCTTCAACAAATGGTGCTGGCATAACTGGATGTCAACATGTAGAAGAATGAAAATAGATCTATATCTATCCCCATGCACAAAACTCAATCCAAATGGATTAAAGACCTCAATATAAATCCAACCACATTGAACCTGGTAGAAGAGAAAGTGGGAAGTGGCCTTCAATGCATGAACACAGGAGACCATTTCCTAAATAGAACAGCAGCATAGACATTGAAAGCTACAATACATAAATGGGACCTCCTGAAACTGAGAAGCTTTTGTAAAACAGAGGACATAGTCAATAAGACAAAGCAGCAGCCTATAGAATGGGAAAAGATCTTCACCAACAGCACATTAGAAAGAGGACTGATCTCCAAAACATATAAAGAACTCAAGAAATTACACATCAGGAACTAACTGGGGACATCGCCCTGGGCACCTGGGAGCCCCTCTAGGTCCAAGTCTCTTGCCAACCCTAAGATGGCTCCCTTAATTAAGAAATGTGCTTCCCTGCTCCCCTATCCAGCCTTCCTTTATCCCCATCATCCCGTTTCCCCAAGTTCCCCCCATCCTCCCCTTCTCACTTTTCTCTCCTCATCTCCCCTTACCTCCTCCCACCCCACCCCCAAGATCCCAATTTTTTGCCCGGCATTCTTGTCTACTTCCCATAACCAGGAGGATAGCTATATGTTTTTCTTTGGGTTCACCTTCTTATTTAGCTTCTTTAGGATATCAAATTGTAGACTCAATGACCTTTATTTATGGCTAGAAACCAATTATGAGTGAGTACATCCCATGTTCATCTTTTGGGGTCTGGGTTACCTCACTCAGGATAGTGTTTTCTATTTCCATCCATTTGCATGCAAAATTCGAGAAGTCATTGTTTTTTACCGCTGAGTAGTACTCTAATGTGTATATATTCCACACTTTCTTCATCCATCCTTCCATTGAAGGACATCTAGGTTGTTTCCAGGTTCTGGCTATTACAAATAATGCTGCTATGAACATAGTTGAACAAATGCCCTTGTCATATGATCGGGCTTCTCTTGGGTATATTCCCAAGAGTGGCATTGCTGGGTCCAGGGGTAGGTTGATCCCGAATTTCCTGAGAAACCACCACACTGATTTCCAAAGTGGTTGCACAAGTTTGCATTCCCACCAGCAATGGATGAGGGTACCCCTTTCTCCACAACCTCTCCAGCAAAGGCCTATAGCCATACTGATGAATATCTTGCATATCACCATAGAACCTTCATCTGGCGATGGTTGGAGATAGAGACAGAGACCCACACTGGAGCACCGGACTGAGCTCCCATTGTCCCAATGAGGAGCAGAAGGAGGGAGAACATGAGCAAAGAAGTCAGGACCACAAGGGGTGCACCCACCCACGGAGACAGTGGGGCTGATCTATTGGGAGCTCACCAAGGCCAGCTGGACTGTGACTGAAAAAGCATGGGATAAAACCGGACTCACTGAACATGGCAGACAATGAGGGCTGATGAGAAGCCAAGGACAATGGCATGGGGTTTTGTTCCTACTTCATGTTCTGGCTTTGTGGGAGCCTAGCCAGTTTGGATGTTCACCTTCCTAGACCAGGACGAAGGGGGGAGGATTTGGGACTTTCCACAGGGCAGAGAACCCTGACTGCTCTTCAGGCTGGAGAGGGAGGGGGAGAGGAGTGGGGGAAGGGGGAGAGGAGTGGGAGGAGGAGTGGGAGGAGGAGGAGGGAAATGGGAGGCTGGGAGGAGGCGAAAATTTTTTTGCAATAAAATAAAATAAAAAAAATAAAAAAAAGAAATTACACATCAAAATTCCAAATAATTTAATTTGAAAATGGGGTACAGAACTAAACAGAGAATTTTCAGCAGAAGACTCTCAAATGGCTAAAAGACAGTTAAGGAAATGTTCAACATCAGTAGCCATGAGGGAAATGCAAATCAAAATTACTCTGAGATACCATCTTACACCAGTCAGAGTGGCCAAAATCAAAAACAGCAATGATAGCTTATGTTGGAGAGGATGTAGAGTAAGAGGAACACTCCTACATTACTGGTTGGAGTGCAAACTTGTACAACCACTCTTGGAAATCACTATGGCAGTTTCTCAGAAAATTGGGAATCAACCTAACTCAGGACCCACCAATACCACTCTTTGGTATATATCCAAAAGTTGCTCAATCATACTCTAAGGACATCTGTTCACCTATGTTCATAGCAGCATTATTTGTAACAGCCAGAACCTGAGAAAAACCCAGGTTCCTCTCCACAGAAGAATGCATAAAGAAAATGTGGTACATTTACACTATGGAGTGCTACTCAGACATAAAAATAATGACCTCTCTTGTGGGGTAAACGGAACACTCCTGCATTGCTGGTAAGATTGCAAGTTGGTACAGCCCCTTTGGATGTCAGTGTGGCAATTTCTCAGAAAACTAGGAAACAATCTTCCTCAAGACCCAACAATACCACTTTTGGGTATATATCCAAAGGATGCTCAATCGTGCCACAAGGACACGTGCACAACTATGTTCATAGAAGCTTTGTTTTTCATAGCCAAAACCTTGAAACAACCTAAATGCCCCTTGACCAAAGAATGGATAAGGAAAATATGGTACATTTACACAATGGAGTACCACACAGCAGAAAAAAATAAAGACATCTTGAATTTTGCAGGAAAGTGGATAGAGCTAGAAAACATTATTTTGAGTGAGTTAACTCAGACACAGAAAGACAATTATCACGTGTACTCACTTATAGGTGGTGGTTTTTAAACATAAAGCAAAAGAAAACCAGCCTATAAACCACAATCCCAGAGAACTTAGACAACAATGAGGACACTAAGAGAGACTTACAGAGATCTAATCTACATGGGAAGTAGAAAAAAAGACAAGATCTCCTGAGTAAATTGGGAGCATGGGAACCTTGGGGGAGGGTTGAAGCAGGGAGGGGAGAAGTAGGGGAGAACAGAGGAAAATGTAGAGCTCAATAAAAGTCAATAAAAAACAAAAATAATGACCTCTGGAAATTTGCATGCAAATGGATAGAACTAGAAAAAAAAACATCCTGAGTGAGATAACCCAGACCTTGAAAGGTGAACATGGTAAATACTCACTCACAAGTGAATATTAGCTGTAAGGAATGGATATTGACCCTACAGTTTATGATGCTAGAGAAGCTAAGTAACAAGGTGAACCCTAAGAAAAACGTAAATAGATTCACATGAAAAGGGGAAACAGTCAAGGATCTCCTGACAAAGTTGAGAAGATGAGAGTGGGGGGAGAAAGGATTGAGAAAGGGGAAGAGAAGAGAGAAGGGGAGAGAGAAGGAGAACTTGAGAGAATGGGATAGTTGAGATGTAGGAAGTACAGAGATGAGAGCATTGAGAGAGATATTTTGATCGAAGGAGCCATTATGGTACTAGCAAGAAACTTGACACTAGAAAAATTCCCAGGAATCCACAAGGATGACCCCAGCTAAGACCCCAAGCTATAAAGGACAGGGTGCCTGAACTAGTCTTGCCCTGTATAGTCAGATCAATGAATGTTTGATTAGGGAGTCCCCTCTGTATGCTGTGAATACCATTTGTTAATAAAGAAAGTGTCTTGGGCTTGCATAGAGAAGAATAGAGGCAGGCAGGTAAAACTAAACTGAATGCTGGGAGAAAAACGTTGAAGTCAGAGAGAAGTCATGGAGGCTCAGGCAGAAACAGACATTCTGAAACTTTGCTGGTAAGCAACAGCCGCGTGGTGATACACAGGTTAATAGAAATGGATGAGCCAAGAAAAAGCTAGAGTTATTTGCCAATGGCTGCTTTAAATAATATAGTACTCAGGCAGAAACTATATTTCTACTCTTGCATTGATTGGCAGGGCCTGGTATAAAATCATTGCTTAGTGAATCATCTACAGAGGAGAGAGACACATCCTGATACTGAGTCACTCACTTCTGCACAGTGGTAGGGGATTCTGGAATACAAGGGCTACACTGTTGCTGGGATCGGCAGAAGTTAGAAAGCCTTCAAGCTGAATGTCAGGCTAATGCTTCTTTCATTGACATGTACAAGGAAGGCATTTGGGCAGATAAAACATAGGAACTCTAATGCATATTCCTTTTGGGGTTGGAAGACCTCAGGTTCAAGGTACTTGTCATGGGGTGGGGAGATGGTGCCTGCAGGAGTTGGATGAAGTTTCTCTCAGAGAGAAAGCATGATGGGTGAGAGGACCAGTAACTGCGGGTCATTTGAACCTTGTGAAGGGCGAAGATGATTTGAATCAGAGAAGCTGAGTGGTTCTTACCAAGGCATAGGGAGAGATAAAAGCTCATAGTTCAATCACAAAGTAAGGCACAGAGAGTCAAATAGAGAAAGGTGGTCAGATTCAGCAGTTAGATGTAACTGGTGACCTGTATCCTGCTGCCCTGGATCCAGCTAAGAGTGCTGCTGGTACTCAGAAAATGTGTGTGCATGGGATCCACAAGGAAACTGGAGAGAGGGCTGTGTCTGGATACTCACAGCACCATCCGGGAAGCCACCAGTGTTTGTCCCTGCTGTCCATCACCATCCAGCTGAAGCCTCTTTACATGGCAGCAGAACTTAATACAGAAAGTGACCACCATGAGCTCCACATTTGTCTGGACCACCAGGGGGTTAATGCTTGTCAGGATCATGGGGTGTAGCATATCCACTGAGGCATGTACCCTTGTTTCTGGAAAATTGCGCATTACATCCATCAGGAACGTCGTATCCTGAGTCTCATACAGACAATGGAATAAACCCAGAGGATATTGTTTATTGTATTCAGCTTCCTGTATGATGTGCCATTGCAGGGACCACCCTGTCTTCTGAAACAAACTGCAGGCAAAGATCTTCTGCATTTCTCTTATACCTCTTATACTTGAAAGGCCAAATAGGAAGCTCACAGTGGGTGCCTCAAGCAGGTCATGTCTTTTCCGTAGACTTCCTTCAGTGTTTCTACAATTCTGTAGACATCGATATGGTCATATCTCAGCACATTATTCTCCAAGACATGGAACATTGCTGCAAAGAACTCCTGGAGATACAAGTGGGCAAAGCTGTAACTCAGAGATCCAGGATGCTTTTGAAGGATGCCAATTTTCAGGAAAGTGGCAATGTCATCATCATCCAATCCTTGGATCTGAAAATCTCTCTCACTGAACAGGGTTCTTCTTTGGCAGATTCCCTCAGCAGCCAGTGAGCAGAGTGCTCTGATCTGGTTCCCCAGGGCATGACCTGAGAGAGTCTGGGAAAGATATTTCAGGCAGAGCTCTGAGGTAGTCTGTGAGGCCAGTGAGAGGTCTTCTCCCCGATCCATTTGCTGCTTCAGGCAGGTGCAGACCAGCCAGGACACCCAGGGTACCTCACACAGGGCTGAGAGCACCGGGTTTGATTTAAGCAAGTTAAAAGCTGCCATTGCTTCTCTTTTCTCTGTGAAATATTTGTAGAAGTATTTCTTCCGTCCAGACTTAGAGAAGCCCAGGACTTCCACCCAACATGGCTGCCCCAAGGAAGGAATGAACTTCTTCAGATCTGTGGTTCGAGCTGTGAGCAGCAAGGAAGCCTGAGGCAGGACAGATTTCCCCAGCAAACTGCCCAGCAGTGTGTGCACAGGTTGTGGCTGGCTCCAGTGAAGGCAGAACTTGGAATTCTTATCTTCCAAGACCCATGTTGGTTCATCTATGCCATCCAGGATGAAGAGCAGCTTCTCAGGATGAGACAGGATCTCCCTGATGGAAGCTGCAGGCACAGTCTGGTCTTTCGCTATGAGCTCAGCCAGACTCGGCTGCTTGCACTGGGCCAGTTCTCTGCAGCTGAAGTAGAAGACATGCTGGAAGCGATCTCTGTAGAGCTGGCCTTCCCCCCATGCTCTCCTCACCTGCCTGGCCAGTGTTGACTTCCCAATCCCAGCAACCCCCTCTAATACAACAAGTTGAGGCTCCTTCTGGGTATCCGGGTTTGGGCAAAATAAGTTTTGGATCTCAATCAGATGTCCACTCTCCTCTCCTTTATATTTATGCTGGCTTTTCCAGACCAAGGTCTTCCACCCTCTTGGGCAAGGTTTTTGTAGAAGTAAGAGCTGTGTGAAATTTTTCAGTAAATCATTTGTTTTCCAGGTCTGTGTGGGATAAAGATTTTCTCTTTCTTCACTTTGATGAATTTCTGAAATGATTCCTAAATAAGGGAGAGAGAGAGATGGAGCATAAATGAATATATTAGAGTTGTTTATTCTTTGATTTGTTCTTTCCTTCCCTTCTTTTCTGCCTTCCACCCTCAACAACTGGATGAATTTAGGCATCTTTCTAAGCTGTAAAACATATTGGATATGGGTCCTGGGTGCTAACAATGTGAGCTTTATAGTAGAAGAATATAGTTCAAGTCTTCCCTTGATTAATAATAATAATAATAATAATAATGATAATAATGCTGTATGATATTCATCCATACTTCAGATATTTATTGATGTCTTACTCTGCGCCAGAACTACTCTTGGGACTGAGTATATAGGGTGAGTTCACAGACACAACTCTGTCCTCATTCTGTCTATGGGATGATCCAGTAGCTCCACTGAGCTCAGCTTTCCCATCTGTAATTTTGGTGCTGTGGAGTACTGGGAGAGATTACAGACAGTTTCTGATATTATCCCATGTTCCCCCACCATTTGAGTACTGACAACATCATCTGTAAGTACAGAAATTTTGGGTCTGATGGGATGGTCTTAGGGGATGTCTTAGAGTCTATGTTTCAGGACGTCAACTTGGTCTCCTGTCTCTAGGCCTGGCAACTCCAGGCATATTTTGTAATGCCTTTTAGATATTGGTAACAACAGCCTTGTTTGTGACTACGGTTTGGATGTCTTTAGTTTCCACTGAAATTTATGTTGAAACTAGTGTTGAAATTCACTTGTGAGTGTAGTAGTACAGGGACAAGGGTAGGCCCCTTAATAGTTGACCAACACTTTTCTTCTAAGAATAGGCAAGCTGTTGTAGGCAGGGGTTCCTTTTCTTTCCTGCAGGCATCTGATTGCCTGTATACTTTTTCCTTAAGCAGAGCACTCACAGTCTCTACTCTTGGACTTCTAGACTACAGAGTGTAGTTAGATATACAAGTTCTAAAGAAAAAATCCTTTAATTCATCACTCAGAAGACAGAAGCAGGGGAATCAGGAGCACAGGGTCACCATTTTTATATGGTGAGATTGGAAGCATCCAGGCCTACAATCAGTCAGCCAATCAATTACACAAACAAATAAACAACAAGAATAACAAAAGTTACCCAGTCTCTTGTTTTTTCTTCTGGCAATGGAAACACATTTGCTTTTGGTGTAACCACTCCACCATTTGCACAACACACTTTGCAGGCTCCCCCCATCTTGTACTACCCCCTTCCTCCAAACAGTGTTTCTGGAGATTCTTCTCTCTCGTTTTCGACCTTTTCATAAATCTCATATCAACATTTTCTTTGGAAGGAACTCAAGACAAGACAGACAGAGATATACTTTATGGACCACAATCCATGTTCATCACTCAGTAACTACAGGATTTTAAAGTACAAAGCATCTTCCTTTCTTTCCTTGGCCAAGGTTCTGAAGAAAAATTGGCGAGAGCACAGAGTGCAGCATCAGTTCACACAATTTGCCCTTGAGAAACTGGCTTCTTGGCCAACTTGCCTCTGAAATCAGGATCTATAGATCTGCTCCCATTGTCTTCTGTAGGAATGTTGAAGGAGCTGCGGGCCACTTCCCTGCCACCCCAGCTCCTGGCCGCCAGCTAGCTTATGCCCTGAAATAATTACACGGAAACTGTATTCTTTTAAACATTGCCTGGCCCATTAGTTCCAGCCTCTTATTGGCTAGCTCTTACATATTGACCTAACCCATTTCTAATAATTTGTGTAGCCCACGAGGTGGCTTACCAGGAAAGATCTTAACCTGTGGCTGTGTCGGGAGTGAGAATCATGGCGACTCCTTGACTCAGCTTCTTTCTCCCAGCATTCTGTTCTGTTTACTATGCCTACCTAATTTTATGTCCTATTAAAGGGCCAAGGCAGTTTCTTTATTTAACCAATGAAACAACAGATAGAAAGATGACCCTCCTCCATCATTTCCCCTTTTTCTGTTTAAACAAAGAGGAAGGCTTTAACTTTAACATAGTAAGATTACATATAACAGTTATCAAGCAAGAATTACAGTTACAGTATTTATATCTATTTTATCCTTTATCATAACTAAGGAAAACTATAACTAACCATTCTTCAACTCCATCAAAGACTCCAGAAGGATATAATATTACCTAAGCAAACAAGAAATAAGTAACTTCTAAAATTCTAGAAATGACAGAGACATCTTGCTGCCTGTACAGTCACCCAAAGTTCTTTTGTACCGTTGGGGCATCGATATCTTCGGCCTACAGGCCCATAGTATCCAGCAGACATTTCCATGAAGCAGGAATTTTCAAAGACAGTTCAGTCACTTTCTGCTGTCCTGCAGAATGTCTCGCAGACTCTTTCATGATTCAGGAACCCCAAAAGACCATCTCACCTTTAGGCAAGTTCAGCAGTCCTCTCTCTGTGGGTTCTCTGTGTTTAGTTTATGCAACAGTCCAGGCAAGAGCAGTTTTCTTGCCCAAATGGCTATCAAGCTCCATAAGGATCCTCTTCGATGCCCATCTTCCTCTTTAAGTAGATTGGTGCTGTCAGGAGCAGACATGTCTCATTGTCATGAAAAGCCCCAAGTTATTAAAACATTTAAATGCCATATTCTGCAATCTTTGGAAGATATGAAGAATGCCTATCTAACTGAAATATATCTCTATACATCTAGAAAATCCAACTAACATGATTACAAGCTTAATTATTATTGATGATTATCCATCAGCAACCTATATTTCCTATTATATGTTACATTTTATTTTATTTTATTTGGTTTTTCGAGACAGGGTTTCTCTGTGGCTTTGGAGCCTGTCCTGGAACTAGCTCTGTAGACCAGGCTGGTCTCGAACTCACAGAGATCCGCCTGCCTCTGCCTCCCGAGTGCTGGGATTAAAGGCGTGTGCCACCATCGCCTGGCTTATATGTTACATTTTAAATGAACTACACAATCACAATACCTTAATCAATATCAGAAATACATATACATATAACAAAATTGACCTTAAAATCCATACCAATGCAAATTATTCATACCTATATCATTTCCCCCTTTAAATGTAAAAGAACATTTATAAACAATATTTTGGGAACATAGGTGAAGTTTTTTCTCTCCAAACTGCTTCCTGCTGAATGGGGGCACTGTTAATCAGATCATTTAGGGTGTAACCTGCGTGCCAGGTTTATCTCAGTTGGCAGTTGAGCGAAGTAATATTTTGAGAGTGTTCACAGCAACTTTTCGGGAGGTCGTGGTCTATCATACCATATCGGGATAGAATCAATCCACAGGGTCTGGTCTTCTGTGAAAACAAAAGAAGACCCTCTCCAAAGCATCATATCCTTAGACCCAAATTTTGAAATCGTAATACCCTTATATCAATTCTGGTTTAGCTTGGCAGCCCATGTAATGAAATGTCTCTCTGTACTTAGCTCCTTCACAGTCAAAAATTTTAAAGAAAACACAATGTACATAATCCAGACTCTCTGTGAATTTTCCATTTTTACGTGGCTTATTTTTCTTTATTTATTTTAATCTCTTAACTATCTGTACTCTGTCTCTTTGAAGACTTTACCGTTTTTTTAAGACATTAACTTTATTCTTTATATTCTTTTTCTTCTCTCTCCCAAGCCTACGTACATTCATCCAACAGTGTCTGAATCTGTTTTGTTGTGAATCTGTAATTTTTTTTTTACTATCCAGGAGCACTTTGTTTTGCGCCTTTAAATCACTAAGCACTTAAGAATCTAAGCTGTGACAATTCCTAGGTCAAACATAGGTACTGCCTACTTACCCCGCCCAGTCCAACATGGCGGAGCCACTCGTGCCTCTGATCCTTGCACATTGCACCAGTAGCATGGTGGAGCTGATTGTGCCTCTGAGCCACAGCACACAATGACTTCCTTTTAGGCACACAGCAAGTCTAGTTGCCATTAAACAAATCGTAGCACTTTACTCCAAATGCTCCATTCAAAAGCTCTGTCTCCCGCAGGAGCCAGACAGAGATCGCAATGGCGGCACAGTCCAGAAAGCCGGCATTTTAAAACAGCCAGTTTTTCCTGCTGCTGAGTCAGGAAAATTTCAAAATAGAGGACGTACCATTTTGTGCTAGCTCTGGGGCCGCCAGGTAGGAGCGGCACTCAACACTTTAATTCTGAGACTGAGCATGCAGCACAGAAATTCTTTTCATCCAAGTTACAGCCAAATCTGACAGGCAGAGCACTGCGCAGTCTGAAAACACGTCTCTGTATGGCAGCAGGAATCTGCCATGCTCTTCAGCCTGCCTAAGACTGATTCGACCTTCTGCCCAGGTGCAGGCGGGTAGCGCTGAGCCATCAGCAAGGTCTCAGAGCACTCTCCTTCCGATCCCAAGTGGGAACACAAACATCCAGTCCCCTAAAAGCCATTGAAATGCTTTAAAGCCAGAGTTCACTCTGGCAGCACAGGCCCAAGAAGCTGCGCTTTAAAATGACATAGCATTTTTTCTGCTGCTGTTGCCGAATCAGGAAATCTCTTTACAGCATGCCACCAACAAACAGCAAAAATCTGTGTTAAACTCTCTCTCTCTTATTTTTAAGCCTTCTCAGGTTTTTAAGTGGATTTAGTCTATCACGTCGGGCGCCACTCTGTTGAAGGAGCTGTGGGCCGCTTCCCTGTCGCCCCAGCTCCTGGCCACCAGCTAGCTTATGCCCCAAAATAATTACACGGAAACTGTATTCTTTTAAACACTGCCTGACCCATTAGTTCCAGCCTCTTATTGGCTAGCTCTTACATATTGACCTAACCCACTTCTAATAATAAGCCACGAGGTGGCTTACCAGGGAAGATCTTAACCTGTGGCTGTGTCGGGAGTGAGAATCATGGCGACTCCTTGACTCAGCTTCTTTCTCCCAGCATTCTGTTCTGTTTACTACACCTACCTAATTTTATGTCCTATTAAAGGGCCAAGGCAGTTTCTTTATTTAACCAATGAAACAACAGATAGAAAGATGACCCTCCTCCATCATAGGAAGACTTCTACCATCTCCTGAGTGCAGCAGGCTGTCCACTCATGTCTGTGTCCAAGGTCTTCCTGGCTCAGGCCATGTTTGCTCCAGGTGCAAAGGGAAGGCTCAGTTCTTCCTAGGCCATGATCTCCAAAACCTCCCAGCTGGGACGTATCTGTTACTATGCACATATCTAAGTCCTCTTCAGTTTTGTCACACTTTAAAATCATCTGTGGAGCAAGTTAATGAGGTTGAAGAAAAAGTATGTGGACTAGAATTTGGGTCCCCAAATCTCTGTACATGTTGCACTTACACTGGAACCTCTGTTACTCCAGGTTCAGAAAGTTGAGTCAAGGGATCCACAGAAAAAGATGTCTAGCTAGTCTTGCTTCATTGACATGCTTGGGGCATGGAGGAGAGCCTCTGCCTCAATGAATATGTGAAAGCAACCGAGGAAGATTCCAGATATCAATTTAGGGTGGACACAAGTACATAAAGTATAACCTCCATATATGTTTGTCCCAACACTTACAAAGAGGCACACAAGATGTACGCACATAATGTATATAGAAAGAAGAAAAGGTCAATAAATATCCACAGAAAATGGGTAGAAATGGAAAATATCTTAGTTATTGAGGTAATCATGACCAGAGAGAGAAATGTCATATTATTCTGTTATATGTGGATCATATGACATATGATCATATATTATGTATATGATCCATATAGACTAGTATGCTTAATTTGTTATTTTAAAGTTTCTTTTAAGCTAAATTTTGAGAATTTACTATGTCTATAGCATATTTACATCATTTTCACCCTTCTTAGTCTCCCCTCTACCTCCTCCAATGTCCCCTCCTCTCCTCTCAAATTCTCCTTTTCTTCTGTAATGTTTGTCCATTCATACATAATACATACATACAAACAAACATATATATGTACATATATGTTTATATATACACATACATACATGCACACACATATTCTGTTGAGTCTATTTAATGTTGCTCTTATGTATTTAATGCTGACTGCTTGGCATCTGATAAGAGGGACTCATCTCTGGAGAAGGCTGAGTCTCTGTTTCTCAGTAAACCTTAATTGTCTGTATATTTTCACATGTAGGACCATGTGAGATTTATTTGGAAGGTTTCAAGAGGTCAGGAAACTATAATGAACCCAAAAGAGGGGGATGGTAAAGGCCTTAAGGGGTGCAGACAGAGTAGACACCTTGGGCTGTAAATTGTTTAAGTGAGGTGTAAGTGGTTCAAGCACGAAGTGAGGACAGGGACTGTGTTACATGGGAGAAGCTGGGTAAGGATGGTTAGACCAAACCAAAATATGTATGATAGGTTCTATGGAAAGACGCCACACTAAGCTAACTAAAATATAAATTAAATAAAGGTAGGTTATTATGCAAGGGGTGTACAGTCCTTTCCCCCAAAGACATGAGTTGTTAAAATAAAATCCCAATGCGGACCATCGAGTACCTTAGTAAGAGTAATTGGTCAGAAGAATGCAGAGACTCCAGAACAACAAAGCCTGTTGCTGTTGCTCTTGTGAAGGTCTGTGGAAGAAACAGGTTCACTCCAGAATGAATTTTGTTTTAGTAGCAGCATGAAATCTAGTTTATGGTGAACTGACTACCATTGCATAAGATCTTTTAAAATTTATTATACAATTTAAAACTTAGCAAGTCAATTTCCACATACCAAAACCTCTTATCTGAATGTTGCCTAAGGAAACAAATTAAAGCAATTCTCAGTCACATGGCATCTTGGTTTGCAAAGCTTCCTCACAACCAAGTTTTACAGAGGCTTTGAACCCTTTAGGAAGAAATCAGATCCAATTCAAATCTTTCAAACAGAAGGTATCCATTAAGAAGTTTATAGCCACAAAAGGCAGTTCAAAGCCAATGTGCTAATATTCTGGAATTCAAGCCAGCTGTGATGCTCTGAGGGTTTTCCTCTTATACTCAACCTAGTCCAGAGAAGTTTCTCTTTGTGGTGGGTTGCAAGTAATGTAAAGACTGAAAGCCAAAATGTTGATTTAGCATCTGCTGAGTGCTGGGCTCTAAGTGAGATACCTAAGTGGAGTCACCAAGGTTCAGGGAACATCACAAAAGAGTTGATGGACAGAATGAAAGAGATGGAGGACTGGAAGGAATGCTGCGAGATGTGTATTTCTGAATGTTACATGGCTGTTGTGCTCATGAACTCACTATTGCCATAGGTGCTTGATGGAGGAAGGTCATTGGTTAAATCAACCAGTTTATTTCAAGGATGTGCTTACCTCACAATAGAAGCCAGGAGATATGCTGTGTTGGGGAAGGGGTTTTGCTCTTATCTCCACAGGTGAGGAAAAATTGTGGATACCGTCAAAATTAATAAAGGTTTGGTTTGAAGAAGAGAAGCCACTTGGAAAAGATAAATAACAATTCATTCACAAGGATGGCGAGCATACTGATGGTAAGAAATACAGATAGGTTGGGGGCAGGGTTCTTTTCTTATCTCCACAGGAAAATACTCATCTTCAAAGAAATTAAGGGACCCTGAATATTTAATTACTGATGGATGGACACATTTTGTAAGTATTAATTATATATATATATATATGTCTTATTAAACATTTCTTTATAAATATGTAGAGCTGGTTTTGGAGTTGGACTATGGCTCAGTCCCTCTTCAATCCCAAGCCTCTTGATAAGAGATATTTCAGAGTTTCTGTCTCAGGTCAGGAGCCATGAAGTGGGACAGAGTAAGAATAATTACGTACTTGATAAACTTTCTTTGCTTTTCCTCATATCTGTGTCTTTCTTTATATGTCAGTATATGTCCTTGTTGTTAATGTTTAAATTTCCCATAACAAACAACAACTTTCCCTACAGTAATCTTTAAAGTTTCCAGGATGAAGATGGGGCCCCACGACATCAACTCAATCTGGTTTTTATGACGTCATGAATATTTTTTTAAGCACTAAAATTAGACCTGTTTTTTTGGTACCAACTGCACGAGACAATTTCGAATGGTGCACATTTTAGACAACACTCTGGCCAGATCTTCTCAAAACCCTCAGAGACTAGTTATAATTTTCTTAGGTCAAAGGTTAATTTGGGAATTTTACCATCATTTGCTTTCACAGGAGCCCCTAAGAAGAACGTCGTCCCCATGTCAGCTAGAAGCAATTTTAGAGGACGACGTCCCCTCTCCCAACAGAGTTTGCCCTCAGGGTTAGGGACATCTTTTAGTGGTTGGTTTAGGGTTGAGGGGATGGGGAGATATTTTATGGAATTAGGGGTATTTTCAAAAAAAAAGGGGGGATTAACTGGTTTGGTGGGATGATTGGTATTTGTGAATTACTGATTTTAGAAAATTGTATTGGTACTGTTTCCTGTATATTGATATATTGAATATTGAATGTAAGTGTTCCTACCTCTATTTTTGTATAAGAGTATGCTTATAACTTTGTCTATATTGTATTCATACATCTACCATATTACAATGTACATTTCTACCTCTGATACTATTTATATAATAACATTGTTTACATTTGATATGTAATGACATTGTTTACAGTTGAAGATCATTGCCTTCATATATTGCACAGTTGTTTATTCTTTTAGTCTTCAAGTTAGATAGGTATTGAGAATTATATGTTTGTCATATTTATTTTTAGGTTAATCAGGTCTTTTAGATACATAGAGATTATATTTAGTATAGATAGTATAATCTTCAGCCTCTTCGAAGAGCTGTAGAAAATGGCCTTTAATCTAACCTAGAATTCTGTGCCAACGAGATACAATTACTCCTGGCAATGCCACTCTACTCCCGAGAGAACGTTGAGCACCAAAGACACTCCACTGGGAGCTTGTCTTCTTGGCAGAACTGGCCTTTGGGTTAAGAAAAGCCCATACCTCAACTTCTGACAATGAAACAGGATTGTCTTATCCTGCCAAGACAGGGTAAGATAGTTCTAAGAAAGTTCCTTGCCTTTAATAATGGTATGTCAGTTATGTTAGGCCTTAGCCAAAGTTGGTTGACTCAACATTGCAAATGAGACTTTGGGTGATTGCCCAGGTAGTCAGTTGTCTCTGTCAATTGTTGGACATTTTGGATATATCTCGTTTGTTAAGTAATATTTATTCCCTTCTCAGATCTTTGACGGAGTTGAAGATTATATAATTGTAGTTACTCTCTACATTATTTAGACTCCTTGAGATAGAATGTTTAGCAAAACTTTTGTTCTCAATATTGTTTGTTATATTTATTATTTGTTATTATTGTATATAGTTGTATTTGGTTTAGTTCTGTCTTATTTAGACAAAAGGGGGAGATGTAGGGATAAGTCCAGCCCCTTAGGGGGCGTGTTCCCCTCGGGCTAATGTTTACCTATAAATCTGTCGAGCGTGCTCCCAGCCGCTGCTTCTGCTTTCCTGGTCTCTGTGGGAACAGTGGTTCTGTAAGTCTATTTCCTCATTAAAGCTGTATATATTTTTACAATCTGTCTGCATTCATTTACGCCGTTACATTTTGGTGCCCAACGTGGGGATATTTTGCCCCTGCCCCGGCACAGGGGGTGCAAGCTCGATCTTTCCCAGCCTTTGTGAGCAAGATTAGCTACCGGAGCTCAGGAAGCATGATTGGACTCAAGCGCATAGCCCGCTAGCTAACACAGCATGTTCCCGGGTGTCGTTTTTTAGTTCGTGACTTGGGCCCCAGTGCCGAGTCCGAGATACACTCAGCCACACACACCCATTCTGCCCCGCTTGCTCGCCGGAGCAATTAACCCCTCCCTGCCTGCCTTGGCTAAGTTTGCAGCGGAACCCTGCTGCCTGAATTAGGGGAAGCTCAAGTACCTGCGGTTTTGCAACAAAAGCCGCCACAGCGGCAGATTTGGTCTGATACAAAGTGACTTAGCTGGGCGATGGTGGCACACGCCTTTAATCCCAGCACTCGGGAGGTAGAGGCAGGCGGATCTCTGTGAGTTCGAGACCAGCCCGGTCTACAGAGCTAGTTCCAGGACAGGCTCCAAAGCCACAGAGAAACCCTGTCTCGAAAAAACCAAAAAAAAAAAAAAAAAGCCAAGGCAGTTTCTTTATTTTTTAACCAATGACCTTCCTCCATCAGGTGCTTGTACGTAACTTGCACAAGACCAACCCAACAAGATCAGTCTTATTCTATGAGGCAGCACCAATTGGACTAAAGAACCTCTATCTATATTATGTGGACTAGAAGTCCCATTTCCAGCTGTCAGCTCTGCTTACATTAGGTTATGAATCTAGAGATGTCAGGTTCTCATTTATCAAGTCCCTTACCTGACATCAGAGTTTTTCTCAGACTTCTTAAGTTTGAGTACAGTAGTTGTAAGGATCTTTGGAGGGTAATCTGATCCACGGACGGTGTGATTGATGAGCCTGGAAATGATGAAGAAAGGGTCATGGGAAGAAACAGTGGTTGTGTGATTGTCAGAGGGGCAACAGTGGGAATCAGGGTCAAGGCAGGGGTCCTATCTGCTTACCCTCATATTCTTCTCCTCACCCTCAAGGAGGGAATGATGCTCTTACAGTTATGCTAGGGACAAAGCCCTGTACTGGGATCCTGTCATTCACACACCTAGTCTAGTACTCTAGTACTTTGTGTGAGTTGCCATTCCTCTCTGAGCCTCAGCTTCCTCTTGTGGGTCCCACAGGGATAGGTAGCATCTTACTGTATAGTTCAGGATTGCCTTGAGGTCAGGTTCTTCCTGCATTAATTTCATTGGTTCTGATACATTAGGAATATGTCCAGGACCAATAAGCTTTCTTATTTTTATGGACTTATGCCCATTAGATAGAAAGATTCTGAGAAGCTTCTTGGGGACTTAGGTACATATTTTAAGCAATAGCTGATGGTTACTAAGTGGCATCTTAGGGAGGAAAGTGAGAGTCTTTAAAACACAGTTTTATTATACAGTGAAATCTGAGCATGGAACTTTGGGAAGGAGTGGAATTGTTTTAATGGAAGAGTGTGAATGATGAGAATAGTGACAAAAATGAGAGAAGGAACCTTTTGATAGTATAGGAGCAAGTTTTTGTGGCAAAAGAGACACAAACAATCTAATCTTCACCACAATATCATCCCTGGAGTCTTCCCTAAGCCCCAAGTGCAAGGGCTTTCTTGTGTGCAGCTTGAAGATGTGAGATCTGCACACGCTGGAGAGGTGGCATCAGAACAAAGGCTGAGCAGTGTGAGTGGTCAGATAATGAAATAGAGACACTATCTCTGGAATGGCCTTTTCTAAGACACACGTTAAATGATGCTAAGGTGACAACTAGGGGTGATAGGTTTGGAATCTGTAGTCTCCATATTTAAGCCTTGCTGTGTGAAATGATTCAGAATTAATATTGAAGTTAATACAAGATGTGGGCAGGACTCTCAGAGAGAAGCAGCAGGATGAAGGCTGAGAAAAATCTTTCCTCAGACTCCCACTGTTCTAGATTCCAGGCCTGCATGTATCTCTGTGTGCTGGGAGCTTGGACAAGTTAATCTCTCTCTCTAAACCTTGTGCACTGGAGAAAGGTGGCGACTTTGATGCTTGAGAAGAGGAAGAGGCCATGTGTGGCCTGGGTACGTTGAAATAAAGGAAGTCAGACTGAAACTGCTGGAGACAGGAACCTTCTTTCTCCCTGGTTTCCATCTCAAGGGAATAGATCTTCTTGGAACCTCAGAACCTGCATGATCCCTGACATTTCAGAACCCACTCATGCTCTGAGCTGAACTCTGGGTGCCCTTTGGACTGTGCTCACTTCTGTCCCCCATGGGTTCTAGGTTCTTCATGTGTCATATGTAACTATAGAACTGCCGGGCCCATTTGGGTCATTTCTAGCCTGTTTTCTTGTGTGTGACTTTTAGCATTCCTTCGTGTCTCTTCTGATCTTCCATTTTACTTGGGTCTCCCAGATCCCCATACAGGTGGAGGCTCACCTGTGAAGAGCCACCATCTGTGTGGACTAGAATTCCATTCCCAGCTGCCAGCTTGGTTTAATTCTGAATCCACCTCCTCTGTTCCCATTAAACAAGCCCCTTACCTAACATCAGAATTTGTCTCAGATTTTCAAGCATTGAGCTCAGTAGTTGTAAGGAGTCTTGGATGGTAGTTGGATCCATGTAAGGTGTTATTGTTGAACCTGGAAATGATGAAGAAAGGGGCCATTGGAAGAGACAGTGGTTATGTGATTGTCAGAGTGCCAGCAATAGGCTTCAGGGAAGAACGAAGTTCTTACAAGCTTACCCTCACACCCTTCTCCAGTCTCATGGAAAGAATGATGATCTTTTAGGTACTGCAGGGACATGGTCCTGTACTGCATGCAACCATGAAGCTCACACACCAATGCTAGTCTACTCTAGTCCATTGTGTAAGTCTCCATTCCTCTCTGAGCCTTAACTCCCTCATGTGGATCTCTAACTTCATGTCACACAGTGGTAAGAGGCACCTTACTGTCTACTTTAGATTTGTCTGAAGCTCATATTTTTTTCTGCATTAATTTAATTGGTTCTGATACTTTAAGAATAAGCCCAGGACTGGTTACGAATGTTAGTTTTGAAATCTTATGATTATTTCTTAGTGTTTGATCCAAAACTTCAAGGTATGTATAGCATCCATCAGGCAGAAAGGTTCTGAGAAACTTTTTAGGAACTGAGTTTATCTATTTCCAAAAATAGCTGACAGTTCCTAAGTGGCATCTTAAGATAGAATGTGAGAGATCTCGGCGCTAGGAGAGCCAGCGAGGGGTGAGTTGCTGATCCCGTGGCTTCAGCCCGGGACTGGGAACTCGGAAGTTCCTCAACCCCCTATCCTTCCTGGGCTCTCTGCAGGGCCTCTACTCCCTGCATACTGCCTCTTTCTTCCTATCCCACCCAGCTTGCATCCAGAACCCTCCCTTCTTCGGCCCCTCTGCCCTCTGTGAACACACAACATCTCCCAGCTGAGCCTGTCTGGGCGCTGGGACCGAAACCTCAGGGCACCCAGGTGGGCGGGAGTTCCTTTGTTTCAATAGCCAGCCTGCACCAAAGAAGGTAGGCGCTCTGTTTTCGAGCTTCCCAACCAGCACGGAGACCTGATCTCAGCGACAGGACAGCCAACACTGGGCACGGAGACCTGATCTTGGCGCCAGGAGAGCCAGCATTAGGGAGAGCCATCATTGGGCACGGAGATCTGATCTCGGCACCAGGAGAGCTATCACTGGGGAGAGCCATCACTGGGAAGATACATCAGTAGGCAAGAAGACCTGATCCTGTTAAAGAAGATCCATAGGGGAGCATTCGCAGGAAGAGATGGGCAGGCGCCAATGCAAGAATTCACCCAACAATCTGAAAAGCAACATGAATCCACCAGAAACCAGCGACCTCACAACAGGAGGACATGAACACCTTAACCAAGAAGAAGTAGAAAAAAATCGACTTTATGAAAGTGATTGACGCCCTTAAACAGCATGTAAAGAACACCGTTATAGAAATGGATGAGAAATATAACAGAAAGTTTGAAGAATTAAATAAATCAGTGAATGACACCCTAGAAAACCAAGGAAAAACAATCAAACAGATA
Organism: Neodon shergylaensis; assembly: GCA_025134845.1. Taxonomy (NCBI): domain Eukaryota; kingdom Metazoa; phylum Chordata; class Mammalia; order Rodentia; family Cricetidae; genus Neodon; species Neodon shergylaensis. The sequence goes on from JABTXL010019331.1 coordinate 86,599, forward strand.
ATGGAAACAGTTCAAGACTTGAAAACTGAATTGGAGGCAAAGAAGAAAACACAAACAGAGGTTCGGCTGGACATGGAAAATTTAAGTAAACAAACAGAGACTACAGAAACAAGCATAACCAACAGAATACAAGAGATAGAAGAAAGAATCTCAGATTCTGAAGATACCATAGAGAAAATAAACACACTGATCAAAGAAAACAGCAAGTCCAACAAACTTTCATCACAAAACATTCAGGAAATCTGGAACACAATAAAAAGACCAAACCTAAGAATAATAGGTGTAGAAGAAGGGGAAGAAGTGCAGCTCAACTGTCCAGAAAATATATTTAATAAAATTATAGAAGAAAACTTTCCCAACCTAAAGAAAGATATGCCTATGAAGGTTCAAGAAGCATACAGAACACCAAATAGGCTGGATCAAAAAAAAAAAAACATCCCCTCGCCATATAATAATCAAAACACTAAGCATACAGAATAAAGAAAGAATATTAAGAGCTGCAAAGGAAAAAGGCCAAGTTACTTATAAAGGTAAACCTATCAGACTTACACCTGACTTCTCCATGGAAACCATGAAAGCCAGAAGGTCCTGAATAGATGTATTGCAGAAACTAAGAAATTACGGATGCAAGCCCAGACTACTATACCCAGCCAAGCTTTCGTTCACTATAAATGGAGAAAATAAAACTTTCCAGGATAAAAACAAATTTAAACAATATGTAGCCACAAATCCAGCCTTACAGAAAGTAATAGAAGGAAAAGCACTAACCAAGGAGTCCAGCAATGACCACAATAACTCAGACATCTAGAGACCTTTCACCAACACAACTCAAGGTAGGGAAACACACAAACTCTACGACTAAAAAAATGACTGGAGTTAACAACCACTGGTCATTAATATCACTTAATATCAATGGACTCAACTCACCTATAAAAAGGCACAGGCTAAAAGATTGGATAAGAAAACAGGATCCAACATTCTGCTGTTTACAAGAAACACACCTCAACCACAAAGACAGGCACCTACTCAGAGTAAAGGGCTGGGAAAAGGCTTATCAAGCAAATGGACCTAAGAAACAAGCAGGTGTGGCCATACTAATCTCTAACAAAGTGGACTTCAAACTTAAATCAATCAAAAGAGATGGAGAGGGGCATTTTATACTCATAACAGGGACAGTTCATCAGGATGAAGTCTCAATCCTGAATATCTATGCCCCTAATATAAAAGCACCCACATACATAAAAGAGACATTGCTAAAACTCAAGGCAGCCATCAAACCATACACACTAATAGTAGGAGACTTCAACACTCCTCTCTCACCAATGGACAGGTCAATCAGACAGAAACCTAACAGAGAAACAAGAGAATTAATGGAGGTAATGAAGCAAATGGACTTAACAGACATCTATAGAATATTCCACCCAAATAGGAAAGAATATACCTTCTTCTCTGCAGCTCATGGAACCTTCTCGAAAATTGACCACATAGTCGGTAACAAAGCAAACATCCACAATTACAAAAAAATATTAGTAACCACCTGTGTCTTATCAGATCACCATGGACTAAAGTTAGAATTCAACAACAAGGCTACTTCCAGAAAGCCTACAAATGCATGGAAACTGAACAGTCAACTACTGAACCACACCTGGATTAAGGAGAAATAAAGAAAGAAATTAAAGTCTTCCTGGAATTCAATGAAAATAAAGAAACAACATATTCAAACTTATGGGACACAATGAAAGCAGTCCTAAGAGGAAAGTTCATAGCACTAAGTGCCCACTTAAAGAAAACAGAGAAAGCACACATGGGAGACTTAACAGCCCACCTGAAAGCTCTAGAAAAAAAAGAAGCAGACTCACCTAGGAGGAGTAGAAGACTGGAAATAATCAAACTGAGGGCTGAAATCAACAAAATAGAAACGCAGAAAACAATCCAAAGAATCAATGAAACAAAAAGCTGGTTCCTGGAGAAAATCAACAAGATTGATAAACTTCTATCCAAACTAATTAAACGGCAGAGAGAGAATATGCAAATTAATAAGATCAGAAATGAAAAGGGGGACATAACCACAGACACAGAGGAAATTCAGAGAATCATTAGATCTTACTACAAAAGCCTGTATGCCACAAAACTGGAAAATGTAAAAGAAATGGACACTTTTTTAGATAAATACCATTTACCAAAGTTAAACCAGGACCAGCTGAACAATCTAAATAGACCTGTTAGTCGTGAAGAATTAGAATTTGTTATCAAAAACCTCCCTACCAAAAAGAGCCCAGGTCCAGATGGCTTCAATGCGGAATTCTACCAGAACTTCCAAGAAGACCTAATACCTATACTCCTTAATGTATTTCACAATATAGAAACAGAAGAGTCATTACCAAATTCCTTTTATGAAGCTACAGTTACTCTGATACCAAAACCACACAAAGACTCTACCAGGAAAGAGAATTACAGGCCAATCTCACTCATGAACATTGACGCAAAAATCCTCAACAAAATACTGGCAAACCGAATCCAAGAACACATTAGAAAAATTATCCATTATGATCAAGTAGGCTTTATCCCAGAGATGCAGGGCTGGTTCAACATACGAAAATCTATCAATGTAATTCATCATATAAATAAACTGAAAGAAAAAAACCATATGATCATTTCATTAGATGCTGAAAAAGCATTTGACAAAATTCAACATCCCTTTATGATAAAGGTCTTGGAGAGATTAGGGATACAAGGGTCATACCTAAATATAATAAAAGCTATTTAGAGCAAGCCGACAGCTAACATCAAATTAAACGGAGAGAAACTCAAAGCCATCCCACTAAACTCAGGAACACGACAAGGCTGTCCACTCTCGCCATATCTCTTCAATATAGTGCTTGAAGTTCTAGCAATAGCAATAAGACAACATAAGGGGATCAAGGGGATTCGAATTGGAAAAGAAGAAGTTAAACTTTCGTTATTTGCAGATGATATGATAGTGTACATAAGCGACCCCCAAAACTCCACCAAAGAACTCCTACAGCTGATAAACACCTTTAGTAATGTGGCAGGATACAAGATCAACTCCAAAAAATCAGTCGCCCTCTTATACACAAAGGATATGGAAGCAGAGAGGGAAATCAGAGAAACTTCACCTTTCACGATAGCCACAAACAGCATAAAATATCTTGGGGTAACTCTAACCAAGGAAGTAAAAGACCTATTTGACAAGAACTTTAAGGCATTGAAGAAAGAAATTGAAGAGAATACCAGAAAATGGAAGGACGTCCCTTGCTCTTGGATTGGGAGGATCAACATAGTAAAAATGGCAATTCTACCAAAGGCAATTTATAGATTCAATGCAATCCCCATCAAGATCCCAGCAAAATTCTTCACAGATCTTGAAAGGACAATAATCAACTTTATATGGAAAAACAAAAAACCCAGGATAGCCAAAACAATCCTATACAATAAAGGATCTTCTGGTGGCATTACCATCCCCGACTTCAAACTCTATTACAGAGCTACAGTAATGAAAACAGTGTGGTATTGGCATAAAAACAGAGAAGTCGATCAATGGAATCGCATAGAAGACCCAAATTTTAACCCACAAACCTATGATCACCTCATTTTCGATAAAGGAGCTAAAAGTATACAATGGAGGAAAGAAAGCATCTTCAACAAATGATGCTGGCACAACTGGATATCAACCTGTAGAAGAATGAAAATAGACCCATATCCATCACCTTGCACAAAACTCAAGTCCAAATGGATCAAGGACCTCAATATTAGTCCGAGCACACTGAACCTGATAGAAGAGAAAGTGGGAAGCACCCTACAACAAATGGGCACAGGAGATCGCTTTCTAAGCATAATCCCAGCAGCACAGACATTAAGGGAAACATTGAATAAATGGGACCTATTAAAACTGAGAAGCTTCTGTAAAACAAAGGACACTGTCACTAAGACAAAAAGGCAACCCACTGACTGGGAGAAGACCCTCACCAACCCCGTAACAGACAAAGGTCTGATCTCCAAAATTTATAGAGAACTCAAGAAACTAGACTTCAAAATGCTAATTAATCCAATTAAAAAATGGGGCACTGAACTGAACAGAGAATTCTCAACAGAAGAAGTTCAAATGGCCAAAAGACACTTAAGGTCATGCTCAACCTCCTTAGCGATTAGGGAGATGCAAATCAAATCAACTTTGAGATATCATCTTACACCTGTCAGAATGGCTAAAATCAAAAACACCAATGATAGCCTTTGCTGGAGAGGCTGTGGTGGAAGGGGTACCCTCATCCATTGCTGGTGGGAATGCAATCTCGTGCAACCACTTTGGAAATCAGTGTTTCGGTTTCTCAGGAAATTCGGGATCAACCTACCCCTGGACCCAGCAATACCACTCTTGGGAATATACCCAAGAGATGCCCTATCACATGACAAAAGCATTTGTTCAACTATGTTCATAGCAGTATTATTTGTAATAGCCAGAAGCTGGAAACAACCTAGATGCCCTTCAATGGAAGAATGGATGAAGAAAGTGTGGAATATATACACATTAGAGTACTACGCTGCGGTAAAAAACAACGACTTCTCGAATTTTGCATGCAAATGGATGGAAATAGAAAACACTATCCTGAGTGAGGTATCCCAGACCAAAAGAGAGGAACATGGGATGTACTCACTCATAATTGGTTTCTAGCCATAAATAACGGTCACGGAGTATATAGTGGTGAACCTAAAGAAGCTAAATAAGAAGGTGAACCCAAAGAAAAACATATAATTATCCTCTTGGATACGGGAAGTAGACAAAATTGAGGGGAGAAAATTTGGGACATTGGGGGTGGGATGGGGAGAGAAAAGTGAGAAGGGGAGGATGAGGGAAACTTGGGGAAACAGGATGATTGGGATAAAGGAAGGTTGGATAGGGGAGCACGGAAGCTCAATTCTTAGTTAAGGGAGCCACCTTAGGGTTGGCAAGAGACTTGAACCTAGAGTGGCTCCCAGGAGCCCAAGGCGAGGTCCCCAGTTAGTTCCTTGGGCAGCTGAGGATAGGGAACCTGAAATGACCCTATCCTACAGCAATGCTGACGAATATCTTGCATATCACCATAGAACCTTCATCTGGTGATGGATGGAGATAGTCACCGAGACCCACCCTGGAGCACCGGACTGAGCTCCCAAGTTCCCAATGAGGAGCGGAAGGAGGGAGAACATGAGCAAGGAAGTCAGGACCACGAGGGGTGCACCCAACCACTGAGACAGTGTGACTGATCTATTGGGAGCTCACCAAGGCCAGCTGGACTGTGACGGAAGAAGCATGGGATAAAACCAGACTCTCTGAACATGGCGAACAATGGGGGCTGATGAGAAGCCGGGGACAATGGCCCAGGGTTTTGATCCTACTTCAAGTTCGGTCTTTGTGGGAGCCTAGCCACCTTGGATGTTCACCTTCCTAGACATGGACAGAGGGGGGAGGGCCTTGGACTTTCCACAGGGCAGGGAACCCTGACTGCTCTTTGGACTGGAGAGGGAGGGGAAGAGGAGCGGGGGGGAGGGGGAGAAGGGTGGGACGAGGGGGATGGAAATGGGAGGCCGGGAGGAGGCGGAAACTTTTTTTTCTTTTCCTTTTCTCAATAAAAAAAAAAAGATAGAATGTGAGAATCTTTAAAAAACAGTTTTGATACACAATGAAAATGAGCATGGAAGATCTGGATGTAGTGGAATTATTTTAATGGAATAAGTTGAAAGGTGGGAACAGTGTGTAAAAAATGAGAGAAGGAACCTGTTGTTAGCATAGGAGCTTTGTGGCAGGAGAGACATGAACAGTCTAATGTGCTGCCAGACAATCAGTGGAGTCTTCCCTAAGCCCCATGTGCAAGAGCCTTCTTGTGTGCAGCCTGAAGATGTAAATCTGCACCTATTGAGGAGGTGGCAGCAGAACAAAGGGTGAGAAGCATCAGTGATAAGATATTCAAACTGAGACACCATCTGTTCCATGGCTTTTTCATGATAGACATTAGATGATGCCAAGGTATCAATGAAGGGCAACAACTTTAGACTCTGTAGTCTTGATTCTCAAAGCTTATGGTGGGGGAAGGAATAATGGACTTTGAGGGGAGAGACAACGGTTAGGTGTGGGCAGGACTTTCACAGAGTAGAAGCAGGATGAATGTGGAGGAAATCCTTCCCCAGGCTCCTATTGTTCTGTATTTAAGGCCTGCAAGTGTCACTATGTGCTGTGAGCCTGAACAAGGTAACTTCTCTTTCATGACCTTGTGCATTGGAGAAAGTTGGTTACTTTGATGTCTGAGAAGGGGAAGAAGCAATAGTGCTGCCTGATAAGTTGGAATAAAGGAAGTCAGGCTCAAGCTGAGGCAAGAGCCTTCCTTCTACTTGGGAGTCCACCTCAAGGGAAGAGAACTTCTGAGAACTTGAAGAGCTGCATGACTCTGAGATTCCAGAACCCACTCAAATTTTGAACTGATCTCTGGGTTCTATTTGGGCTAGCCTCACTGTTGATCACCAGAGGTTCCAGTTTCTTCATGTGTCAAATGCAACTTAAGCGCTACAGGTCCCAAGAGAATATTGCTAGCCTGTGATTCTTAGCATTCTTCCATGTCTCCTTTGACCTTTCATTTTAGTTACCTGTCCCAGGCCTCCATACAGGTGGAGGCTCACCTGTGAAGAACCACCATCTATGTGGCCTACAATTCTCATTCTCAGCTTCCAGCTTAGCTTACATTTAGTTCTGAATACAAATTTGTCAGGTCCCCAATTAACAAGCTTCTTACCTGACGTCAGAATTTTTATCAGCGTTTCAAGTCTTGAGTTTAGTGGTCGTAACGAGCCTTTGATGGTAGTGGGATTCATGTAGCATGTGAATCCTGAGCCTGGAAACAATGAATAAAGTACCAAGCAAAGAAGCAATTGTTGTGTGATTGTTAGAGAACAGGGCTAGGATTCGGAGCAGCAGTACTTGGGTCCTTCAAGCTCACCCTCATACCCTTCTCCAGTCTCATGGAGAGAATGATGCTCTTGTACCTGCTTCAGTGACAGGTTCTCACACTGGGACCATGAAGTGCACACACCTATGTTGGTCTACTCTAGTCTTATGTGTGAGTCTCCATTCGGCTCTGAGCCTCAGTTTCTTTATGGGGTTTCTAAACTTATGTGCCACAGAGACAGGTAGCATCTTACTGTGTAGTTCAAACTTGTCTCAAGCTTAGATTTTTCCTGCATTAATTTCACATGTTCAGGATTAATAGGAATGTGTCCACTACCAGTCCATAATCATATTTTTGAAGGCTTATAATTTTCCTTAGCCTTTATTCTAAAATTTCAAGGTAGATATTAGGGTACATCAGACAGAGCGATTCTGAAAAACTTATTAGCGACTCGGGTACACATTTCCAGCAATAGCTGACAGGTTTTAAGTGGCATCCTTGGGAGGAAATTGAGAGTGTTTAAAACACATTTTTATTACACAATGAAATTTGAACATGGAAGTTCTGGATGGATTGAAACTGTTTTAATGGAACAACTTGGAAGCTGGGAATAGTGAGGAAAAGAAATGAGAGAAGGAACCTTTTGGTAGCATAGGAGGAAACTTTTTGAGAAGAGAGAGATACTTGAACAGTCTAATCTCTGTTACAATATCATCAGTGGAATCTATCCTATGGAGGTATGCAAGGATCTTCTTGTGTGCTGCTTGAAGGTTTGACATCTGCACATGCTGGAGAGGTGGCAGCTGAATGAAGGGTGAGCAGTGTGAGTGGTCAGATAATGAAATAGAGATACTGTCTCGGGAATGGCCTTTTCCAAGACGCACGTTAAAGGATCCCTAGGTAAAAACTAGGGGTGATGGCTTTTGACTCTGTAGTCTTCATTCTCAAGGCTTAATGTAAGCGTGGGAAAGAATGGACTTTGAATGGAAGGAAAGGTTTTGATGTGGGCAGGACTTTCACAGAGTAGCAGTAGGATAAAGGAAGAGTAACTCATTCCCCAGGCACACATTGGTCTAGATTCCATTCTTGTCTGTCATTATAGGCTGTAAACTTGTACAAGTTACCCTCTCTCTCAAGAACTTTTGCACTGGAAGGAAGTGGCTACTTTGATGTTTGAGAACAGAAAGAGGCAAGGGTGTTGCCTGCATAAGCTGAAATAAGGGATGTCAGGCTGGAGCTGAGACAACAGGCTACCCTCTCCTTGATGCCATCTATAGGAATAGACCGTCTTAGAACTTCTGGAGTTACAGCGCTCCTGGGATTTCAGAAGCCACTCATACTTTGAGCTGAAGTCTGGGTGACAGCGGGGCTAGGCTCACGGATGACCATGGGTTCCAGTTTCTTCATGTGTCAGATAAAAATTTTGAATTGCAGATCCCAGAGGCATCATTTCCAGTCCGGGATGCTTAACATTTTGCCATAGCTCCTTTGATCGTTGATTTCCAAAGTCCCCATATGGGTAGAGTCTAGCCTGTGAAGACTCACCACCTATGTGGACTGTAAGTCGCATTCCCTGCAGACAGCTCAGCTTATTTTGGTTGTAAATCCAGAGTCATCAGATTCTCAATTAACAAGCCCCTTACCTGACATCAGAATTTGTCTCAGATTTCCAAGGTTTGAGCTCAGTAGTTGTAAGGAGGGCAGTGGGATCCACTTTGAGTGTTGTGGATGAGCCTGAAAGATGAAGAAAGAGACATGGAAAGAGACAGTGTTTGTGTGATTGTCCAAGAACCAGCAGTCGAAGTCAGGGTAGCAGGGCTGGGTCCTACCTGCTTACCCTCATACCTCTTCCACTCTCTCATGGAGAGAATGATGATCTTACACCTGCTTCAGGGACATGTTTTACATGGACACCATGAAGTTCATACACCAATGCTGGTCTACTCTGTTACTTTGTGTGAATCTCCATTCCTCTCTGAGCTTCAGCTTCCTTATGTGGGTCTCTGACTTTATGTTGCACAGGGATAGATAGTATCTTACTGTGTAGTTCAGACTTGCCTCAAGATCAGATTATTCCTGCATTAATTTCATACATTCTGGGATTATAGGAATATGTTCAGGGCCAGTTCGTAATCTTATTTTGTTTCCTGCAATTCCTTTATGTTTGATCTAAAACTTTAAGGCGGGTGTACGAATTCTTGGGGACTCGGGTACATATTTCAAATAATAGCTGACAGTTACTAAGTGGCATCTTAGGAAGGAAGGTGAGAGTCTTTAAAACACTGTTTTGATACACAATAAAATGAGCATGGAAGTTAGGGAAGTAGTAGAACTGTTTTAATGAAACAAGTAGGAAGGTGGGAATAGTGAGGGAAAGAAGTGAGAGAAGGAACCTGTTGTTAGCATAGGAGGAAGCTTTGTGACAAGAGAGACATGAACAGTCTAATGTGATGCAATATTATCAGTGGAGTCTTCCCTAAGCCCCATGAGCAAAAGCCTTCTTGTGTGCAGCCTGAAGATGTAAATCTGCACCTGTTGAAGAGGTGGAGGTGGAATAAAGGGTGAGCAACATCAATGTTCAGATATTGAAAATGGGACAAAATTTCTGGAATGGCTTTTTATAAGACCAACATTAAATAATGCCAAGATGACAACTAGGGGTGATGGCATTTTTTAAAAAAAAATGGCCTTATTAAGCTATATAATTTTATCCCCTCCCTTCCTCTCCCTTCTCTTTTTCCTCTCTCCCATGGTCTCCATGCTCCCAATTTACTCAGGAGATTGATGGGGGAGAGTCTTCTGTTTTGTGTTAATTTCATTGGTTAAATAAAGAGACTGCCTTGGCCCTTTTATAGGACAGAAAATTAGGTAGGCAGAGTAAACAGAACAGAATGCTGGGGGAAAGAAGCCGAGTTAGGCAGTCGCCATGATTCTCCCACCCGACACAGATGCAGGTTAAGATCTTCCCTGGTAAGCCACCAGCTTGTGGTGCTACACAGAATATTAGAAATGGGTTAGATCAATATGTAAGAGCTAGCCAATAAGAGGTTAAAACTAATGAGCCAAGCAGTGTTTAAAAGAATACAGTTTCCGTGTAATTATTTCAGGGCATAAGCTAGCCAGGTGGGGAGATCCTGTCATTTTCTACTTCTCATGTAGATTAGATTTATGTATGTCTCAATTAGGGTCCTCTTTGTTGTCTAGGTTCTCTGGGATTGTGACTTGTATGGTGTTTTTTCTTTGCTTTATGTCTAAAAGTCTCTTACAAAAGAGTACATATGATATTTGTCTTTCTGAGTCTGGATTACCTCACTCAATATGAACTTTTCTAGATCTATCCATTTGCCCACAAATTTAAAGATGTCATTTTTTCCAGCTATGTAGTACTCCATTGTGCAAATGTATCATATTTTCCTTACCCATTCTTCAGTAGAGGGGTATTTAGGTTGTTTCCAGGTTATGGCTATGTTATGAAAATGGTTGAGCAAAAGTACTTTTGGTATGATTGATGTTCCCTTGAGTATATACCCAAAAGTGGTATTGCTGGGTCTTGAGGAAGGTTGTTTCCTAATTTTATGAGAAATCATCATACTGATATCCAAAGAGGCTGTACCAGTTTGCCCTCCCACCAGCAATGCAGCAGTGTTCCCTTTACCCCACATCCTCTCCTGCCTATGTTTTTGATCATTGCCATTATTACTGGTGTGAGATGGAAGGGGTGATGGTGTTTGACAATGTAGTCTTCAAAGCTTACTGTGGGGAAGGAAGAATGGACTTTGAAGGGAGAGAAAAGGTTAGGTATGGACAGGACTTTCACAGAGTAGTAGCAGGATAAGTGTGGAGGAAGGCTTTTATTTCTCTAGATTCTTTTCCTGCATGCATCTTTATATGCTGTGAGCCAGGACAAGCTAACATCTCTCTCCAGACCTAGTTCACTTGAAAGGGTTGGCCTCTTTCATGTTTGAAAAGAGGAAGAGACAAGGGTGTGGGCTGTATAAGTAGAAATATGGGAAGGTCAGGCTGAAGCCAAGGCAGGAGCCTACCCTCTTCTTGGTTCCGTCTAAAGGAAGAAACCTTCTTAGAACTTCTGGAGCTGTATTACCCCCGATATTTCAGAACCCACTCATATGTTGAGCTGAACTCTGGGTGACTTTTGGGCAAGGCTCACTGCTGACCCCCATGGGTTCCTGTTTCTTCATGTGTCAAATGCAGCTTCAGCACTGCATAGCTGAGAGACATCATTTCTAGCCGGTGACTCTTAATATTTCTCCATCAGTCTTCTGATTGTTCATTTTAGTTGCAGGACCCATACAGGTGGAGGTTCACCTGTGAAGAACCTCCATCTATGTGGACTAGAAGTCCCAGCATAGCTGCCAGCTAAGATACATTTGGTTCTGAATCCAGACCAAATAATAAATAAATCTTTACTGTTTTAATAAATAAATCTTTATTGAAGATCAGAGGGCAAAGCAGCCATACTAGTCAGCTATACAAGCAAGGGAGTGGTGGAATACACCTTTATTTTTATTTTTTTTTTATTTATTGATGTGGGAGTGATTTCTTATTAATAAAGAAACTGCCTAGGCCCATTTGATAGGCCAACCCTTAGGTAGGCGGAGAAAACACAACAGGATTCTGGGAGAAAGAAGCTGAGTCAGAGAGTCACCATGATTCTCCCACTCCAGACAGACGCAGGTTAAGATCTTTCCTGGTAAGAGCACCTCGTGGTGCTGCATAGATTATTAGAAATGGGTTAAGAGGCTAAAACTAACGGGCCAGGCAGTGTTTAAAAGAATACAGTTTCTGTGTAATTATTTCAGGGCATAAGCTAGCCATGTGGGTGGCCGGGTGCCGGGGACGCAGCCCCGCCGCCCATACTACAACAGAGTGGCAGGCTTAAAAATAAGGGAGAAAGAGTTTAAAAACAGATTTTTGCTGTTTGTTGGTGGTGTGCTGTAGAGAGATTTCCTGATTCGGCAACAGCAGCAGAAAAAAACTGCGTCATTTTAAAGTGCAGCTTCCTGGGACTGTGCTGCCACTGTAAACTGTGGCTTTAAAGCATTTCAACGGCTTTTATGGGACTGGATGTTTCTGTTCCTGCTTGGGATAGGAAGGAGAGTGCTCTGAGACTGTGCCGATGGCTCAGTGCTCCCTGCCTGCACCTGGGCAGACGGCAGAATCAGGCTTAGGCAGGCGGAAGACCATAGCGGATTCCTGCCGCTGCCGTACAGAGATGTGTTTTCAGACTGCGCAGTGCTCTGAGTGTCAGATTTGCTGTAATTTGGATGAAAAGAATTTCTGTGCTGCACACTCAGTCTCAGAATTAAAGTGCTGAGTGCCGCTCCTACCTGGCGGCCCCAGAGCTAGCACAAAATAGTACGTCCTCCATTTTGAAATTTTCCTGACTCAGCAGCAGGAAAAAACTGGCTGTTTTAAAATGCCGGCTTTCTGGGCTGTGCCGCCATTGCGATCTCTGTCTGGCTCCTGCGGGAGACAGAGCTTTTGAATGGAACATTTGGAGTAAAGTGCTATGATTTGTTTGATGGCAACTAGACTGCTGTGTGCCTAAAAGGGGGACATTGCATGCTGCAGCTCAGAGGCACAAGCAGCTCCGCCATGCTACTGGTGCAGTGTGCAAGGATCAGAGGCACAAGCGGCTCCTCCATGTTGGACTGGGCAGGGCAAGCTGGCAGTACCCGTTTTTGACCTTGGAATGTCACAGCTTAGATTCTTAAGTGCTTAGTGATTTAAAAGTGCAAAACAAAGTGCTCTTGGATAGTAAAAAAATTACAGATTCACAATAAAACTGATTCAGACATAAAAGACCACAGTGTTGGATAAGTGTATGTAGGTTTGAGAGAGAGAAGAAAAAAATATAGAGAATAAAGTTAATGCCTTAAAAAAAGGATAAAGTCTTTAAAGAGAGTACAGATAGTTAAGAGATTAAAATAAATAAAGAAAAATAAGCCACGTAAAAATGGAAAATTCACAGAGAGTCTGGATTATGTACATTGTGTTTTCTTTAAAATTTTTGACTGTGAAGGAGCTAAGTACAGAGAGACATTTCATTATATGGGCTGCCAGGTGGAACCAGAACGGATATCATGAGGGTATGACTTCAGAATTTGGATCTAAGGTTATGATGCTTTGGAGGGGGTCTTCTTTTGTTTTCACAGAGGATGAGACCCTGTGGATTTCTTCTATTCCAATTTGGTATGATTGACCACACCCTCCTGAAGAATTGCTGTAAACATCTTCAGAAAATTGCTTTGCTCAACTGCCAACTGAGATGAATCTAGCACACAGGTTATACCATGAAAGACCTAATTAATGACGCCCCCATTCAGCAGGAAGCAGTTTGGAGAGAAAAAACTACGCCCATGTTCCCAAATATTGTTTATAACTGTGCTTTTACATTTAAAGGGGGAAATGATATAGATATGAATAATTTGCATTGGTATGGATTTTAAGGTCAATTTTGTTATATATATATGTATTTCTGATCTTGATTAAGATATTGTGATTGTGTAGTTCATTTAAAATGTAATGTATAATTAGGAAATATAGGTTGTTAATGGATAATAGTCAAGCTTGTAGTCATGTTAGTTAGATTTTCTAGATATATAGAGATATATTTCAGTAAGATAGGCATTCTTCATATCTTTCAAAGACTGCAAAATATGGCATTTAAATGTTTTAATAACTTTGGGCTTTTCATGACAAGGAGACACGTCTGCTCCTGGCAGCACCAGCTACTTCGAGAGGAAGATGGGCATCGAAGAGGATCCTTATGGAGTTTGATAGCCATTTGGGCAAGGAACTGCTCTTGCCTGGACTGATGCATAAACTGGACACAAAGAACCCACAGAGAGAGGACTGCTGAACTTGCCTAAAGGTGAGATCATCTTTCGGGGTTTCTGCAAGACATTCTGCAGGACACAGCAGACAGTGACTGAACTGCCTTTGAAATTTCCTGCTTCATGGAAATGTCTCTGGATACCATGGGCCTGTAGTCCGAAGATGGATGCCCCAACAGTACAGAGGAACTTTGGGTGACTGTACAGGCAGCGAGATGTCTCTGTCATTTCTAGAATTTTGGATTTCTTGTTTGCTTAGGTAATATTATATCCTTCTGGAGTCTTTGATGGAGTTGAAGAATGGATAGATAGTTATAGTTTTCCTTAGTTATGATAAGAGATAAAATAGATATAAATATTGTAACTGTAATTCTTACTTGATAACTGTTTTGTTATATGTAATTTTACTATGTTAAAGTTAAAGCCTTTCTTTTTTGTTTAAACAGAAAAAGGGGAAATGATGTGGGAGTGATTTCTTATTAATAAAGAAACTGCCTAGGCCCATTTGATAGGCCAACCCTTAGGTAGGCGGAGAAAACACAACAGGATTCTGGGAGAAAGAAGCTGAGTCAGAGAGTCGCCATGATTCTCCCACTCCAGACAGATGCAGGTTAAGATCTTTCCTGGTAAGAGCACCTCGTGGTGCTGCATAGATTATTAGAAATGGGTTAAGAGGCTAAAACTAACGGGCCAGGCAGTGTTTAAAAGAATACAGTTTCTGTGTAATTATTTCAGGGCATAAGCTAGCCATGTGGGCGGCCGGGTGCCGGGGACGCAGCCCAGCCGCCCATATTACAACAATTTATTTTTTTTGGCATACACCTTTAATCCCAGGACTTGGGAGACAGAGGCAAGTTCAAAGCCACCCTGGGCTACACAAGATAGAATCTAAATGAGAAAGAGAGCACACACAAAAGTGATCCCAGCACTAAGGAGGTCAAGGCAGGAGTGATATGACAAGACAGAGAGAGGAATATGAAGGGGAAGAGACAGGAACTTGGTGGACTGTGAAGTCTTCAGGATTCGTGGATACAGGATCTTGCCCATTTCAGTCTGGGTTAAAGGTAAAAGCTAGTGGCTAACTGCTTTGCTTTTCTGATCTTCAGGTTGAACCCTAGTATCTGTCTCTTGATTTTTATTATTTGTGTTACAGGTTCCCCTTTAACAAGCCCCTTACCTGACTTCAGAATTTGTCTGAGGATTCTAAGGCTTGATCTCAGAAGTTTTGAGGAGCCTTGAAGGGTAGTTGGATCCACGTAGCGTGTGATTGTTGAGCCTGAAAATGATGAAGAAAGTGCAATGGGAAGGGGCAGTGGTTGTGTGATTGTCGGAGAAGCAGCAATAGGAGTCAGGGCAAGAAGGCTGAGGTCCTACCTCCTTATTCTCATACCTTCTCCATTCTCACATTCCTTCACAGGGACCATGAAGTTCACACACTAATGCTGTTCTACTTTGTATTTTGTGTGAGTCTTCACTTTCCTCTCTAAGCCTCAGTTCCCTCATGTGGCTCTCTGATTTTATGTCCCGCCAGGTAGGTAACATCTTACTGTGCAGTTCAGGCTTGCCTCAAGCTCAGATTCTTCTTGCATTAATTTCACAAATTCTGGGATTATAGGAATATTTTCACAACTAGTTAGTAACCTCATTTTTGATGCCTTATTATTCCTTAGTGTTTGATCTTAAACTTAAAAGTTGGGCATACTATATTAGAAAGAGTTATTCTGAGAAAATTTTGGGGGTCTCAGGTACATATTCAAATAATAGCTGACAGTTACTAAGTGGCATCTTAGAGAGGAAGGTCAGAATGTTTAAAACACAGTTTTGATACACAATGAAACTTGATCTTGGAGGTTTGTGATAGAGAGGAATTATCTGAATAGAACAGCTTAAAAGCTGGGAATAGTGAGGAAAAAACAAGGGAAGGAAGAGACATGAACATGAGGAGGTCTGACTGAGGCCAGACACTTAGCTACCCAACAGTCTATGGTGTGATTAGTAAAGAAAGGAAAATTCCCAGAGGCAGTAGATAGACTGGATAATTTAAGAAAAGCTGGCTAGACACAAAAAATGCTCAGGTTAGCCATTCGTAAGTCAGAAAAAGACTGTGGATGTTTTGGGTGGCAGCCCCCACAAAAGAACTAAAAATAAAGAAAAATCTACAACACAGATTCTGACAAAATTCTAGCGGGATGAAGCACACATTTCAAGTAGTTACTGATGGTTACTTAGTAAGTGTCATCCTTGGGAGGAAAGTGAGAGTCTCTAAAACACAGTTTTGATTCATAATTAAATGCAATTATGAAGGTCAGGATGGAGGGGAATTATTTTAAATGGACAGCAGGGAAGTTCTGTGAGACAGGTCTAATCTCTTTCGAAATGTCCTTAGACATAATGACTTTATTCCTATCACACAGTAAGTAGAATCAGATTGACCACCAAAGGCAAGGGACTTTGACTCTCTAGTCAACATTTTCAAAGCTTAATGTGGG
Organism: Neodon shergylaensis; assembly: GCA_025134845.1. Lineage (NCBI taxonomy): Eukaryota > Metazoa > Chordata > Mammalia > Rodentia > Cricetidae > Neodon > Neodon shergylaensis. The sequence continues at coordinate 102,880 of JABTXL010019331.1, forward strand.
GTAAAAAAAATGAACTTTAAAATAAAGTAAATAAAAAAAAGTAAAATAAAATAAAATAATGAGGGTTAGGCAGGACGTTCACACTGTAGCACTAGGTTGAAAGAGGTGTCTCCAATTTCCCAGGTACTGAGAGTTCTGGATTGCAGCCCTGTGTCTGTCTCTGTGTGCTGTGAGCTAGGACAAGTTTACCTCTCTCTCTAGACCTTGTGCAATGGAGAGAGGTGGCTACTTTCATGCTTGAGAAAAGGAAGCAGCAAGGGTGTGTGTTGTGGCCTAATCCTTTTGTACACTGTAAAGATATGTTTTTTTGCCAAGTCATTTTCTAATTGGTTTAATAAAATTGGTTTAATCAATAAAAATAAAATAAATAAAGCTGAATGGCCAATAGATAGGCTGGAAGAGGTTAGGTGGAACTTCCAGGCAGAAAGAAAGAAGAGGAGATGGATCTAGATGCGTGAGAGATGCCAGGGGACATAGAGACAAAGCAGGAGGTTCAAGATGGAAGAGAGGTAAAAAGTAGTGAGGCAAAACAAAGATTAATATAAATTGGTTAATTTAAGTTATAAGATCTAATCGTGTAAGCCCAAGCTACACATTGAGGTTTTATAATTAATAACAAGTCTCCATGTTGTTTTTGGTGAGCTGGTGGTCAAAGGAAAATCTGTCTACAAATGTGGCCCGGGTAAAGAGAATGAAGTCAGTAGCAGAAAATGCCTGAAGCTGAGGCAGGAGCCTGCCCTCTTCTCTTTGTCCATCTCAAGGAGCAGAAACCTCCTTGGGTATCAGAACCTCCATGACTCCCTTAGATCTTCAGTGCACACTCATATTTTGAGCTGAATTCTGGGTGCCCGGTGGGTCAGACTCACTGCTTGACCCTCCTGGTTTCTAGATTTTCCTTGTGTCAAATACAACTTCAGCATTGCATAGTACAGTGGAGCCTCTCTAGTCTGTGACCCTTAGCCCTCCACCATGGCTTCTCTGTTTTTAAGTCCCTTGTTCAGGTCCCCATACAGATGGGTGGTCACTTGTGAAGCACCACTACCTATGTGGACTTTAAGTTCCTTTCACAGGTCCATGTTTAGTTCATCTTCATTTCTGCACACAGGCTGCTCATGTTCCCCACTGTGAGTGTCACAGTGGTTCTCATGAGATGCCTGGCTAAGGGACTCCATGTTAAGATCTGCCCTAGAGCCTGAAATAAGGAGCCCTGGGAAGGAGACAGCTGTGTGGCTGTCAGTAAGTCAGATATGGGAGCCTGGGGAACAAACCTGGGGGCCTTACTCCTTACCCCTATAGCCTTCTCCACTGTCACATGGGAAGAATGATGCTCTCAGAGTTTCTGATGAGGAAAGATCCTTCTCTGGGACCATGAAGTTCACACATCTGCCCTGGTTCTATATTAGTCCTCTGTGTGAGTGTCTATGCTTCTCTTTGAGCCTCAGCTCCTTCATGTGGGGCTCTGAGCTTCTGTCCCACAGGGTTGGAAACTATAATAATAACAGCACCTGCAATTGTACTGACTTGTACTTATAATACCTGAACATTAACTGAATACTGTACTGTTTAATAAGTAACGTGGATTATCACTTTACTCCCCAAACCCAAGGAAACAGGTTTTTACCTCCCTCCTGTTTCTTAAATGGAGACATGGAGGCCAAGGGCTGTAAAGTAACTTGTCCAGGGTGGTAGAGCTATGACTGGAGTCTGCCTCTGCCAAACTTCAGTCTGGGTTTGTAACTTAAGTGTCACCAAGCTTTCCTTTTGGGGACTGACTTGAACCCTGTGCTTCTCCCTTTCAGAGCCATCCTGAATACCAGCCTCTCCCCACTCCTGAAGCTTCAGAGTGCTCCTTACCAGGGGCCTGAGAATGCACTCTTGTAGCTGAGGGTGTGGGGCTCTAAGGTTCACTTAGTTCTTTCTGCATGCTTTCTGGTTCCAGGCTGTCCTGGGCCTGTGAATCCTTGTGACAGGTGGTTAGCCTGCCCATGGAAACTCTGGCAGGAGGGCTCAGTGGTGATGGAGGAGTTACAGTAGCAGTGGATTGGGGTCCTTATTGTACTTACTTTTTGTCAAGTCCTTCTCTGCTGGGATTTTGGTCTGCTGAGGCTCCGGACTCATCTGCTCCCCCCACTTCTGGGAGGAACCCACGACCTGTTGGCCCTTTTGCTGAGCCTCCTCTGTGCCACTCGTCTTCTTGGACTGAACTTCTTCCATGGTGACGACGCTTGGCTGTGCAGCTCTTGCTGGCAGAGCTTTGCTTTTCCCTTTCGTTGTTGCTCAGAACAGGAGGCCAGTGGATCCTGGTCTCTTACAACCGTTTCCGCTCTGGGAAAGGGTGTTTGATCAGAACCCATGGAGAAGATCGGGAAATAAAAGAAAGAGCAGAGCAAGCATTACAGGGAGATGGTCCTCTGATCACAACAACGGAAGGACTCCAGTCTCTCCTGGGGATGGAGACTGTGTGCCCAGGTGCAGGCGTTTGGACTTTATAGGGCAAAAGAGGGGGCTCTGGGAGGAAGGTTTATCAGCGCATGTGTTCTTTATGGATTCTTGAATGATCTTGGCAGATGTTCTTGGTACTACATCGGCTTTCCTGTCAGGGAAGTTATTCCGAGTTGGGTTTTCCCAGCTATCTAAGGTTTCTTCTCTTAGGTCATTTATCTAACACTGAGGACCCATTATAAGAAGGGGGTATATTTTCTCATTGCCTGCTTCCAGCAGGAGGGGGAAGGCAGAGGTCAGGCTAGGCTCTATTCCTAGGGTTTATGGGGCATAGGTTTGGGTGACTTCATGAACCAGGAAAAGAGTTTTACGTTGATCTGCTGCAGTGGGTTCTGTGATTGCTGTCATTCATTCCCAGAGGAACCTTTAAAAACTGTTAATTACAGAGCTACATTGAGTATAATGAGACTCAAGAAAGGGGACTCACTAATCTCCTACCCAATGTACCCATTGTCCTAACATGAACCTAGTGATGGCAGTGACTTGATCCAGGAGGAACTTGTGTGAAACTTTTAAATGACAGGAAATGGAGGAGGAGGAAAAGAGAGATCAAGGGGAGGAGCCAGAGTGTGAGGGAACAAAAGCCCACCCTTAGGAAGGTGACAGTCACTGAATCTTTGTCTGGTCCTTAATTAAGTCTGTTGGCCCTCTTGACCAGCTTGGGTTTGTTGGTGCAGAATCCGCACTGTTCCTGGAGGAGGGCACAGTTCCCATCACCAGCAGCAGACAGGAGATCTAGGTCTCTAACTTTGAAGAACCACAGCAGCGAAGACTATGCCCAGGCTAGCCATGGAAAGTGATGGATGTAGCTTTCTTTTGACATTAGCCACTTTCCCCAGAAAATAGTTTATATGATACTGTATGCTTTAACAAATTTCATGGCATAAGGCATCTTAGGCAAGCCCTGCTGGGCCCAGCGACTGCTTTTGTCTTCTTTATCATTCTCAGGCTTCTCACTTAACACCTCCCCACTCAGGACCCTTATACCTGCAGGTTCATGACAGACAGGAGAGAGGAGGGTGCAGGATAGGCTATGACAGGAGCAGGCACATGAAACATACAGGGAAATCCAGGGACCTTCCACCCACCAGAGCTGGCCTGTAGATTCTCCAAGCAGGGTGGAGCCTGGGCCCTGGCTCTCAGGACACCCTGACTGCCGCAGTGTGCCTTAGTGCATCAGACCAGCACTTATCTTCCCATAACTCAAATAGTTTGGTGAACTCTGTTGGTCCCACTACTCACCCTGCTCTTTTAGGGGGCTCTCTGATGTGTGCTTCCCTGGCCAAGGCTTCTCAGCTAGTAAAAGCAGTTTTGAAAGTGAAAGGAAGCCAGGCAGGCATCAGAGTCTGCGCAGATGGCAGATGGTCTTCCTCTGGACCCTGTGAGTGGAGGTTGTCCAATGTTCAGCTGGGTTTCCTGTTGTGAATTCTCTGCAGAAGCCTGGGCTGGAGGAGGAGTCAGGCTTGAGAGCTTCAGCCAGGCCTGCAGAGGCCCCGCCTGCTGAGTGCAGGACTCGGGTCTGAGCCTCACTTCTTTCAGCCAGTAAAACAGGGCATCCCAGGTTTGCCATCAGGTTCCAGTTCAGCAGAATCTCCTGGATCTCCCAGGTTTGTGCTCTGGTCTCTGGACTCTCGCTCCTCCCTGTAGCCTGCCCAGCCCATAGGCTCTTCATTTCAGGAAGTGGTTCTTAGGCACAAACCCTCTGTATTTTTTGTTGACTCCTGAAGTCTTGTGTGGATGTCTTTGGTGCATTTGGAGTTGAGTGCACTACAGGGTGAGAGCAGAGGAAGATTCTTTACACGCAGACACCCAGTTCATCAGCACCACGTGTCAGCAAGGCTTTCTCTTTACCAGTGAATAAATACTTTAGTCACCAATGAGTGGTTTTTGCTCGTCATTACACTTTAAAACAACGACAACAGAGCCCAGCGGCGCGGAGGCCCAGGCGGCAGCCCAGCGGCGCGGAGGCCCAGGCGGCAG
>JABTXL010019331.1:119423-187015 GCA_025134845.1 Neodon shergylaensis
GCAGAGCGGTGAGTGCCTGCCTGCCGGGCAGGACTCAAGGTCCACAGTAAGGGAGCCGGGCACCTCCAGCTTGTGCTCCTGGCTCTCCTGTGCTCTCCTGGACCCCGCCCCGCCTGCCACTTTCTTCCTTTTATCCCCGGAGCATTGGGCCACCAGGCGGCCCGGTTTAGGTGCTGAGAAGTTCCATCTGGACGGCCTGCCTGCAGCAAGCAAGGCAGGCCCTTTGTTTACGAGCTACCCAAGCAGCACGGAGACCCAATCCGAGCACCAGGAGAGTCATCATTGGGGCACTAGGAGAGCCATCACTGGGGAGTGACATCACTGGGAAGGTACAACAGTGGGCAAGGAGACCTGATCCTGTAAAAGAAGATCCATAGATGGGCATTCGGAGGAAGAGATGGGCAGGCGCCAATGCAAGAATTCACCCAGCAATCTGAAGAACAACATGAAACCACCAGAACCCAGCGACCTCACAACAGGAGGACAGGAACACCTTAACCAAGAAGAAGCAGAAAAATTTGACTTTATGAAAGTGATTGACGCCCTTAAACAGCATGTAAAAAATGCCCTGGTAGAAATGGATGAGAAGTATAACAGAAAGTATGAAGAATTGAATAAACACAAATACCCTAGGAAACCAAGGAAAAACAATCAAACAGATAATGGAAACAGTTCAAGACTTGAAAACTGAAATGGAGGCAAGGAAGAAAACACAGAGAGCCGGCTGGACATGGAAAATTTAGGTAAACAAATAGAGACTACAGAAACAAGCATAACCAGCAGAATACAAGAGATAGAAGAAAGAATCTCAATGCTGAAGATAACATAGAGAAAATAAACGCACTGATCAAAGAAAACAGCAAGTCCAACAAGTTCTCAACACAAAACATTCAGGAAATATGGGACACAATAAAAAGACCAAACCTAAGAATAATTGGAGTAGAAGAAGAAGAAGTGCAACTCAACGGTCCAGAAAATATATTTAATAAAATTATAGAAGAAAACTTTCCCAACCTAAAGAAGGATGTACCTATGCAGGTCCAAGAAGCATACAGAACACCGAATAGGCTGGATCAAAAAAAAAATCCCCTCGCCATATATTAATCAAAACACAAAGCATTCAGAATAAAGAAAGAATATTAAGAGCCGCAAAGGAAAAAGGCCAAGTTACTTATAAAGGCAAACTTATCAGACTTACACCGGACTTCTCTATGGAAAGCATGAAAGCCAGAAGGTCCTGGATAGATGTACTACAAAAACTAAGAGACCATGGATGCAAGCCCAGACTACTATACCCAGCCAAGCTTTCGTTCACTATAAATGGAGAAAACAAAATTTTCCAGGATAAAAACAAATTTAAACAATATGTAGCCACAAATCCAGCTTTACAGAAAGTAATAGAAGGAAAATCACTAACCAAGGAGTCCAACAATGACCACAATAACTCAGACATTTAGAGACCCTTCACCAGCGCAACTCAAAGAAGGGAAACACACAAACTCTACTACTAAAAAAGTGACCGGAGTTAACAACCACTGGTCATTAATATCACGTAATGTCAATGGGCTCAACTCACCTATAAAAAGGCACAGTTTAAGAGATTGGATACAAAAACAGGATCCAACATTCTGCTGTTTACAAGAAACACATATCAAACACAAAGACAGGCACCTACTCAGAGTAAAGGGCTGGGAAAAGGCTTATCAAGCAAATGGACCTAAGAAACAAGCAGGTGTGGCCATACTAATTTCTAACAAAGTTGACTTCAAACTTAAATCAATCAGAAGAGATGGAGAGGGACATTTTATACTCATAACAGGAACAATTCAACAGGATGAAGTCTCAATCCTAAATATCTATGCCCCAATTTAAAAGCACCCACGTACGTAAAAGAAACATTACTAAAACTCAAAGCAGCCATCAAACCGCACACACTAATAGTAGGAGACTTCAACACTCCTCTCTCACCAATGGACAGGTCAATCAGACAGAAACCTAACAGAGAAATTAGAGAATTAAAGGAGGTAATGAATCAATTGGACTTAACAGACATCTATAGAATATTCCACCCAAATAGGAAAGAATATACCTTCTCTGCAGCTCATGGAACCTTCTCGAAAATTGACCACATACTCGGTAACAAAGCAAACTTCCACAGTTACAAAAAAATATTAGTAACCACATGTGTCTTATCAGATCACCATGGATTAAAGTTAGAATTCAACAACAATGCTACCCTCAGAAAGCCTACAAACTCATGGAAACTGAACAGTCAACAACTGAACCACACCTGGATCAAGGAAGAAATAAAGAGAGAAATTAAAGTCTTCCTTGAATTCAATGAAAATAAAGAAACAACATACTCAAACTTATGGGACACTATGAAAGCAGTCCTGAGAGGAAAGTTCATAGCACTAAGTGCCCACTTAAGGAAAACAGAGAAAGCACACATTGGAGACTTAACAGCCCACCTGAAAGCTCTAGAAAAAAAAGAAGCAGACTCACCTAGGAGGAGTAGAAGACTGGAAATAATCAAACTGAGGGCTGAAATCAACAAAATAGAAACGCAGAAAACAATCCAAAGAATCAATGAAACAAAAAGCTGGTTCCTGGAGAAAATCAACAAGATTGATAAACCCCTATCCAAACTAATTAAACGGCAGAGAGAGAATATGCAAATTAATAAGATCAGAAATGAAAAGGGGGACATAATCACAGACACAGAGGAAATTCAGAGAATCATTAGATCTTACTACAAAAGCCTGTATGCCACAAAACTGGAAAATGTAAAAGAAATGGACACTTTTTTAGATAAATACCATTTACCAAAGTTAAACCAGGACCAGGTGAACAATCTAAATAGACCTGTTAGTCGCGAAGAATTAGAATCTGTTATCAAAAACCTCCCTACCAAAAAGAGCCCAGGACCAGATGGCTTCAATGCGGAATTCTACCGGAACTTCCAAGAAGACCTAATACCTATACTCCTTAATGTATTTCACAATATAGAAACAGAAGAGTCATTACCAAATTCCTTTTATGAAGCTACAGTTACTCTGATACCAAAACCACACAAAGACTCTACCAGGAAAGAGAATTACAGGCCAATCTCACTCATGAACATTGACGCAAAAATCCTCAACAAAATACTGGCAAACCGAATCCAAGAACACATTAAAAAAATTATCCATTATGATCAAGTAGGCTTTATCCCAGAGATGCAGGGCTGGTTCAACATACGAAAATCTATCAATGTAATTCATCATATAAATAAACTGAAAGAAAAAAACCATATGATCATTTCATTAGATGCTGAAAAAGCATTTGACAAAATTCAACATCCCTTTATGATAAAAGTCTTGGAGAGATTAGGGATACAAGGGTCATACCTAAATATAATAAAAGCTATTTAGAGCAAGCCGACAGCTAACATCAAATTAAACGGAGAGAAACTCAAAGCCATCCCACTAAACTCAGGAACACGACAAGGCTGTCCACTCTCGCCATATCTCTTCAATATAGTGCTTGAAGTTCTAGCAATAGCAATAAGACAACATAAGGGGATCAAGGGGATTCGAATTGGAAAAGAAGAAGTTAAACTTTCATTATTTGCAGATGATATGATAGTGTACATAAGCGACCCCCAAAACTCCACCAAAGAACTCCTACAGCTGATAAACACCTTTAGTAATGTGGCAGGATACAAGATCAACTCCAAAAAATCAGTCGCCCTCTTATACACAAAGGATATGGAAGCAGAGAGGGAAATCAGAGAAACTTCACCTTTCACGATAGCCACAAACAGCATAAAATATCTTGGGGTAACTCTAACCAAGGAAGTGAAAGACCTTTTTGACAAGAACTTTAAGGCAATGAAGAAAGAAATTGAAGAGAATACCAGAAAATGGAAGGACGTCCCTTGCTCTTGGATTGGGAGGATCAACATAGTAAAAATGGCAATTCTGCCAAAGGCAATTTATAGATTCAATGCAACCCCCATCAAGATCCCAGCAAAATTCTTCACAGATCTTGAAAGGACAATAATCAACTTTATATGGAAAAACAAAAAACCCAGGATAGCCAAAACAATCCTATACAATAAAGGATCTTTTGGAGGCATTACCATCCCCGACTTCAAACTCTATTACAGAGCTACAGTAATGAAAACAGTGTGGTACTGGCATAAAAACAGAGAAGTCGATCAATGGAATCGCATAGAAGACCCAAATTTTAACCCACAAACCTATGATCACCTCATTTTCGATAAAGAAGCTAAAAGTATACAATGGAGGAAAGAAAGCATCTTCAACAAATGGTGCTGGCACAATGGGATATCAACCTGTAGAAGAATGAAAATAGACCCATATCTATCACCTTGCACAAAACTCAAGTCCAAATGGATCAAAGACCTCAATATCAGTCCGAACACACTGAACCTGATAGAAGAGAAAGTGGGAACCACCCTACAACAAATGGGCACAGGAGATCACTTTCTATGTATAACCCCAGCAGCACAGACATTAAGGGCAGCATTGAATAAATGGGACCTACTAAAACTGAGAAGCTTCTGTAAAGCAAAAGACACTGTCACTAAGACAAAAAGACAACCTACTGACTGGGAGAAGATCTTCACCAACCCTGCAACAGACAAAGGCCTGATCTCCAAAATTTATAGAGAACTCAAGAAACTAGACTTCAAAATGCTAATTAATCCAATTAAAAAATGGGGCACTGAACTGAACAGAGAATTCTCAACAGAAGAAGTTCAAATGGCCAAAAGACACTTAAGGTCATGCTCAACCTCCTTAGTGATTAGGGAGATGCAAATCAAAACAACTTTGAGATATCATCTTACACCTGTCAGAATGGCTAAAATCAAAAACACCAATGATAGCCTTTGCTGGAGAGGCTGTGGAGGAAAGGGTACCCTCATCCATTGCTGGTGGGAATGCAAACTTGTGCAACCACTTTGGAAATCAGTGTTTCGGTTTCTCAGGAAACTCGGGATCAACCTACCCTGGACCCAGCAATACCACTCTTGGGAATATACCCAAGTGATGCCCTATCACATGACAAAAGCATTTGTTTAACTATGTTCATAGCAGTATTATTTGTAATAGCCAGAAGCTGGAAACAACCTAGATGCCCTTCAATGGAAGAATGGATGAAGAAAGTGTGGAATATATACACATTAGAGTACTACGCTGCGGTAAAAAACAACGACTTCTCGAATTTTGCATGCAAATGGATGGAAATAGAAAACACTATCCTGAGTGAGGTATCCCAGACCAAAAGAGAGGAACATGGGATGTACTCACTCATAATTGGTTTCTAGCCATAAATAACGGTCACGGAGTATATAGTGGTGAACCTAAAGAAGCTAAATAAGAAGGTGAACCCAAAGAAAAACATATAATTATCCTCTTGGATACGGGAAGTAGACAAAATTGAGGGGAGAAAATTTGGGACATTGGGGGTGGGGTGGGATGGGAGTATCGGGGGATGGGGAGAGAAAAGTGAGAAGGGGAGGATGAGGGAAACTTGGGGAAACAGGATGATTGGGATAAAGGAAGGTTGGATAGGGGAGCACGGAAGCACAATTCTTAGTTAAGGGAGTCACCTTAGGGTTGGCAAGAGACTTGAACCTAGAGTGGCTCCCAGGAGCCCAAGGCGAGGTCCCCAGTTAGTTCTTTGGGCAGCTGAGCATAGGGAACCTGAAATGACCCTATCCTATAGCAATGCTGACGAATATCTTGCATATCACCATAGAACCTTCATCTGGTGATGGATGGAGATAGTCACAGAGACCCACACTGGAGCACCGGACTGAGCTCCCAAGTTCCCAATGAGGAGCGGAAGGAGGGAGAACATGAGCAAGGAAGTCAGGACCACGAGGGGTGCACCCAACCACTGAGACAGTGTGACTGATCTATTGGGAGCTCACCAAGGCCAGCTGGACTGTGACGGAAGAAGCATGGGATAAAACAGGATTCTCTGAACATGGCGAACAATGGGGGCTGATGAGAAGCCAAGGACAATGGCCCTGGATTTTGATCCTACTTCAAGTTCGGGCTTTGTGGGAGCCTAGCCAGTTTGGATGTTCACCTTCCTAGACATGGACGGAGGGGGAGGACCTTGGACTTTCCACAGGGCAGGGAACCCTGACTGCTCTTTGGACTGGAGAGGGAGGGGGAGAGGAGTGGGGGGAGGGGGAGAAGAGTGGGAGGAGGGGGAGGGAAATGGTAGGCTGGGTGGAGGCGAAAACTTTTTTTTTCTTTTTCTTAATAAAAAATAAAAAAAAATTCACTTTTCAGGGAAAGCACCATCTCATTGTCTCCATCCCCATGCTCCCAGTTCTGCTTGTATCATGGTTGGTCAGATGGTTTTGAGACTGGCCACTCAGACCGTAAAGCCAGCTGGACAAGGTTGAATAGACTTGCTGACTCCACTGGAAGTTTCCTGAGATGCACATCCCATATGAACAGGATGGGGAAGGCCAAGAGGGGATATCTGAGTCCCCAAAAGATGTCCTGTAAACATTGCCATTTGAAGGGCAACTCAGATGGCCACTGATTTATAGATGGAGAAACTGGAGGCCAAAGGATGATCAGGCAGAGCCAGGAATCAAAGAAGAGTGCACCCCTCAACCACTAAGATGTCAGGATCCCATAGAGACACCACTTGACCTCTCAAGGAGGTCCATGATCAAGTAAGGATGGGTCTCCTTCAGAGCTCGGTAGACTTGGTCTTTACAGGCCCTGGTCCAGGACCGGCTGAAGCTGAAGAGCTTCCGCATCTTCTTTCTAGTGGTGGCTTCAGCCCGCACTGCCTCATACTCCTCTTCCCTCAGCACCAGACACTGCAGCAGCTTGTCCAGGAGAGGATCCACTGATGTCACTCGGTTCACCAGCTGCTCCCGATGCTGGTCCACGAAGTGTGGCAAGGCAGGAGCATCTAGGAGTGAAGACTGACACTGAGCATAGAAAGAGTCCTCCACTGACTCTTCCACTGTCTGCTCAGTTCTTGTTTTATTTTTTTTTATGTATCTCATCTGCATTGTGCACCCCTGGTTTCCTTCCTCCTCTGGGAAGTCAAGAGAAAAAAATATCTGTACCCTTCCTGAGGCCAGTTATTAGTCAGATACTCTGCCTAACTAGGAGAAAGGGTTTATGGTAAAGTGTTCAGATTGGGAGTGGGTAGTATAGTAATGTATTATTTGTGTTTTAATAAACAAAGCTTGCCTGAAGATAAGAGAGCAAAGCAGTCATACTAGTCAGCCATACAGGTCAGGGAGTGATGGCACACCTTTAATCCCAGGACTTGAGAGTCAGAGGCAGAGGGATCTCTGTTAGTTCAAGGCCAGCCTGGGCTACACAAGATTTAATCTGCCTTAAAGAGAAACAGAGCTCACACTAAGGTGATCCTAGCACTTTGGATAACATTTTTTAATCCCAGCACTGGAGAGGTGAAGACAGGAGTGATATGGTTGGATAGAGAGGAATATAAGAGGGAAGGGACAAGAACTCAGTGTAGTGTGGAGAGTGGGCTGTGGAGTTTGGGAGTTTGTGGATACAGGATCTAGCCCCATTTCAGTCTGAGGTTGAAATGAGAGCCAGTAACTATTCGCTTTGCTGTTCTGATCTTCAGGTTGAATCTTAATATCTGTCTCTGGGTGTTTATTATTTATGCTATAGGGTGGGGTTATTTTCAACAAGGGAAGCCAAGGGGCAGGAGAGAAACTCTGCCCTTGGTCAGGTATATGGCATACCTGTCCTGGTAAGGTTTGCAAAGTGAGGCTCCCTCCTTTCTTACTGATCTTCTCTCAAGGATCAGATAATCTACCTGCGAAATACTATTGGCTTCTATGGCCTTGTATAAGTATTACTGACCTTTGTGGGCTGTAGGGACCATGGGCTGTGCAGGCCTGAGGTCTCCTGGAAGAAAGGAGAGATGATTATCAGTAATGATGCCTGTCACCAACATTCAGTGCAGCTTCTGCGACTCCCAACCATGCCTGTCACCAACAGTCAGTGCAGCTCGTGCAACTCCCAGCCATGCCTGTCACCAACAGTCAGTGCAGCTTGTGCAACTCCCAACCATGCCTGGGATTTGAGGTAGAACTAAAGAAATTCTGACATAATCTGGAAGGTGAACATTTCCTTACACAAGGAATCAAGGAAACAGACCTATCATCATTGAGAGAAAAGACATGTCAATGGCAACAGGCATTTCTCCCATAGGATCACAGCTTCAATTTTATCCTAGATTATATTTCCTGTAAAAAATTTATGAAGTCCCTTACTGGTTTAATACATTTGATATTTGTTTTTGGATAGAAAACTATTTTTTGTCCTTGTTTGACTTTGTATACTTACATGCTCCTAATATGTGTTCCTGATTTGATGGCAGACTGAAGATGATGTGAGACTGCACACCAGGAAATAGCGAGTGAATTTTCAAACTCAGTGAAGGGGGTTAGTAAATTTCAGCTCATGAATAATCCTAAGTGTTTGAGAAGATTCTAAGTTCACTGTGCTCTAACAGTTTAGGGAAGTCAGCAAAGGACATAGTTTGTAGTATTGGAAGCCCTGATTTTATTTGTATGAAATAAGAATGATATTGCTTATACTCTATGCTATCTGGCCCATCTTGGTGCATCCTGACTTGTAGATAAAATGGAGCATCTAATGAAGAAAGTGATTTGAGTGACAATGAATTAAAAAACCCAAATGTGAGATTGGGGACACAAGCGAGGCATGATTATAATCTTCCAGTATTTGAATACTTGCCCTCATGGAAGAGAATAGATTTTAATTAATCTCAAAGAAGAGAATTAACAAAATCATGAGGAAGTTGTTGGCTTAATAAAGAAAAATAGCAACATTGCTCCCATCAGCTAAGGATCACACTGTGGCATGTGTATTAACCGTGTTTAAACTTTCCAAACATCTTACAAGGTACTCCTTCTGATCTTGGTTTACAGGTGAGGATGGTCAGACTCAAATGAATTAAGTCATTTCCCAAGATCATCCGAAGAGTAAATGCTGGCGTGAGATTCAAACACTGGCTAATGCTGGGGCAGGTCAGTTCTCCTGTGCCTCACTCAGGTCAAGGCTGAGCAAAGCTTGTTCATTGACTACAAGTGGAGCCTGTTTCTAGCAGCTCAGGAGCAGGAACCATGACTGTGTGACAGCTGTCAAGGGCTGGACATCCCCAGAGGTACTGATAACGGGAATTGGTTTTGGCATTTTGCATGCTGAACTAAGACTACACTGTTTTTTTTTATTCAAATATTTACACCTCCTTTCCTCCTCCCAATCCCTTCCTGCTCGCCCACTCCCCCTCCTCCCTTCCCCTCACTGCTTGAGAGAGGGCAGGAACTCTGTCCTGTGGGAAGTCCAAGGCCCTCCCCCCTACATCCAGGTCTAGGAAACTTTGCATCCATATTGACTAGGGTCCCCAAAAGGCAGAACATGCCATAAAAACAAGTCCCAGTGCCTTTATCAATGGCTTCTCAGTCAGCCCCCATTGTCAGCCATAATCAGAGTTCCTTTTGATCACATGCTCATTCACACTTAGTCCAGCTGGATTTGGTGAGCTCCCATTAGAACAGGCACACTGCCTCAGTTGGTGGACCAACCCCTCACGGTCCTGACTTCCTTGCCTTGCCCTCCTTCTGCTCTTCAACTGGACCTCAGCACTGTTATTTCACTAAAGAAAATTTAACAATTTTGTTTCCAATTGTCCATGTGAGATTGAAAGTATGAAAGAATTACTGGCTAACAAGTAAATAAATAAAAATACAAACTTGTGGGATAGAAACATAACCATAGAAATGAAAACAATCTATAAGGAAAAATTTGAGATAAATATAAATTATATATACATGTAAAAGGGAAAAATTGAGAAGGCTTTAGAAGATGAAAAGACATCCTCCCCCCACACACATTGTTTAGAAGAATCAATTGTGTGAAAATATCCACTCCTTTAAAAGCATACTACATACTCAATGCAGTCTTGATTAATATGGCATGGACATTCTTCACAAATAGAGTGGAAAAATGCTGAAATTCATGTGGAACCACTAGAGACATAGGATTTCCAATGTAAATCTGAACAAAAATGATTTTGTAGAAAACTTCCTCACACCTTCTTTCAAACCAATACTAGAGACCTAGTAGTAAAAACAGCATGGTATTGACACAAAAAGATGTGCAGATCTATAGAATAGACTAGAAACCTAGAAAAAAGTCTTACAACCATACCTACCTGGACTTTGACAAAGAACCCAAAATGTACTTTGTATAAAAGACAGCCTGTTAAACAAGTGGTCCTGTAAAACTTCTTAGCACTGTATAGAAGAATTAAACGAGATGCCTAGATCACACCTTTAAAAAATTAACTATAAATGTCAAAGGCCTTAATGTGGGCCCCAATACACTGAAACTTATAGAGCAAACATAGGCAGAACATTTAATCACAGCAGCATATGTCAGAGTTGTGTGAATAAGATTCCGGTAGCACAGGAAGTAAAACCAAAAACTTGGTAAATTGGATGTCAGGACACTCAAAAAGTTCTGTATAGCAAAGGAAACTTAATTGAGTGAAGATGCAGTTAAGAATGGGAGGAATTATTCCCACATAACATCTGACAGACGATTAGTAATAGGAATATATATGGATCAGAAAACCTAAATAGAAAGGAAATGGCACAATTCTGAGGTTTGCCATAGGAGTAGCAGCAGAATTCTTAAAGGAGGAAACATATATGTCTACGAAACACTTAGAAATTAGGGAAATACAGGTTAAAATTTGTTATGATTCCCTCTCATGCCTTGAGAAAGACCAGTATCAAGGATATAAATGTTAACAAGTGCTGGAGTTCACTTGGGACAGAGGAACACTTATAAACTGATGTGGATTCCCCTCTGTATGGTATGAATATGTTTTATTACCACTGGTTAATAAAGAAGCTATTTGGTCTTCGGCAGTGCAGAATGTCACTAGGTAGGACAACTAAGTTGAATGCAAATGAAAGAAGGCAGAGTCAGGCAGATGCCATGTAGCCACCCAAGAAGTAATATATGAGGTAACAAATCAAGAGCCTTGTGGTAAAATATAAAATAATAGAAATCAGTTAATTTAAGATGTAAGAGATAGCTACAAATATACCTGAGCTGCTGGTCAGACAGTGCTGTAATAAATATAGTTTTGTGTGATTTTTCGGGTCTGGGTGACTGGGAAATGAAACTGCAGTCTCCACATACATAATGGCACCCAATGTTCAGCCATTTACATCCACATAAAGCCTCAGAAAGCTTGAAGAAAGGGCTTCTAGGCCTACAAAATGGGAGTCAATTGGAGTTTTTTGGTAGCCACATTTTTTCAGATAGGCTCTGTTTGCTGAAAGAAAGCAGAGGCACAGCTTCTTTAAGAGATGACTTCCTGGTTCATGTTGGTGGCATGAATGGCTCTGTCTCTTTTGGAAGGTTCTGCTACAGAGCACTTAAATGTGGTTTGTGATCAGAGTGTTACAAGTTGCTTAATGACAGAGACCCACTGTGTCCCTGGAGCTGGGACAGAGAGTATGGCTCACAGAGGCCATGATCATACCTCCTTTAAGTTTTATGGGGTGGAGTCAATAGGCAAAGCCACATGGTTAGTCCTAGCCATACCTGCTTAGCATTTAAAAAATTTCTTCTGATCATAAAATGATTACAGATACACAATAAGATAGGTTCAGACAGAGAAGACCTCTGAATGGGTCTCAGTGTTGGATAAATGTAGATGGGCTTAGGAGAGAGAGAAGAAAGAGTACAGTCATAGATTAAAGTAGTAAAGATAATAAAATAAATATTAAAAAGCAATAGAGAAAAAATAAGCCACATAAAGATAGAAAATACACACAGAGGGTGGATTATATGCATGATTGTGTTTTCTTTTTTCTTTTTGTCTTTTTCTTTCTTTTTTTGTCCTGTGTTAACAGCTGAAAAACATTTGATTCTGGGACTGCTGAGATAAACCACCACATATCTTTTAAAGGTGTCTTGACTGAAAAATTTGAGTCTAAAGATATGTTACTTTGGAAAAGAGGTTCTGCTTTTGTTTCACAGAGATGAGATTCTTTGGATTAATTCTAGGCTAATGTGGTTTAATGGAACAAGAGCCTCTAAAAGGTCTCCATGAACCCTAAATATAACTCACCCAATGAACAGCAGGACGCAGTTTAGAGAAAACAATGTCTAAGTTCCCAAAATAAATGTTTTCATTTAAAGGGGATTGATTATAAGTAGCTAATGGTCATAGTCAATCTTTTCCTAAAAAAGTGGGGGAGATGATATAGAAATGAATATGTTTTATTGGTATAGACTTTGGATTATAGTTACAAATTTAAGGTCAGTATTGTTGTATGTATATTTCTGTTTTTTAATGCCCATACAGCTCATTTAAAATATAATGTATAATTCAAAATTACAGATTACTAGATAGTCATTTATAATAACCAAATGTATAGTCATGTTAGTTAGATTGTATAGGTATGCAGAGATATATTTCAGTTAGATAGATAATCTCCAACACTTCAAAAACCTACAGAATGTGGCATTTAGAAGAATTTAAGAACTTAGACTTTTCTCTACAGTGAAAACTTCAAAGAAGTTGATGGGCATTGAAGAAATTCGTTATGAAATTTGCCTTGACTTTGACAAGGCTAGTCATTTGGGCAAGAAACTGCTCTTGCCTGGACTACTTGATGGTATACTGTATAAACTGGACATGCAGGACCCACAGATAAATGACTGCTGAAATTGCCAAAAGAAAGTGAGCCAGTACTTCAGGGTGTCTGCTTCATGAAGGAGTCTGCTAGACATTCTGCAGGACACAAAAAAAGTGACTGACAAATTGCCAAGATAGGCAAAACAGTCTTTCAAATTTCCTGCTTCATGGCAAAGTTTGCCAGATACCATGGGTCTGTAGGTTGAAGATGAATTCCCTAACATAATAGAAGAACTTTGGGGTGACTGTGCAGTCAGTGAGTTGTTTCTGTCAATTCTAGAGTTTTGAAAGTTGCTTACAATGGACTTCCTGTTTACTTAGGTAATATTCTATTATAGCTCTGGAGCCAGACCTGTAACAGCTCTTGTAGACCAGGCTGGCCTCAGACTCACAGAGATCCGCCTGCCTCTGCCTCCCAAGTGCTGGGATTAAAGGCATGCGTTATCACTGCCCGACTGGAAGCTTCCTTTTGATGCTAAGTTTTTAGTGTACAATGATGTGCTGGCTGCTAAGGAAGAAAAGACACCAGCAACCATGCTGCCAGGTCAGATGATCCCATGCTGCAATCATGGCACACCTGTGATGTGAGCGCCCAGTAGCTGCCTGATTACACTTCAGGCCCACTCCACAGGATAGAATCCACCCCTAAGCATTTTAAATTAAAACAAACAAACCCAGGTCTTTGAAGGTCTTAGGCCCTTAGAAAAACTACATTTACTGCCTACATAAAGGTACATAGTGTCAATTCCCTTGTAAATATCAATGTTTATACCACAGACAAAGGTTACTTTCAGCCTTCACCAGAAAAGCCTCTCTTGGCTGTGAATGGAGGTGACTGCAGATACCTACTGCTGTGCAGGATACTGAGACTAAGGGATGGTTGAGTACTCATCCCTATTAGTAGACAATTATATCGCTCCTCGAGGATCTAGAAGCATTGTGGAAGAGAAATTGGAAAGAATGTAGGGACAGAAGATACGGGGAAGGACTGTGAAGATATGAAGAAAATATGGATAAGACGTTGTGCTCTCTTCTAAGCATGACATGACCACGGCCGTCATGAACTCATAGCACCTGCACCTACTGCCTCTGGACCCACACAAGTAGGGCCCTAGACATGGGTAAGCAGCTCACAGGGACAGTACTACTTAGGGCTTTACTATTGACAAATAATAGATTATGGGAGAACAGGGTGTATACAATCCATCTGTACCCACTGGTGAACTCACTTGCTTTTTTACTGGGTAGTTCAAAACCCTTAGGCACACAGATGATCCTATTTAAACTCTGTCAGACAAGCAATAATGAATGTGGGGAGGAGATTTGTAGAAAAGAATAGGGGCTGGCAGAGGAGCAGGAGGGAGATAAGGTTTGTTTAGGATGGAATTCCTAGAATGCATTGTATGCATGTATAAAATTGTTAAAAGACAAAAGGATTTTAAGATTAAGAATCTCATGATGGAAAAATCCCTTCATTTTAACTGTTCACATTTAAATGTGAACTGTTACTAGATGCTTTGTGCATTTCAAAATCTGTCATTTCTAGGGTATTGGGAGTGGAAATGATGCAGAACCGAGAAAATGGGGGTTAGGGTATACAGTGGTTTGGATGTAACATGTTCTATGTTGAAAGATTGGTTCTGCAGCAGAAATCAGTGGTGACTGTCATGAGGACTGTGGTTTGATGAATGAACACATACACTAGTGCACTCATAATTGCATGAACACTGAGAATGGTACTGGAAACCATGAGAGTGCACAAGTAGGAAATGGGTCACTGGAGTCATGTCCTAGATTAGAATATCTTGCATGGGCTTCCCACCTCCTTCTCCTTTTCTACTCTCTCCACCTCTTCTCCTCTGTCCCTCCTTCTCTTCTGTTCTCCTCTTATCTTCACTTTTTCCTGCTCCTCTTCTCCCCCTTGCTCTCACTCTAACTCTAACCACCTGTTTTGGATCTAGCAAAAGCCACATAACTGATCTGACTATTTCATGACACCAAGAATTAATGACAACACACCTTTCCCCGCTCAATGCCTTCTTTACCCTTTGGGTTATCTAGACCTAAACAAATTTTACCTGGTTTCAGCAAGGCTTCCCATTTGAGATTCTTATTCTTCTTGTCTCTGATACGCAGTTT
The DNA here is from genome assembly GCA_025134845.1 of Neodon shergylaensis. Taxonomy (NCBI): domain Eukaryota; kingdom Metazoa; phylum Chordata; class Mammalia; order Rodentia; family Cricetidae; genus Neodon; species Neodon shergylaensis. Next base: position 134,337 of record JABTXL010019331.1, read on the forward strand.
AATCCCTGAATCCATGTGGGCAGCATATATCTCAGAGAAGAGCTGGGTTTCCCTGGGGCTCCGGTAGCACAGCTCCAGTTCCTGAAGGGGGGTGAGGACAGATTCTGTTTCAGAAGCCTCTACTCAAGAGAACAAGCGTTTTCCACACCCCTGTATTTCTTATTCTTGCACACCATAATAGACACCTGATGTGGGAGAGTCTTCTGTTTTGTGTTGATTTCATTGGCTAAATAAAGAAACTGCCTTGGCCCTTTAATAGGACAGAAAATTAGGTAGGTGGAGTAGACAGAACAGAATGCTGGGAGAAAGAAGCCGAGTCAGTCAGTTGCCATGATTCTCCTCTCCAAGACAGACACAGGCTAAGATCCTTCTGGTAAGCCACCACCTCGTGGTGCTACACACGTTAATAGAGATGGGTTAATCAAGATGTGAGAATTAGCCAATAAGAGGCTAGAGCTAATTGGCCAAGCAGTGTTTAAATGAATACAGTTTCTGTGTAATTGTTTCAGGTAAAGCTAGCCAGTGGCTGGGAGCTGGGAGGTGGGAAGCGGCCTGCAGCACCCTACTACAGAGTGGCACCCAATGTGGTAACTAAATCCACTTAAAAACCTTAGAAGGCTTAGAAATAAGGGAAAGAGAGTTTAACACAGATTTTGCTGTTTGCGAGGACGTGCTGTAGAGAGATTTCCTGTTTCAGCAGTAGCGGCAGAAAAAAAGCCGTGTCATTTTTAACTTTAAAGCATTTCAATGGCTTTTTTGGGACTGGATGTTTGTGTTCCCACTCAGGATCGTAAAGAAAGCACTCTGAGACCATGCCAATGGCTCAGTGCTCCCCACCTGGGCAGACTGCAGAATCAGGCTTAGGCAGGCAGGAGAGCAGGGCGGATTCCTGTTGCCATACAGAGAGGTGTTTTCAGACTGCACAGTGCTCTGTCTGTCAGATTTGGCTGTAACTTTGATGAAAAGAGTTTCTGTGCTGCACGCTCAGTCTCAGAATTAAACTGCTGACTGTGGCTCCAATGTGGACTTGCTATGTGCCTGGAACTGTGTGCAGCTCAGGGGCACCAAATGGATCTGAGGCAGGAGCAGCTGCTCCATGCTGAACTGTGCTGACCTCAGGCAGGAACGATCGTAATTACCATAACAACAGCGCAGTTAAGGTTTAGACTGGCAGTAAATAGGCAGTACCATATTACCCCTACATGGTGCAATTTAAGTTTTGAAGAAATGCTTAACATTTTAAGAAATGCTCCTGGATAATAAAAAAACTACAGATTCACAATAGGACAGATTCAGACATAAAAGACCTCTATGGGTCACAATGTTGGATGAGTGTACATAGGCTTGGGAGAGAGAAGAAAAAGAATATAGAAAATAAAGATAAAGTTTAAAAAAGGGTAAAGTCTTTAAAGAGACAGAGTACAGATAGTTATAGATTAAAAGAAACAAAGAAAAATAAGCCACGTAAAAATGGAAAATTCACAGAGAGTCCTGGATTATGTACATTGTGTTTTCTTTAAAATTTTTGACTGTGAAGGAGCTAAGTACAGAGAGATGTTTTATTGTATGGGCTGCCAAGCAGAACCAAAATGGATATCATAAGGATATTATGACTTCAGAATTTGGGTTTAAGGATATGATGCTTTGGAGAGGGTCTTCTTTTGTTTTCACAGAGGATGAGACCCTGTGGATTGCTTCTATCCCAATATGGTATGATAGACCACGCCCTCCTGAAAGGTTGCTGTGAACACCCTCAAAAAATTACTTCACTCAGCTGCCGACTGAGATGAACCTGGCACACAGGTTATACCATGAAAGACCTGAATAACAGCGCCCTCATTCAGCAGGAAGCAGTTTGGAGAGAAAAAACTGTGCCCATGTTCCCAAATATTGTTTATAAATGTTCTTTTACATTTAAAGGGGGATATGATATAGATATGAATAATTTGCATTGGTATGGATTTTAAGGTCAAATTTCTTATATGTATATGTATTTCTGCTCTTGATTAAGGCATTGTGATTGTGTAGTTTATTTTAAAATATAATGTATAATTAGGAAATATAGGTTGTTAATGGATAATCATCAATAATAGTCAAGCTTGTAGTCATGTTAGTTAGATTTTCTAGATGTGTATAGATATATTTCAGATAGTCATTCTTCATATCTTTCAAAGACTACAGAATATGGCATTTTAAATGTTTTAATAATTTAGGGCTTTTCATGAAAATGAGACATGTCTGCTCCTGGCAACACCAGCTACTTCAAGAGGAAGAAGGGCATTGAAAAGGCTCCTTATGGAGTTTGATAGCCATTTGGGCAAGAAACTGCTCTTGCCTGGACTGTTGCATAAACTGGACACAGAGAACCCACAGAGAGAGGACTGCTGAACTTGCCAAAAGGTGAGATGGTCTTTTGGGGTTCCTGACCTATGAGAGAGTCTACGAGATACTCTGCAGGACACAGCAGAAAGTGACTGAACTGTCTTTAAAATTTCCTGCTTCATGGAAGAGTCTGCTGGATACTATGGGCCTGTAGGCTGAAGATGGATGCCCCAACAGTAAAAAAGAACTTTGGGTGACTGTCCAGACAGCGAGATGTCTCTGTCATTTCTAGAGTTTTGGACTTCTTGTTTGCTTAGGTAATATTATATCCTTCTGGAGTCTTTGATAGAATTGAAGAATGGTTAGTTATAGTTATTATTTTCCTTAGTTATGATAAAAGATTAAATAGATATAAATAGTTTAACTGTAATTCTTGCTTGATAACTGTTTTGTTATATGTAATTTTACTATGTTAAAGTGAAAGCCTTTTTTTGTTTAAACAGAAAAAGGGGAAATGATGTGGGAGAGTCTTCTGTTTTGTGTTGATTTCATTGGTTAAATAAAGAAACTGCCTTGGCTCTTTAATAGGACAGAAAATTAGGTAGGTGGAGTAGACAGAACAGAATGCTGGGAGAAAGAAGCCGAGTCAGTCAGTTGCCATGATTCTCCTCTCCAAGACAGATGCAGGTTAAGATCCTTCTGGTAAGCCACCACCTCGTGGTGCTACACACATTAATACAGATGAGTTAATCAAGATGTGAGAATTAGCCAATAAGAGGCTAGAAACTAATGGGCCAAGCAGTGTTTAAAAGAATACAATTTGTGTGTTATTATTTCTGGGGCTAAACTAGCCATGCGGGAGCTGGGCGGCGGGAAGCGGCCCGCAGCTCCATCTACAGACACCCCTGTACTTTCCTATTCTTGAACACCATAGTAGACCCTGGCTTAGACATTGAGTGTCTTTTGCAATGAGTTAACCCATAGCTTTTGAATGTACATCTTTACTCAGAAGGCTGGAACATTGTGAAAGGGGACATAGAAAGAATGTAGCAATAGAAGATATAGAGAATGCTAATGGGCCCAGTTTAGCCCACATACTATTCCTTTTCTCATCATTCTGACAAAAACATAGCACGAAACAACTTAAGGGAGGGCTTATGTTGTTGTTTATTTTTATGATGGGGAACACATGTAAACTGCGGCTCTGTTATTTGTGGCAGGAGCTTGTGGCACAGCTTGTTATATCAGGATCAGGAATCCAAGTCTGTGGTGAGGAGCAGGTTGAGGCTATAACCCTCAAGGCCTTCGACCAAAGGCCTAACTGTGATTGTCTGGCCTCACATGTTTGTTTCACAACTCCCCAAACACTAGCACTAATTAGGGATGAAGTGTTTAACATTACACCTCTAGGAGACCTTTCAGATTCAAACTGCGATAAGTGAGAGCTCATCCTGAAATCCTTGACCCAGGACTTGCTGCATGGTAGGCTGTGCCCTTCTCTGTGCCATATTAAAACCAACTCCTCAGTTCACCAGACCTTCTGTGTGATCTCTTAAATTGCTTTACACTTAATTTGGAAGTTTTCTTGCTCATCCCAAAGCCCAAATCATTGCTCTCCAATCTCAGTGTGCTATAAATCCTTGTAACCTGCCCCAAATCTGGTATCTGATCCTGTAGAATAGCAAACACCTAGATGCTTACCTTTGGAAAGATTTCCAGGTGCTTGGAACCAGACACTCTGTATCGTGATCCAATGTAAAGAGAGTCTACTGGGGATGGCTTGTGTATTCGAACAAACTGAAACCTCATTTCTTGTTCATCAATGGCCTAGGGAACATTGCAGACAGCAATTTAACTAGATTTCAGTACTACAACAGCTAACTGGTCTGAATAAGGTGTGTTGGTCGATCAGTACATTTTTGTGTGATAGGGTGATATCACCTCCAGGGAAACCTTCTGACTTGTATTCTGCCATATAGATTGCTAATTATTGGCCTCTGTCAGGTTCATTGTGGGAACTGTGTCCCTGACAGAGAAGGTGGTTGGCTATATATTAGATATGGAGAATGCCATAGAAGGATGTGTAGAGATAAAGGGATGTTAAAGGCAGTTGATGAACCTCTGTTGTGAGGGGGCCAAGAAGACTGCAGATTCATAATTACCAGGACTCCCCTTATAGAACTATTTCCCACTCCAAGTGGAGAATTTCTCCAAAGAGATAGCTATATTTCAAGTATTCTGTCAATGCACTCTAGCCCCACATTTCTGGTCCTCAGTATTACCTTCTGAATGGTCCAGTCATTGGGGATCAGGTAAAGATGAAGGGTGACTTCCTTGATATTGAGGTAATAGTAGATCAGGGTGACAGAAGTGATGGGGATGAAATGTCTGACAGCAGGCATAATTCTCAGTAGAACTCCCATTGGGGAGAAGCTTGGGTTTTCCAAGACTGTGTAGCATTGCTCCACTCTGGCTGGCACTTCTAGGACCACCCCATGTTCTTTAAAGTGGGCCACACAGAACCAGGAGATGTCCACAAGTCCCTCTGTGAAAGAACAGATTTAACTATGAGGATTTAGTGTTTCTACTGAACTGTGCTTGGCTGGAAAAAGAGCCTACTAAGATTTAGTATGGCGGTGGTGCTTAGAATGAGAATGGGTGGCTGTATTTGGTGGAACTGCTTGAGAAGGAGTGGGAGGTGTGACACTGGAATAGGATTTGAGGTTTTGTCTTTTCTTCTTCTCTTCCTCCTCCTCCTCCTCCTCCTCCTTCTCCTCCTTCTTCTTAAAAATCATTGTTTCCAGTTTCATTTCTCTCTCTCTTCCTTGTCAATTATGACATGAGCTCTCAGCTCTGCTCCAGTGCTATGCCTACCTGATACTGCCATGATGGTCATGGACTCTTTACCCTGAAACTCAAACCATTCCCAAATCTTTCTTCTATTAGTTGTTTTGGTCATGATGTATTTCCAGCATTTCGTTATTTTTTGTTTATTTGAAAAGCCATGAACAAGAAAATCTTAAGTTTTATTAATTAATTCCCAGTGAGAACATACCAGATTAATAAAACATTTCCATACTATTGGTTCACAATGTTGTGAGGTGACTGTGATGTGCTACCATAGTGACTCACGCAGATTACTCCTCATTGGAGCAGCCTTGGCCTTGATCTGTTTTGCTGCTGGAGGAGCATTCACAGTACAGTGGAAATTCTTGATGGTCTCATCCATGGATCCTACAATGAATACAGCCTCAGAGGCCATTGTTAGAGATTACACATCCATTAGGTTCTCTGAGGTGCTGCCATCACCAGCCTCAGTGTCTTCAGATTAGTAGTGTCCACTAATGTGCTTGTTGTAGGATGGAGTTTGCTGTTATGAAAGAGACCAGGGATACCTAACTTTATTCACTGAAGACAAGTTGGATGCATCCATGGAAACATATTGTCAAATGTGAGCTTGATGAAATCTAGAATCACCTTGGATACAGGCTTCAGGGCATGATAGAAAGAAATTATTTTGATTGGGTTAAATATTTAAGAGGACCTAACCACTGTGGGATCTATGGACTAGGATCCAGGGTTGTGTAAAATGGAGATGGTGTAATATGAGTACAAGCATTTAGTGGGTTCTGTTCCCTCTGTTGACACAATTTATCAGGCATTGCAGGCTCAGTGTTCTCAGATCTCCATGCCTTGATGAACTGTTCTCTAAAGTGTGTGCCACATAAATCTTTCCTCTAAATTTCTTTAGTTAGGTATTTTTTTGAGCTACAAGAGTTTGATAACTTGTAAACTTGGATAGAAAATTGATACCAGGAGTTGGGTTAATGCTATAATGTGCACTGGTCACATGGATCTTAGGCTTTTGGAAGTGTTTTGGGCTGGAATGTGGAAGAGTTTGGTCCTTAGGAAAGCCCTTCTATGCTGAAAGCAGAGCTTATGGGTACATTCTTTTGGAAGCAGGCAAGACAAGAATGCTGAGAGAGGGGGTGGAGGCCAGTCCATAACACTTTCAGAGAGGTGGAAGGTTTCTCTTGAGAACTGTAAAAGGTGCCATTCATGAGACACTTTGTTCAAGAATCTAGTTTCAGTGCGTAAATGCCCTGTATGTGAGTGAAATTGAATTTAAATGTAAAAGATTAATTTGGCAGGAAAAATTCTGAGACAGAAAGCATTCACCTTTTTTCAAAAAGAAAAATCAGTTGTAAATATTAGAGATCAGCATCACTGCACGGAAAGCACAGTGACAATAGGAAAGATGTCCTGAGGCCAAAATCTCACTCTTCATGGGCTCATTCTTAGGGTTGTTGTAAACTATGTCCATATTCCCAAATATTGTTTATAAATGTTTGTTTACATTTAAAAGGAGATATGATATAGATATGAATACTTTGCATTGCTATGGATCTTGGTTTATTGATACAACTTTAAGGTTGATTTTGTTATACCGTGTATATGTATTTCTGCTCTTGATTAAGGTATTGTGTTTGTGCAGCTCATTTAAAAATGCAACGTATAATTAAAAATAGGTTAATAGAGAGTCATCTATAATAGTCAAGCTTGTAGTCATGCTAATTAGGGTTTCTAGATATATAGAGATATATTTCAGTTAAACAGATATTCTCCAAATTTTTCAGAGACCTTCAAAATATGGCATTTAAAATGTTTTAGTAACTTAGGATTTTTCATAGAGTAAATGCTAATCAGGACTTTGCCAGGACTTGAGGGTAACATGGGATGCTGGAATTTTTATTGCTAATACCAGAATTTTTTTTTAACCAAGAAGCTGACTTACCAATTTCTTTCATTTCTTTTCTCATTTTGGGTTTTAGATACAGGGACTTACTGAGTATTTGTGGATATGTCATAATTCTCCTGCTTTAGCCTTGGAAATTCTGATATTAATGGTATGTGCTACCACCTGGCCCTGGGACTGTGTTTCCTACGTGTATGTGGCTTCCATACACTGTAACAGAATCCTTTCCTTACAGTATTCAGTGGGGACATTTTTTGATCTGAGAGTGACAGTCAAAAACAGTGAAGATGGTGGCCTCTGGGGAAGAAGCTTGAGTGGAGAGTGTGGCAAGTACTGGGGGGACGAAGAGCTCGGTGTGGAGGTGCTAGATTGGCCAGGGACACATTAGGGAGGCCCCATCCATGTAGCAGTGCTCCCCGTCAGGTTCAGGAGCTCAGGATCTACTGTATGTGTGCATGTCACTATTATTTTTATTTGTTTTTGAGGTTTTCAACTTATTCCTGCTTGATTTCTTCATCTGCTTTTTTCTTCTTGTGGGCTTGCTGTTAACTATGAATATCTTTCACCCAGGTATGCTTAACTTGTTTTCTATTCATTGTTCTCCAATTGACTGGAGCAGCCTGTGTTTCTATTTTACTTTTCATTTCTTCCTTAGCTGTTGGGTTTCCCCCTAGTGGCTGCTCATCACCTTTATAACAAGGAACATCTGCTGTAAGCTGGATTCTCCTGGTGTCCATGGTGGACTTATTCCTGTGCTCCTTGTAGCCAAAGAAGTAACTGACCTCAGTAGCCACTTGTACAACACCAGGTTCCTCGATGTTGTTGTGTTTTCCTTACTTAGCAGAGTCTGGCTGTATAGTCTAATTTCCTCTTGCATTCCAAATTCTCTTGGCTCAGCCTCCAGAGAGCTGTAGTAATGGTTTTCATCATGAGATATTTCACAGGAAATCTTATATTTATCTTTTGAAGGAATCTTTGGTGATGACTGAGGTTGGGACAATTTATGAGTCTCCCTCTTTCCTTTGGACACCACCATTCTATGGTTCCAGTTCTTAAATTTAATATGGAGGCATCATTTTCTCCCTGCCTGTAGCAATGTAGTGGAGTGTTGATAAACCTTGGGTACCAAATGATCCTTGTTATTTTCCTTCCTAACAATCTCTTCACATTGCTCAATTTATTCTCTGTTTACTGCTGGAGTCTTGTGAGATATGCTGTGTAAAGAGCACTTATTAATCACCAGTTAATATAGCTACTGAGAAGATCACTTTCTACTCAGGGTCTCATTTAGTTAGTACAGAAATAAGGCTTGGAGACATATGCTTCAAAGAAAATACATCATAGAAAAAGGGATGACAAAACATCTTAGTGTCCACCTTCAGAACCTGCTCTGCCCTGCTAAGAAAGGCATAGACCTTTCCTCATCACCCACCACCCTACACTGTCCTATATGACCTGCCAACTCCTCCATTTTCATCACCCAACTCCTTTTTTGAGACAGAGTTTTTCTCTGTAGCCCTGGCTTCCCTGGAACTCACTTTGCAGACCAGAATGGCCTCGGCCTCACAGAGATCCTGAATGCTTGGATCAAAGCCATGCACCATCACCGCCTGGCCTCCACCCTACTCCTTATCCTTCCCTTGGTTACCTTGGAGATCCACAAAGTGAGGGAGGTACACAGCAGCCACAGCTCCCTGCTCAGCCTTGATGTCAAACAGAGGCCCAGCCACCATGTGACTGTCCTGCAAGGGAGTCTTGTCCAGGTGTTGGCTCCAGGCACAGAATCCAATCTCAATGGTTACTTTCCTTGTTACCACAAAGGAGAGTCCTATGTTGGGACAGTGGTAGGAACCAGCCACAGGGAACTCAACTCTAGAATAGGGAAAGGCAGACACCAGTGAACACCACCTCTGTTCATCTGCTGGATACAGACCAGGTGCAGGGTTGGGGACACAACAGAGTTCATCCAGATGACTCTGAGTTCTGTTTTCTCTGTGGTCTGTAGGTGGATCCCTGACTAAATGAGTCATTTAACCCCCAAATCTGTTTCTTCATCTGCACACAGGGGCAATGACAACATCATCTTCTAGACTTGAGAGTACTAGAGTAAACCTACAGGTGACACACACCTGGAGCAGTTAGCTATTTCTGTGGTGATGATGATGATGATGGTGATGAAAGTGGTGTATGTGTGGTGTGTGTGTGTGTGTGTGTGTGTGTGTGTGTGTGTGTGTGTGAAGAGTTCTGGGGCTCAATGTAGGACCTTGTGCACACTTAGGCAAGGGCTTTACCACTAAGGTACACCTTCCTTCAGATTTTAGTGTTTATATTCCTTGAGGATATATTTCCCGAAAATAAGAGTCTATCTGCAATTATTAGTGGTAAATCTTTGGCCCTGAAGCAATGCTTTATCAAGATCTTCAGAGATTTTCTCAAGGCTTCCTGCTTGGTGACTGGTGGGTGTACAAGTGTCAGCGTCTGTGGGAGGAAGTTAAAGTGACAGTTTCTCCAGGTGAGACAGTGACTGTGACAGTGTTGGAGGAGGATCCAGGTTATGCTGGATATCGTGACTGTGGATATAGTCACTCATCACTCATGAGACTATAATTCTCAGAGGTCAGGGCTGCAGTATGCATCCTTTTGTTCTCAACTCCTACTGGGTTCTTGGCACACAGTGGTTGTTAGGAAGCAGGAGTGCAGAGACTACAGGGATTTGAGGGAAATCCAAGAGACAGAAGAAACCAAATATAATCATGGCAGGGATGCTGCTTACACAATGAATGAAACAACCAGCAGAAAGTCCACATTTCAGATAATGAGCAAAGTTAAGAATAGACCATTTAGATGGAATGAAGGATTCAGGACATCTCTGTTGATGTGGTAATGGTGTGTTGGTCATGGAAGACGAGGTCCTGTTTTAACTAAAATGGAGGCATAGGGATAGGGAAATGTTTGTGTGCAAAATCTCATGTCCTAGACTCACACTACTGTGACATGATGACAGAGGGGAAATGTGAGTACTAGAAACAATCTTGGAAAATGGTTCCTGGAGCTGATTAATTGGACAGGGAACTTCTTTTGCTCTCCCATTTTGCACACTTAGAAAAAATTTATGAGAAAGACCCCTATTTATACAACAGCTCAAACTTCTTATTTCCATCCTGGCCTTGCCTCCTGCATTAGTGAAGAGAGAAGGACACAGTAGAAACTAGGTAAAAATAATGTGTGGAAAGTGTGCTGAGGAAAGTCACCTTTTCCAGGCAGAGTTCACTCACTTGTACAGGTTGCTTTCTCTGTCAATCACCTCTGTAGTCACAGGTCCTATAAGGCCCCAAAAGTCATCTTCAGTCCCCAGTGCTTCCATGTGTTTGTGTTCTGGAGAGGCAGGAGAATATGGATGGAAGGTCATTAGAGTTGCAAATTATGAACACCAGTTCTCTAGAAGATGCCAGACAGAGGTCACTCCATGTTGTCTATTCTAATCTCCACAGCTTTCCCCATGGTTGAACACTTCCCAGGTTTTTCAGCCTAAGTCAGTAAGAAGTGTGCCCATAGTTTTCATCACTGTTCATGAACCTTCCTGAATACTTTTAATTTATGTACACACACACACACATATATATATATTTATGCCTTTTGCTTTATTGTCTTTCCACTGTGCTTCTTAAGCAACTATCCCACCATAATACCTGCTTCCACGCCAGCTGCAGTGTTTTCTTTCTAACTGATCCATATGTATTGATTTTCCTAGTGTGTTTCAAGTGGGTATGTTAAACAAAAAAGAAAAGAACATATCTCAAAATATAGATGAGCAGGGATAGGGAGATGAGTCCCAGGCCATAGCAGCTAGGAATGAGACATAGAGCCCTGGTATAGAGCTGGATGCAAGTCACAGTCTAGAGAAAGGGTCACCAGCAGGCCTCCACCAAAGCAGGGAGAGAAGGAAGCAGTATTCCTTCTAAGTCTTAGGTGTAGAATGCCTTGCATGGAATGGTGCTCTTTTTGGAGGGCCTGTACTGTTCCATGTCAGAGCCAGGGGCATAAAAATGATGACGTCAAGAACATCTGTGGCAAATAATGTTTATGTATAAAACAGGGATGTTTCACCAATGAAACCTCAGCAATATCTTTTTTTCAGCAAGATCTTCACAATGACAACACTAGTTGATAAGCGAATGTGGATGGGAGAAATTTCATAATGCCCTACTCCTAAATAAAACCTTATAAGCAATCAATAACTGGCAAGAAAGGATAAAATTAGTATTCTCCAGGAAGAGTGTCCTAATAGGCTATCAGTCCAAAGTAGTCAACTTGAAACATATATGACCAACTATAAATGGACTCATCAGGTTGTATTTATATATACACATGTATGTAAATATACATGCATTTAACAATAATACTGAAGAACAGCTCATGAATTTAAGACAGAGTTTGTTGGTGGGATACAGGAGTTGTTGAATCAGGCAGACTGAGGGCTGGAAATGATGTATATTAAATTCTAAAATAAATAAAGAAAGAAAAGAAGTGATGACTTCCTCCCACATATATCCCTTCATTTGACAATCATAATGGTCTGGGACTGAACCTGTCACATACCTGACTGTAGTCTCTGCTGCTTGAATGAGGTCAGGCTGTCATCCATTCCTTCTCCATCCGGGTTCTTAGTAGGGACCATCATATGTGGCTTCCTACATACAGAGATGTTATTTCCCTCAGATGTCAGGAGACATCAGAGAAACCAGGGCTGTGTTCACAATATTCCAACATAAAATTCAACTCATCTGAATTTGAACTCATTCACATGCTTCTTCATTGGGCCAGAACTGTATGAATTCCCCATCCTCCCAGGCATCCATGCTGCTAGAACAGGGGTCATCCCAAACCCTCCTTTGCTTTAATTTGAATGTGTTCCCCAGTGTTTATTCATTAGAAAGTTAACCCCAATGTCACAGTGTGACAGGATGAAGGATAAGATACAATGAGGTCACGAGTGCTCTGCTTTCATGAAGGGGTTAATGACATCATCACAGGAGTAGACTTGTCACAAAAGCCACATTGGCCCTCACTCTCAGCCCTTCCAGCTGCACAATCAGAGGGAACAAGAAGAAGGATTCTTTAGATGCAGGGTCCATGGCCTGGCCCTTCCCTTTATCCAGAACGGCCAAAAAATAATCTCAATTCTTGATGTTAAGTGCCCAGTGTCAGACATTGTGTTATAAATGCACAAAAACATACTAATAATCACTCACCTTGAATGGTAAGCACCTAAACAGGACCTTCTAAATCTCTCTCCTTTCTGTTCACTACTCTCCCCCTCCACAGACTCCATCCTTGTCCCAGAATAGAGTGAACATTGATCTTAACCTCTGCAGCATCCTCTTGCAGGAGTCCTTGCTTCTAATCTGATCCATTCTAGTTCATTTTTACATAGTACCTGATCATAAAAAATGGTTGAGAATGCTCCATCATGACCGAGGTGCTGAAACAACTCTCATTTCCTCTGGGGAGTAGCGGAAGGTTCTTAGGGTGGTTCATAGTCCTTGCTGTGGCCACTGTCCCCCTCAAGGCCTTCCTATGTCACCCTCTCCTGCTCAAATCTAGACCAATCGCTCTCAAATCCTTACTTTAACGTCACCTGGACAGGCTGCTAAATCAGAAAGCTCACTGATGGAAGCTGTCCCATCTGAGATTCTGAGTCAGCAGGGATGGAGTGTGGCCTGAGAACTTGCATTTCTGTGAAGCACTCAGGTGATCGTGAGGCAGAGCTGATGATATCCACACATCCTGTTCCTCAACAGAACTGTTCTCTCTCTACTTCCCTATCCTCTACTTCTTCCTGAAATTTTCTTCTTCTCCTATCAACCCCATGACTCTCATCTTTTAGAGCTCACCTCAGCTCTTCTCAACTTCAGATGAAGTCAGACAGACCACCACTGCACTCATTAGGTTGCCAGGTACAATTCTGTGGACTGTGGAAGAAGTGGAAGAAAAAGTGTCCCCTTACTGCTGGACTGAGGTAATAATGGTGGGTCTGTCTGCCTTGCTCATGATGCACCGTGGCTCTTACACAAACGTTTGTTTAATAAGTAGATCACATCCTATGTGGAAACCCTCCCTGTTATGTGTGGCAGCTGGAAACTTGAGCAAAGATGGAATTCATGGTCATGAACTGAAATTGACTAAACTTGCAGAGCATGGGGCTTCAGCACAGCCCCTGGGGGTGGAAAATGACTTTCCAGCCCTGAGGCTTTATATCTCATAGTGCAATGTGTGTGTGTGTGTGTGTGTGTGTGTGTGTGTGTCTGTGTGTGCGCATGTGTGTGTGTGTGACATTCACATGCTCCTGTGTTTATGTGTGTCTGACTCAAAGGACTGGGACAGTGATACTCATGGTGACTTTTGTTCTCTGAGAATTTCTTATCTTTTGAAAATGCACTTTCGGCTTTCCTTGTTCCAGTGTTTAGGTCTACTGGTGCCTACCATTGTCATCTTGCTGTGCCCAGAGGACCCACCTCTAACTCACCTTTCACATGCTTTTTTCTGATCAAAGAATTTATGTAGACATGTTATATGATTCAATTTTTGCTGAAAACTAAATGAAACCTCCCCACCACACAGAACACTTCCTGACATTGGATTCTGTTGTTCCTGGTTTCTTCCTGACTCTGTTTCTCTTTCCCATTTACTCAGAACTCTTTGCCCACCTCAGCTCTGGACAAGTCACATAGAGGCTGGGTTGACCAGTAGGAGTTCTGTGTCTACACCTTACCATGTGCTGGAGATGAGCAGCTGTGGATTCTCTGCCTCCAGGGCCCTGAGCTCCATAATCACTGGGTCACTGAGAGGGGCCAGGTCCAGCCTGCAAACAAGAAGAAGCTATCTTTCCTGGGATCCATAACAGAATCACAAAGCCCCAGGGTCTAGGATCCTTGAAACTGTTGTCTATAGATGGAAAGTGAGGGGCTTTATTAAGTTTATTCTTGAGCCAAATCCAGGACAAAGTATAGAGAACAGCAGGCTTAGCAGACAGAGATGTGTCCATAACACAGTCTTAGTGGAACGTGGTTAGTGTGCAGGGAGATCTGAAGCCAGATGTGGACCTTTGGAAATTTCCAGAGCTGAAATGAGGGCTGGCCCTTTATACTCCTTCCCACAAGTCAGTCACTGGAAATAGACTCTCCCAGGGATAGGAACATGGATGTAGATGAGGGGAGTCATATTGACAAGGGATCACAGAGTTGCTCCCAGCATTCCCAGTAGATGGAGGTCATGGCCATATCCCCATAGGGATTTTGAACAGAGGACCACCTCAGGCTCCTGTAGTGAAGCCCAATGAACTTCCAGGGCTTCAACCACTTTCTGTTCTAGAGCTTTCTCTAACTCTTCTTTTGCCTAGACTGCTATCTCCAGATTGGCCCAACCAAAGCCTATTTTTCTATCAGGCCTAGGGAAAACACTTATGGGCCATCCAATAAAGCAGGCCCTCTTAAAACAAGACATTCTTACAATACTATTTATTCCATAGCGTTCAGCAGAGTTTGTCAATAGTGTCATGCACTGATGGGAGATCTTTATCTGTCTCTTCCCACACAGTGTTAGCAGGAGAGAACTGATGGAGGAGTTAATTTCATTGGTTAATAAAGAAACTGCCTTGGCCCATTTGATAGGCCAGCCCTTAGGTGGGTGGAGTAGACAGAACAGAATGCTGGGAAAAAGGGAAGTGAGGCCAGATGTGATGAAGCTTCGACCCAAGATGGACGTAGGCTAGAATCTTCCTGGTAAGTCATCACCTCGTGGTGCTACACAGATTACAAGATATGGGTTAAAGCAAGATATGAGAGTTAGCCAGTAAGAAGCTAGTGCTAATGGGCCAGGCAGTGTTTAAAATAATACAGTTTCTGTGTAATTATTTTGGGTAAAGCTAGCCGGTGGCCAGGAGCTGGGAGGCGGGAAGTGGCCTGCAGCTCCTACTACAGAGAACCTTGTGTGTTTGTGATTGTATCCCTAGGTACTGGACAAGTTCTTAGCACAGAGGGTCCTTGATATGAATGCATGGCCATATGTATTCATAAATGAATAAATGATTGATCCTGGAGTAAGGCAAACCTGGGAGTCTGGTAAGGTAATAGCACAGTGCCCAGCTACCTACCTGGTATTTGTTTTTACACATGTACACTTTATGTCATTAGAATCTATGAAGTGTGTATGACATTCCACCTGATAGATGAGGAAACTGAATTTTTCAGAATATGGTGACTTGCCCAAGTCTCAGATATAAGTGACACAGATGGTCAGGAGCCACACTGACTATGCATTATCTGTCCCATTTCTTTTCCATATCCTGTATTCTTTACACCCCATGTCCCTTCTTTCTCTCTGCCCAGAATGGCATCCTGGGGTCTTACTTACCACAGGATTCTGAGGTTGCAAGCAGGACTCCTCAGCCCCTTACACAGTTGCCTCACACCATGGTCTCTCAGGTCATTCAGCTGCAGGTCTAGCTCAGTCAGGCTGGAGCTACACAGGAGTACTGAGGCCAGGTTCTTACAGAAGCTGGGTTTGAGGCCACAGTTGACAAGCCTGCATGGAGATGCTCACCATCAGATTCTCCAGGGATCACTGCTCTTGGGAACTGTGCTTGGTCTCCCTTTGTGAGCCCTGGCATACAGTGTTAGCAGTGCTTAGCTTTTCTAGTCTGGGCGGATAATTCCATGCTTCCCACAGCTGAGCTGCAGAAGCATGGAGCACAGGTTGAGACCCACTGCTCTGCTCCATGAGACCCAGGACAGCTCACCAGTGTATTTCAAGAGTCAGCTGAAGTGACATTTGCCAGCCATAGAATAAGGACATGACTCACTTGTTATGCGAAATCTTAGTAAAGATGGAGTCCATAGAAACAGAGCAGAAGGCTGGGTACAAGGAAGAGAGCAGGAGGAAGTGGGGATGCCATTCCCTGGCCTGGAGCTTTCTTCTCTTGGCTTCATTTAGCCTCCTCCTCTGTGCTCTTCAGTTCTCCTGCAGCCACTTCCTCAGGATGTTTGCTCCACTGGAGCCCTCACGGGTCTGCTGTTAGCAATAGTTAGTGGGGCTCCCTGATGAATATTAGTATTTCATGATCTCTAAGAATAGAATCCATTTTTCATTTCTTTATCATAACATTCTGGCCTCTGTTACAGGTGTGATTAGAGGCTTGGGTGAATATGTGTTGAATATAAAACCTCAGCCTAGACCCAGCTTTTGCCTCTGTTCTCCTGTCATCTGTCTCTGCTTCAGGAAAGAACCCAAATCAAACTCACCTCAGTGTCCTTAGTTGACATCCAGGGCATCTCAGTGTCCTACAGAGACTCCGCACTGCATAGTAGCTTGGTGGATTTCCACTTAGGTCCAGCTCCTGCAGACTTCCTGAGAACTCAAGAGTGGAGAAGAATATCTGCCAAGTGGAATTAGTGATCGGAGTCCACCTGGATCTGAGAGAGAGAGAGATTTGGTAGAGGAGGCAATGAGAGACATGATTCATGTGTGCATGGTCTGACTTGCACAAACCCGCAAGACAGAGTAGGTTTCTATCTGTTTGAGAACCAGGTCTCCATATGCCATCCCAGGATTCACCAGCTTCTACGTGCTCCTTTGCTCCAACATCTGTATCCTTTCCTGAGTTGTTCCTCATCTACATCCTTATCATAGCATTCTGTGTGCCCATTTGTGTGTCTAAGTGTGTTGGTGCCCTTGTCAAAGGAACAGCACATGATAATAGTCAAGGTGCCAACCTATGAGAAAGACATTCTTTGATGGGAAATCTCATTAAGCCAACTCACAAAGCTAGAGACTCCAGAATATCTTTTGCCTGTCTGTAACTTCACATGTGCTACTGCAAATTTCTCTGTATCATAGCATGTTTATCTCGTGAATACATCCTGACCTATTGGGCATTTACATCTCTGGATTGTCATGAAGAATACTCCTCCTTAAGCTGTATTGTCTAATTGATATCAGTACTGTTAGCTTATACAGAGTTCTAATGAATAAAATGCATATAAAAATGATAAACAGTCAATGCCTATAAAAATAGCTGATTCTCCCCTCCCCACTATCAGACCAGCTGGGCAATAGCTTCAAAGAAGCTTTACATTAAATCAGGTGCTTTGCTAATGGTTTTTAAGATAAACATTTCCCAGAAAGACATTTTTTTCTGTCCAAGGACATATAGCCAGCTTTCTGATTTGTCGAACTAAGGTTAAAAGTGCAGAGCAACCTAAGTGCTGCATGCATTATCTTTTGCTAGATCTGACTGGTAATCTAGGACAGTGATTAACTCTCTTCACAAGTTCCAAACCTCCATTTTCTTATATGGGCATGTATCCTGAAGACTCAAAGTTCAGCAAACTAACTGTTTTTTATATAAGGAAAATAATTTGACTTCATAGTTCCAAGAAAGAGTTATAAGTTTCCATTTTCTTGGTTTAATGCCACACACAGTACAGAAAATATATTTTAAGATTTAAAATGAATGTAGATCACTATTACCTTGTTGAATGCCAATTGAGCTAATATTAACAGATTTATGGTAAAATGAGTCCAAACAAAACTTTATAAGTGACTCAAAGAATGCGGAGAAACACTGGACTGGCTGAGTCATATATAATCCAGAATTTACAAATTCTTATTTCAGAGTATCAGTTCAAAATGCTTACTTAGTCATGCATCAGTGTAAATTGCCTTTTTCCTTCCTTGGAGAATACAGGACAAGAGGTCAAAGCAGTTAATACAGACAGATATGTTCCAAGTACACAATTTTGTTGATTTTTGGGACTCTCCAGCAGTTTAGAATTATGACTCCTTTAAAATCCCTCATAAGATTACGTCTCAAGACAGGTAATTATGTGACTGATCTTTCCTTGCAGCTGCAAGTTACAGCCCACCAATTGGGGAGTTAACTGAGCAAAAGTGCTCCTTCCCTGCTCTGGAGTCAGGGAGACATCAGAAGTCACCAGAGAAGCAAGATGTGAGGTAACAAGCCACGAGCCTTACTGTGAAATATAGAATGATAGAAATGGTTTAATTTAGGCAGTAAGACCTAGTTAATAGTAAGCCTGAGCTAATAGACCAAACAGTTTGTAATTAATATTAAGCCTCAGAGTAGTTATTATGGAACTAGTGTGCAGGAGATAAACTTCAAGTTGCAGGCATTTAAGTTGTAAAGAAAAAAAGATAAAATATCATGAGAGGAGCTTCTTTAGAAAAACATCATAAGAGAATATAGAAAGAAAACCATCAGGAAAGTGTATGAGTGTCTCTTTTTTTCCAAACCCTTCAGATAGAAAAGACTTTGCACACTGACTCCTGAATTTTTTCCAATACCTGGGGAAGTCTAGGAGTTGATTCTTCTCTAGACTGCTCCATGGTGTTTGAACAGGTGGCTAGTATTTTTTCATTTAATCTAGAGTACTTGAGGAGAACTTTTTAATCCAGACAGCCTCTTCTTTTTGATGTGAATATACCTGCTTTCATTGGGAGCAGAATTCTAGAGTCACATGAAGAAAAACTGGAAAGGGGGTGGTAAGAGAGCTCAGGAGAGGTGGGTGAGAATGACTCTGTGGTGAGAGGTTGAGCATGGTCATAAACTCTACAGATATGCTGGTTCACATGCCCCCATATCTTTCCAAAAGGAAGGGGATGAGGAGAGAGAGAGATATCAACAGATAGATAAATAGAGACACACACACACACACACACACACACACACACACACACACACACACAGAGAGAGAGAGAGAGAGAGAGAGACAGAAACAGAAAGAGAGACAGAGACAGAGACAGAAGGGGAGAGAATATATATTACCCTGAATGGTAAGGCATTCCTTTAATGTCAGTAACCAATCATACAAAAGCAGGAGAACCATGAATTTTGAACCAGCCTACATTACAAACTGCAAGGGGCTATGAGTAGCTAAGGATCTGGTATGTGTAGCATTTCATCACTAACAATGTAAACTAAATGAGATAACAAACTCAAAATAAAACCACAAGTCTTAAAACACAGATTAAAGATGGCTAACCTTGACTGAAACAAAATCTCATAGGGAGTGGCACTATTAAAAGATGTGGCTTTGTTTGAGTGTGTGCTACATTGTTGGAGGAAGTGTATCACTGTGGGGGCAGGCTTTGAGGTCTCCTTGGTTCAGGATACCCCCAAAGATGTCTGTTGACTTGCTGTGGCTAGCATATAAAGATATAGCCAGCACCATGATGATAATGGACTGTTTTCTGAAACTGTTAGCAAGCCTTCTGTATTAATTTTTTTCCTTATTAGTGTTGGCATAATCTGGATGTAAGCCCAAACTACTATAAACAACAAAGCCTTTAATCACCATCAGTGGAGAAAACAAGATATTCCATGACAAAACCAGATTTAAACAATACCTATCCACAAATCCAGTTCAACATAAAGTACTAGAAGAAAAACCCAAATGCAAAGAAACTGTACCCACAAGAACACAGGCAACAGATCACTCCACACCAGCAAAACCCAAAGAAGGGAAACAAACAAACACTACCACTAAAAATTAACAAGAATCGAAATCACTGGTCATTAATATCTCTTAATATCAACGGACTCAATTCACCTATAAAAAAGACACAGGCTAAAAGAGTGGATACAAAAGCAGAATCCATCCTTCTGCTGTATACAAGAAACACACTTCAACCTCAAAGACAGACATTACCTCAGAGTAAAGGGTTGGGAAAAGATTTTCTAATCAAATGGACCTAAGAAACAAGCAGGTGTGGCTATTCTAATATCTAACAAAATTGATTTCAAACTAAAATCAATCAAAAGAGATGGAGGAACTTTATACTCATAACAGGAACAATTCATCAGGATGAAGTCTTAATCCTGAACTTTAATTCCCCAAATAGAAGAGCACCTACACAGGTAAAAGAAACATTACTAAAGCATAAATTGCACATCAAACCCCACACACTAATAGTAGGAAACTTCAACACCACACTCTCCTCAATGAACAGGTCAACCAGACAGAAACTTAACAGAGAAATAAGAGAACTGACATATGTCATAAACCAAATGGACTTAATAGATACCTACAGAACATTTCACCCAAACACAGGAGAATATACCTTCTTCTCAGCACCTCATGGAACTTTTTCTAAAATTAAACACTTGCTCAGTAACAAAGCAAACCTCATTAGAGGCAAAAAAAATTGGAGTAACACCCTGTATCTTATTGGATCACCATGGTTCAAAGTCAGAATTTAACAACAACACTAATGGCAGAAAACTTACAAACTCAGGGGAATTGGACAGTGATCTGGGTCAAGGGAGAAATAAAGAAAGAAATTAAAGACTTCTTAGAATTCAATGAAAATGTAGGAACAACATACCCAAAAACATGGGATACTATGAAAAGAGCACTAAGAGGAAAATTCATAGCACTAAGTGCCTACATAAAGTGAAGAAGCTCACACTAATGACTTAAAAGCACACCTGTAAGCTCTAGAACAAAAAGAAACAGACTCACCCAGGAGGAGCAGATGACAAGAAATAATCAAACTGAGTTCTGAAATCAATAAAATAGAAACACAGAAAACAATATAAAAAATCAATGAAACAAGGTTCTTTGAGAAAATCAACAAGATAGACAAACCCTTCCAGACTAATCAAAAATCAGAGAGAGAACATTCAAATTAACAAAATCAGAAAAGAAAAGGGGATATAACAACAGGCACTGAGGAAATCCAGAGAATCATTAGGTTATACTACAAAAATCTGTACTCTACAAAGTTGGAAAATGTAAAAGAAATGAACAATTTTCTGGATAGGTACTAAATACCAAAATTAAATCAAGATCAGGTGAACAATTTAAATAGACCTATAATCTGCAAGGAAATCAAAGCTGTCATCAAAAGCCTTGCATTAAAAAAAAAGCCTAGGATTGGATGGTTTCAGTATAGAATTTTACCAGAACCTAAAAGAAGAGCTAGTACCAATACTCCTCAAAATGTTCCATGGACTAAAAAGAGAAAGAACATTGCCAAACTCTTTTTGTGAGTCTACAGTTATCCTGATTTCAAAACCACACAAAGACTCACCAAAAAAGAGAATTACAGACCATTCTGACTCATGAACATAGATGCAAAAATCCTCAATAAAATACTGGCAACCAGAATTCAAGAACACATCAAAAAGTCATTCTCCATGATCATGGCAGCTTCATCTCAGAGATGCAGGGATGGTTCAACATATGAAAATCTATCAATGTAATTCACCATATAAATAAACTGAAAGAAAAAAACATATGATTATCTCAATAGATGCTGATAAAGTATTTGACAAAAATGAGCACCCCTTCATGATAAAGGTCTTGGAGAAATCAGGGAGACAAGAAACATATCAAACCATAATAAATGTAATATGAAGCAAGCTAACAGTCAACATCAAATTATATGGAAAGAAATGCAAAGCATTTTCACTAAAATAGGAACAAGACAAGGCTGTCCATTCTCTCCATATCTATTCAACGTAGGTTTTGAAGTAGTGGCTAGAACAATAAGACAACAGAAGGATATCAAGGGGATTAAAACTAGAAAGAAAGAAGTCAAACTTTTGCTATTTGCAGATGTTATGATAGTATACATAACTGACTACAAAAACTCTACTAGGGAACTTCTACAGCTGTTAAATACCTTCAGTAATGTGGCAGGATTCAAGATACACACACACACACACACACACATACACAAATCAATATCCATACTATATTCAAATGAAAAAGAAGCTCATAAAGAAATAAGAGTAGCATCACCCTTCACAATAGCCACAAAGAACATAAAATATCTTGAGGTAACACTAACCAAAGAAGTGAAAGATTTGTTTGACAGGAACATTAAGTTTTTGAAGAATGACATTGAAGAAGATATCAGAAAATGAAGAGATCTCCCATGGTCTTGGATATGTAGGACCAAAACAATAAAAATGACAATCCTACCAAAAGCAATCTTTGGATTCAATGCAATCCCCATCAAAATTTCAACACAATTCTTCACAGACCTCAAAAGAACAATAATCAAGTTCATATGGAAAAACAACAAAACCCAGGATAGCCTAAACAATCATTTACAATAAAGGAACTTCTGTAGGCATCGCCATTTCTGATACCAAGCTCTATTATAGAGTTACAGTAATGAAAACAGCTTGGTATTGGCATAAAAACTGACAGGTTGACCAATGGAATCAAATTGAAGATCCTGACATTAATTTACAGACTTATGAACATCTGATTTTTGACAAAGCTAACATGATACAATGTTAAAAGAAATGCATCTTTAACAAATTGTGCTGGCATAACTGGATGTCAACATGTAGAAGAATGAAAAGAGATACATATCTATCCCCATGCACAAAACTCAATCCAAATAGATTAAAGACCTCAATATAAATCCAACCACACTGAACCTGGTAGAAGAGAAAGTGGGAAGTAGCCTTCAATGCATTGCCACAGGAGACCACGTCCTAAATATAACAGCAGTAGCACAGACATTGAGAGAAACAATACATAATTGGGACCTCCTGAAACTGAGAAGCTTTTGTAAAGCAGAGGACACAGTCAATAAGATGAAATGGCAGCTTATAGAATGGGAAAAGATCTTCACCAACACCACATTAGAAAGAAGACTGATCTCCAATATATATAAAGAACTCAAGAAATTACACATCAAAATTTCAAACAATTCAAATTAAAAATGGGGTATAGAAGTAAACAGAGAATTCTCAGCAGAATAATCTCAAATGGCTAAAAGACACTTAAGGAAATGTTCAACATCAGTAGCCATGAGGGAAATGAAAATCAAAATTACTCTGAGATATCATTTTACACCAGTCAGAATGGCCAAGATCAAAAACAAAAATGATAGCTTATGCTGGACAGTATGTAGAGTAAGAGGAACACTCTTCCATTACTGGTGGGAATGCAAACTTGTACAACCACTTTCGGAAATCAGTATGGTGGTTTCTCCAAAAATTGGGAATCAACCTACCTCAGGACCCAGCAATACCACTCTTGGGTATATACCCAAAAGATGTTCAATTATACTTCAAGGACATCTGTTCAACTATGTTCATAGCAGCATTATTTGTAACAGCCAGAACTTGGAAAAAACCTAGGTGCCCCTCAATCGAAGAATGCATAAAGAAAATGTGGTATATTCACACCATGGAGTGCTACTCAGACATAAAAATAATGACCTCTCTTAAGCATTTTTTTTGTTTTTTTCGAGACAGGGTTTCTCTGTGGTTGGCAGGCGGATCTCTGTGAGTTCGAGACCAGCCTGGTCTACAGAGCTAGTTCCAGGACAGGCTCCAAAGCCACAGAGAAACCCTGTCTCGAAAAACCAAAAAAAAAAAATGACCTCTCTTGTGGGGTAAAGGGAACACTCCTACATTGCTGGTGGGAATGCAAGCTGGTACAGTCCCTTTGGATGTCAATGTGGAGATTTCTCAGAAAATTAGGAAACAACTTTCCTCAAGACCCAGTAATACCACTTTTGGGTATATATCCAAAGGATGCTCAATTGTGCCACAAGGATATGTGCTCAACTATGTTCACAGAAGCATTGTTTATCATAGCCAGAACCTTGAAATAACCTAAATGCCCCTTGACCAAAGAATGGATAAGAAAAATGTGGTATATTTATACAATGAAGTACTACACAGCAGAAAAAAATAATGACATCTTGAATTTTGCAGAAAACATTATTTTGAGTGAGGTAACCCAGACACAGAAAGACAATTATCACATGTTCTCACTCATAGGTTGGTCCTTCTGTATTTCTGTTGCTTTCATTGGTTGAATAAAGAAGCTGCCTTGGCCTTTTGATAGGGCAGCACTTAGGTGGTTGGAGTAGACAGAACAGAATGCTGGGAGGATGAAGGCAGTGTGGCAGACGCCATGATTCTCCTGCCCTAGATGGATGTAAGTTAGTCTCTTGCTGGTAAGCCACAATCACGTGGTGATACACAGATTTAATAGAAATGGGTTAATCCAGATAAGAGAGTTAGCCAATAAGAGGTTAGAGCTAATGGGCCAGGTAGTGATGTAATTAATACAATTTCTGTGTGGTTATTTTGGGGGGGGGTTAAGCTAGCCCAGCAGTGGGATGTGGCCTGCTCCTCCATATTACAACAGAGTGGCACCCAACATGATGGACTAAATCCACTTAAAAACCTGAGAGAGCTTAATTCTACACACACAGTAAAAAAAGCAGAATTTTTGCTGTTTGCTGGGGCACGCTGCAGAGAAATTTTCCTGACTCCACAGGAAAAAAAGCTGCTCCATTTTAAAATGAGGCTTCCAAACTCTGGCTATGGAGCATTTCTGGGCTGGATGTTTGTATGCCCACTTGGGGTCGGGAATAAAGTAGCTGAGACCATGCCCATGGCTCAGCTCTTCCTGCCTGGGTAGGCAGCGGGATCAGGTCTACTAGCAAGTGGTGGTTTTGAGATACCAGTTTCTGGGCTGTGTTGACATTGTGATCTCTGGCTCCTGTGGAAGACAGAGCTTTTGAATGAGGTTTTGTGAGTAAAGCGCTATGGCTTGCTTGATGGCAATGTGGACTCGCTGCTGTGTTCCTGGAACTGTGCATGGCTCAGGGTCACCAAATGGCTCTGAGGCACAAGCAGCTCCACCATGCTGAACTGTGCTGATCTCAGGCAGGAACTAACATAATTATAATAACAGTGCAGTTAAGGTTTAGACTGGGCAGGAAACAGGAGGTACCATATTACCCCTACATGGCACAAGCTAAAGTTTTTGAGAAGCACTTAGCATTTTAAGAAGTGCTCCTGGACAATAAAGAATTACAGATTCACAAGAGGACAGATTCAGACATAAAAGACCTCTAAATAGGTCACATTGTTGGATGTTTGTATGTAGGCTTGAGAGATAAAAGCAAAAAGAGTATAGAGGGTCATAAATAAAGTTAATGCCTTAAAAAGAGTAAAGTCTTGGGCTGAAGAGATGGCTCAGTGGTTAAGAGCATTGCCTGCTCTTCTAAAGCTCCTGAGTTCAATTCCTGGCAACCACATGGTGGCTTACAAACCATCTGTAATGTGGTCTGGTGCCCTCTTCTGGCCTTTAGGCATACACACAGACAGAACATTGTATACCTAATAAATAAATAAATAAATAAATAAATAAATAAATAAATAAATACTTTTAAAAAGGGTAAAGTCTTTAAAGAGACAGAGTACAGATAGTCATAGATTAAAAAAATAAAGAAAACAAGCCATGTAAAAGTGAAAAATTCACAGAGAGCCTGGATTCTGTGTATTATAGTGTTTTCTTGGAAGTTTTTGACTGTGAAGGAGCTAAGTACAGAGAGACTTTTCATTGTATGGGCTAAACTAAACCAGCATGTATATTATAAAGTTATCTTGACTTCAGAATTTGGATCTAAGGATATGATGCTTTGAAAAAAGAGGTTCTTCTTTTGTTTTCACAGAGGATGAGACCCTGTGGATTGCTACTATCCCAATATGGTATGATAGACCACACCCTCCTGAAAGGTTGCTGTAAACACCCTCAAAAAATTACTTCACTCAATTGCTGACTGAGAGGAACCTAGCATACAGGATATACCATGAAAGACCTAATTAACAGTGCCCCTATATAGCATGAAACAGTTTGAAGAGAAAAAACTGTGCCCATATTCCCAAATATTGTTTATAAATGTTCTTTTACATTTAAAGGTGGATATGATATAGATAGAAATAATTTACATTGGTATAAATTTTGCCTTATTGATAGAAATTTAAGGTCAATTTTGTTATATGTATATGTATTTCTGATCTTGATTAAGGTATTGTGATTGTGTAGTTCATTTAGAAATGTAATGTTTAATTAGAAAATATTGGTTGTTAATGGATAATCATCAATAGTAATCAAGCTTGTAGTCATGTTAGTTAGATTTTCTAGATATATAGAGATATATTTCAATTAGATAGAAATTTTTCATATCTTTCAAAGATTACAGAATATGGCATTTAATATTTTAATAACTTAGGACTTTTCATGCTAATGAGACATGTCTGCTCCTGACAGCACCTATCTACTTCAAGAGGAAGATGGGCATCGAAGAGGCTCCTTATGGGACTGGTTAGCCATTTGGGCAAGAAACTGCTCTTGCCTGGACTGTTGTTTAAACTGGACACAAAGAACCTGCAGAGAGAGGACTGCTGAACTAGCGTAAAGGTGAGATGATCCTTTGGGGTTACTGATTCATAAAAAAGTCTGTGAGATATTCTGAAGGATACAAAAGAAAGTGACTGAACTGTCTTTAAAATTTCCTGCTTCATGGAAAAGTCTGCTGGATATTATGGGCCTGAAGGCTGAAGATGGATGCCCCAACAGTACAGAAAAACTTTGGGTGACTGTCCAGGTAGTGAGATGTCTCTGTCATTTCTAGAGTTTTGGAAGTTGTTTACTTAGGTAATATTATATCTTTCTGGAGTCTTTGGTGGAGTTGAAGAATGAATAATTATAGTTTTCCTTAGTTATGATAACAGATAAGATAGATATAAATATTGTAACTGTAATTCTTGCTTGATAATTATTTTGTTATATGTAATTTTACAATGTTAAAGTTAAAGCTTTTCTTTTTTGTTTAAACAGAAAAAGGAAAAATGGTGTAGGAGGTCCTTCTGTATTTCTGTCACTTTCATTGGTTGAATAAAGAAGCTACCTTGGCCTTTTGATAGGGCAGCCTTTAAGTGGGCAGAGTAGACAGAACAGGATGCTGGGAGGATGAAGGCAGTGTGGCATATTCCATGATTCTCCTGCCCTAGATGGACATAGGTTAGATTCTTGTCAGTAAGTCACAATCACGTGGTGATACACAGATTTAATAGAAATAGATTGATCCAGGTAAGATAGTTAGCCAATAAGAGGCTAGAGCTAATGGGCAAGGTAGTGATTTAATTAATACAATTTCCATGTGGTTATTTTTGGGGTTAAGCTAGCTGGGCAGCAGGATGCAACCCGCTTCTCCATATTACAACAATAGGTGGTTTTTAAACATAAATCAAAGAAAACCAGCCTACAAACCACAATCTCAGAAAACTTAGACAACAATGACTAAACTAAGAGAGACTTACATAGATCTAATCTACATGGGATGTAAAAAAAGACAAGATCTTCTGAGTAAATTGAGAGCATGGAGACCTTGGGGAAGGGTTGAAGGGAGGAGGGGAGAGGCAGGGGGCAAGCAGAGAAAAAGGTAGAGCTCAATAAAAATCAATAAAAAACAAAAACCAAAGCAAAGCAAAAATAATGACCTCTCAAAATTTGCATGGAAATGAATGGAATTAAAGAAGACAACATTCTGAGTGAGATAACCCAGACCTAAAAGTTGAACATGATAAGTACACACTCACAAGTGAATATTAGGTGTAAAGGAAAGGATACTGAGCCTACAGTTCATGATCCTAGAGAAGCTAAGTAACAAAGTGAGCCCTAAGAAAAACATACATAGATTTACCTGAAAAGGAGAAAATGTCAAGATCTCCTGACAAAATTGAGAGCATGAGAGTAGGGGGAGAAAAGAAGGAGAAAGAGGAAGAAGAGGAGAGAAGGGGAGGAAGGAAGAAAACTTGAGGGAATGGGATAGAAGTACAGAGATGAGAGCAAGGAAAGAGATATTTTAATCAAAGGAGCCATTATGGAACTAGCAAGAAACGTGACACTAGAAAAATTCCCAGGAATCCACAAGGATGACCCCAGCTAAGACCCAAAGCAATAGAGGACAAGGTGCCTGAACCGGCCTTGCTCTGTATAGTCAGATTGATGAATGTCTGATGTGGGATTCCCCTCTGTATGCTGTGAATACCATTGGTTAATAAAGAAACTGTCTTGGGCCTGCACAGAACAGAATAGAAGTAGGCAGGGAAAACTAAACTGAATGCTGGGAGAAAAAAGGCAGAGAAAAATGAGAGAAGCCATGGAGGATCCGGCAGAAACAGACGTGCCAAAACTTTGCTAGTAAGCAACAGCCATGTGGTGATATACAGATTATTAGAAATGGTCGAGCCAATAAGAAACTAGAGTTATTTGCCAATTGGTGTTTTAAATAATATAGTTTCTGTGTGATTATTTTAGGAGTCTGGGTGGCTGATAAATGAACATAGGGCTCAATTACAACAAACATCTTAAATGTTACATAGACCCTTCATCCAGCAACCAATGGAAACAGAGACAGAGACCCACACTGGAACACTGAACTGAACTCCAAAGTCTAGCTGAGGTGTGGAAAGAGTGAGAATATGAGCAAAGAGGTCAAGACCATGATGGTACACCCACTGAAACAGTTTACCTGAGCTAATGGGAGATCACCATCTCCAGTCAGAAAAGGAAGGAATCAGCATAAGTCCAAACTAGTCCCTCTGAATGTGGGTGACAGTTGTTTGGTTGGGACAGACTGTGGGGCCACTGGTAGTGGCACCAAGACTTATCTGTATTACTTGTATTGGCTTTTAGGGAATCTATTCTCTTTGGATGGATTCCATGCTCAGCCTAGATATAGTAGGGAGGGCATTGAACCTTCCCTTAGCAATGTGCCTTACCCTCTCCGAGGCATGGATGTGAGGGTGGGTGGGGGGAAGGTAGAAGGGATGTGAGAAGGGGAGGGAGAGAGAATTAGGATTGGTATGTAAAATAAAAAATATAGTTTTTCTTCTTGTGAAAACATAAAAATAAAGTACAATAAAGTAAAATAAAATAAGGAGTTTCCATGGTCATAATGTCTCTTCATAGCAATACAAGCCCTAAGACAGCGTATGTTTGTATACCTGCTTGTCTGTGTACACTCTATGCATTCAGAAACCTGCAAAGACTTGAAGAAGGGCATTGGATCTTCCAGAAATGTAGATAATAGTGATTGTGAGCCACCTGATGTGGGTGGCGGGAATGGATCCAAACCCTTTGCAAGAGTATCAGGCTCTCTTAATGGTGGCACCAGTCTCTCGGTCATGACAGAATGGTAGTTTTGATGCATGTTTAGTTGTACACTGACTGAAAGTAGAACATCAGAATGTGCTATCACAAAACAAGAGGCATCATTATAAGCCACACACAGAAGTTGCTCACTATGGTAGTTTGAAAGAAAATGGCCCCTAAAGAGAGTTTCAATTTTAGAAGGTGTGGCCTTGTTGGAGGAGCTATGGTCTTGCTGGAGGAAGTGTATCACTGAGGAGGCAAGCTTTGACGTCTCATATATGCTCAAGCCACACCCAGTGAGGCAGTCTACTTCTAGTTCCCTGCTTATCAACATGTAGCAGTTACCTCTCCAGGACTGTGTCTACCTGTAAACTGCCCTATTTCACCATGATGATAATGGTCTGAACCTCTAAACTGAAAGTGAGCCCCAACAATCAAATGTTTTCTTGTCATCATGTCTCTACACCACTAGGAATCCTAACTAAGACACTCACCCTGACATCTTTTATCCCTTGTCTTTAACCAAGGTCCACTCATTTTCCTTATATGCAATGGCTTCCTACTTATCTCCCAGCCTGGTCTGACTTTTCCCCTCAATTTTACTTTCTCACTAATAGCTAAAACTTCTTCCTATCCCATGGGATTGTCCCCAGGCCCTGAAGTTCACTGTCTCTGCAAGCAGCTTAGTGTTCCTTGTTTCTCTGGCCCTATATGGTCTCTGTCTCTGTATATACTCGGAATTTTTCTGAAGCTCCACTTCAGGCCACATCTAATTCTATCATCTGTATCGAGGTCCTTCAAGGCTTACTTCTTTATAACTACAGACACAGAAATAACTTATACTGGCAAAGAGCAGGAAAACCTCAGCTCACTAAGATATTCTATCTAGGCAATATAAAAGGCTACTCAGAATGGTATTGTACTAGACTTTCAGTACCAGAGAGCATAGTCTTGATTCATTAAAAAAAAATAAATGTGAATATAAGATAACAGATACTGTGTGGCTCAGGAATCCCATAGAAAAATATATACAGAAAGGAAAGATTAAAGGGGGTGTCACATTTCTTCTTTCATGCTGTGGATCAAACCTAGGGTCATGGGCTTATTAGATGAGGTGTTTTGAATGAGATGTCACCTAGTCATGTGCATTTGAATGCTTGATCCTCAACTGGTGGTTCTCTTTGGGGATACTTAGGAGGTATGGCTTTGTGGGAGTAAAAGAATCACTGGGGATAGAGTTTAATATTTCAAGGGCTCGAGCCACTCCAACTGCACTCTTTCTGCTTCCTGCTTATGGTTCAAGAGTAAACTCTCAGCTGAGGATACAGTCATATCCTTTTCCTCTGCCACGATAGACCCTGATCCCTCTGAACAATAATCCCAGATAAACTCTTCTATAAGCTATCTTGGTCATGGACAGCAACAGAAAATTAACCAACACACCAGGTAATCTCTCTATCAAATGAGTAGCATCCCTAGTCAATGATATTTTGAGACAGCATCACACTATGTAGACCAGGCTGGATGGGACTTCTGACCTCCTTGTGTCAACTTCAGAGTTTGGGATGACGTGTGCACACTCAAGCTCAGTTAACCCAATATTTAGTGCTGTCCTCTCTTAGAAAAGAAATTATGGAGGATATTAATTTTGTGTTGTTTTGATAATTGATAAATCCTCATTCTTCTATAGCAAGTATGTTTTTATTATTCCATCCTATTTTTTGAAGTTGTTCATTCTATTTTATTCTTGTTTTCTCATACACTGGTACAGAGTAAAGTGGGTGATTTGTGGAAAATGACATGTTAGCAAGCAAAGGAAGGATGAGCAAGTCACTAAGACAAGCACTAGAGACAGCACAGGCATCATCTTAGCTGTCGGGAAAATGGCAGTGCTATAGGTCACTCCTACATGTGTCACTGAGGAGGAGTTTCAGGATGCTTTCCAGGAGAACAATTCATGTCAACCTACAGGAGAACAAAGGACATTTTGCCTGGGGAGGGAAAGGTCTCTGTATTTGTTTTTAAAAGGAGCAATGCATTTGACATTTTCACTGATACTGTCTTCCCAGGCAAACACATTATACATTAGAATATCTTATAATAGCAGAATTTGGCCTTTAGAAATAGAGATTTCTATTTCTTTTGGGATTTACAAGGTGTCTGTCAGCCCAAAATCTCTTCTTGAAAAATTGAGTACTTGGGTCCCAGTGTTAAACAACCAATATCATTACTTTTTTTCTCTCACCAATGATTAAGGCCAGTGCTGCCTACAGATTTCTGCAGCAAATATTGTTATTGTGCTTATCTGGTTGCATTATCTTGTAAAAAATACCATTCAATTTGCTAGGACCTCTACTTTCTGTGCAGATGAAGTCTAGTTTAGATGACCTGTATGTTCTAAGAGTCTAGGATAATTAAATTGTTAGTCAATTAAATTATTAATATATGTAGTATGAAAAGAAAAGTTCAGATGAAAACATTAAGTCTAGTATTTATCAACCTTTTTTACTCTGTTTTTCCTCAAGTCTATAATAATACATACATGTGTCTAGTAATTTCTCGGCAGCATTTTATCATAAATTTATATAAATAGCACAGTTCACCCATCACCGCATAAAGTACCTTTGTTCTTGCAAATAGACGTGATAATCACAATTTTCATACTTTACAAAAAAACAAATTAAAAGCTCCCATGTCATATAGTTATCTTGTAGTATAACATTTCCTGGTGTACATTGGCTATTAATATAAAATGAGAGTCATTGAGACAACTTCCTACTGAATATAACACAGTTTAATGACATTTGTTTTCTTCGACAAGTTTTCCCTTCTCTCCTCATCCTCTTCCTGTTCTCTTACCTTTGTTCCACTACTTTTATACTATATATTTTTCACATGGGCTCTTGCTGTGTTATTCAGATTAGTGTCAAAGTGTCAGGAGCTATTTCAGGCTTCTCCTTTCTCACATCTCACAGGGCCTTGAGGTAGAAATCTTGAGACAGAAAACTTACAAAGTTAACTAAGACACTGTGTGCTGACCTTGGAGATTCCAGCTTCAGACAGCACCTCAGAGTGTCTTCTTTGTTTGCTGCTTATCACTAACAGCAGGTGCTCTAGCCACTGACCTTGCAACTGCCCCGCTTAGCTTCCTAGCTACCGAGCCCCTCCTTCCCCCCCCCTCCCCCTTCCTCAGTTCCCCCTGCCCCGAGCTCCTCACTGAGGAGTATATAAGACATAAAACTTGCTTCAATAAACGGGATGCCTTGACAAGGAATACTGCTTGGCATCCGTTTCTCTCCCCCCCCCCCACCATGTCTTTCAGATAGTGCCTCTTCAAGACCCTGGAGTAACTTAGGACCTGCTGGGCGGGTCATCAAAGTCCTAACTCTAGATAACTGTCATTTCTGATTATTTCAACAGTCATACCCTGTGAATTAGAGTAGTTGATTGTTTTCTCCTCCAGTTTTGAAGTACTCAGGCAGAAACTATATTTCTACTCTTGCTTTGAATGGCAGGACCTGGTATAAAATCAGTGCTTAATGAATTATCTACAGAGGAGAGAGACACATCCTGATACCGAGTCAACACTTCTGCACAGTGGTAGGGGACCCTGGAATACAAGGGCTACACCGCTGCTGGGATCGGCGGAAGTTAGAAAGCCTTCAAGCTGAGTGTCAGGCTCATGCTGCTTTCATTGACACATACAGGGAAGGCATCTGGGCAGGAAAAATATAGGGACTCTAATGCATATGCATTCTGGGAACAGAAGACCTCAGGTCCAGGGTACTTGTCATGGAAAGAGAAGATGGTGCTTGCAGGAGTTGGATGAGGTTTCTTTCAGAGAGAAAGCATGATGGGTGAGAGGACCAGTAACTGTGGGTCATTTGAACCTTGTGAAGGGTGAAGAGGATTTGATTCAGAGAAGCTGGGTGGTCCTTACTGAGGCATAGGGAGAGATAAAAGCTCATAGTTCAATCACAAAGTAAGGCACAGAGAGTCAAATAGAGGAGGTGATCAGATTCATCAGTTAGATGTCATGGGTGACCTGTATCCTGCAGCTTTGGATATAGCTAACAGTGCTTCTGGTACTCAGAACATGTGTGTGCATGGGATCCACAGGGAAATTGGAGAGAGGGCTGTGTCTGGATACTTACAGAACCATCTGGGGAACCACCAGTGTTTGTCCCTGCTGTCCATCACCATTCAGCTGGAGCCTCTTCACATGGCAGCAAAATTTAATATAGAAAGTGACCACCATGAGTTCCACATCTGTCTGGACAGCCAGGTGGTAAATGTTTTTCTGGAACATTGGGCATAGAATATACTCTGAGGTGTGTACCCTTGTTTCTGGAAATCTGTGCATTATATATGTCAGTAACTCCTCTTCCTGAGTCTCATACAGACAATGGAGTAAACCCGGAGAGCGTTGTTTATCATATTCAGCTCCTGCTACGATGTGAAATTTCAGGGACAACCCTGTCTCATGAAGCAAATTGCAGGCAAAGATCTTCTGCATTTCTCTTATTCCTCTTATACTTGAAAGGCCAAATAGGAAGCGCACAGTGGGTGCCTCAAACAGGTCATGTCTTCCATAGACTTCCTTCAGTGTTTCCACAATTCTGTAGGTATACACATAATCATATCTTAGCACATTATTCTCTAAGACATGGAACATTGCGGCAAAGAACTCCTGGAGATACAAGTGGGCAAAGCTGTATCTCAGAGATCCGGGCTGCTTTTGAAGGATGCCAATCTTCAGGAAAGTGGCAATGTCATCATCAGCCAATCCTTGGATCTGAAAATCTCTCTCACTGAACAAGGTTCTTCTTTGGCAGATTCCCTCAGCAGCCAGTGAGCAGAGTGCTCTGAGCTGGTTCCCCAGGGCATGACCTGAGAGAGTCTGGGAAAGGTATTTCAGGCAGAGCTCTGTGGTGGTCTGTGAGGTCAGTGAGAGGTATTCTCCCCGATCCATCTGCTGCTTCAGGCAGGTGCAGACCAGCCAGGACACCCAGGGTACCACACACAGTGTTGAGAGCACTGGGTTTGATTTAATCAAGTTAAAAGCTGCCATTGCTTCTCTTTTCTCTGTGAAATATTTGTAGATGTATTTCTTCCGTCCAGACTTAGAGAAGCCCAGGACTTCCACCCAACGTGGCTGCCTCAAGGAAGGAACGAACTTCTTCAGATCTGTGGTTCGAGCTGTGAACAGCAAGGAAGCCTGAGGCAGGACAGATTTCCCCAGCAAACTGCCCAGCAGTGTGTGCACAGGTTGTATCTGGCTCCAGTGCAGACAGAGCTCAGGATTCTTATCTTTCAAGACCCATGCTGGCTCATCTATGCCATCCAGGATGAAGAGCAGCTTCTCAGGGTGAGACAGGATCTCCCTGATGGGAGCTGCAGGCACAGTCTGGTCTTTTGCTATGAGCTCAGCCAGACTCAGCTGCTTGCACTGGGCCAGTTCTCTGCAGCTGAAGTAGAAGACATGCTGGAAGCGATCCCTGTAGAGCTGGCCTTCCCCCCATGCTCTCCTCACCTGCCTGGCCAGTGTTGACTTCCCAGTCCCAGCAGCCCCCTCTAATACAACAAGTTTAGGCTCTTTGTGGGTATCCGGGCTTGGGCAAAATAAGTCTTGGATCTCAATCAGATGTCCTCTCTCCTCTCCTTTATATTTATGCAGGCTTTTCGAGACCAAGGTCTTCCAGCCTCTGAGGAAAGGTTTTTGTAGAAGTAAGAGCTGTGTGAAATTTTGCAGCAAATCATTTGTTTTCCAGGTCTGTGTGGGGTAAAGATTTTCTCTTCCTTCACTCTGATATATTTCTGAAATGATTCCTAAATAAGGGAGAGATATATGGAACATAAATAAAATACATTAGAGTTGTTTATTCTTTGATTCATTCTTTCCTTCCTTTCTTCTTTCCACCCTTCAACAATTGAATGAATTTAGACATTTCTCTAAGCTGTACAACATACTGTATATGTGTCCTAGGTGCCAAGAATGTAAGCTCAAGAGCAGAAGAAGATAACTCAAGTCTTCCCTTGAGTAGTAGTATTAATAATAATAATAATAATAATAATAATGCTATATGATGTTCATTCATACTTCAGATATTTATTGATGTCTTACTCTGCACCAGACCTGCTCTTGGGGCTGAGTATAAAGGGTGAGTTCACAGACATAACTCTGTCCTCATTTCTATGGGATGATCCAGTAGCTCCACTGAACTCAGCTTTCCCATTTGTAATTTGGGGGCTGTGGTCTCTCCTGTAGAAGGCCATGGAGAACTGGGGAGATTACAGACCATGGAGTCAATGTGTGTTTCTGCTATTATCCCATTGGCTCCCACCATTTTAGTACTGACAACATCATTCTGTAAGTCCCGACATTTTGGGTCTGATGGGATGGTCTTAGGATGCCTTAGAGTACATATGTTTCAGGACGTCGACTTGTTCCCTGTCTCTAGGCCTTGCAACTCCCAGCATATTTTCTATTGCCTTCCAGATTTGGTAACAACAAATCTTTTTTGTGACTACAGTTTGGATGTCTTTAGTTCCCACTGAAATTAGTGTCGAAACTAGTGTTGAAATTCATTTGCCGGTGTAGTAGTACAGAGACAAGGGTCAGTGTAAGTGTTTGGAGTCATGGGGGTAGGCCCTTTAATAGTTAATCAGTACTTTAGTTCTAAGAATTGGCAAGTTGTTGTAGGCAGGGGTTCCTTTTCTGTCCTGCAAGGACCTGGTTGCCTGCATACTTTTTTTCTTAAGCAGAGCACTCACAGTCTTTCTTCTTGGACTTCTAGACTCCAGAGTGTGGTTAGATATACAAGTTCTAAAGAAAAAAATCCTTTAGTTCATCATTCAGAAGACAGAAGAAGGAAAATCGGAAGCACAGGGTCACCACTTTTATATGGTGAGCTTGGAAGCATCCTGGCCCACAATTAATCAGTCAGTCGATCAATTATACAAACAAATAAACAACAAGAATAACAAAAGTTACCCAGTCTCTGTTTTCTGTCTTGGCAATGGAAAACAAACTGACACATTTGCTTTTGATGTGACTGCTCCACCATGTGCACAGCACACTTTGCAGGTTTCCCCCATCTTGTCCTGCCCCCCTTACTCCAACAAGTGCATCTGAGGATTCTTCTCTCCAATTTTGGACCTGACCACAAATCTCTTATCTGCATCTTCTTTGTAAAGATCTGGAGATAAGACAGACAAGAATATGCCCCATGGACCAGAATTCAAGTTCATCCCTCAGCAATTACAGGTTTTTCAAAGTACGAGGCAGCTTGCTTTCCTGCCTTGAACAAGGTGCTGGAGAAAATTTGGTGAAAGCACAGAGTGCAGCATCAATTAGCCCTTGAGAAACTGGCTTCTGGGGCCAACTTGTCTCTGAAACCAGGATCTATAGATCTGCTCCCATTGTCTTCTGTAGGAAGACTTCTAACATCTCCTGAGTGCAGCAGGCTGCCCACTCAGGACTGTGGTCAAAGTCTGCCTGGCTCAGGCCATGTTTGCCCCAGGTGCAAAGGGAAGGCTTGGTTCTTCCTAAGCCATGCTCTCCAAGACCTCCCAGCTGGGACATATCTGTTACTATGCACACATCTAAGTCCTCTTCAGTTTTGTCACACTTTAAAATCACTTGGGGCAGCAAGTTAACGAGGTTGAAGAAAAAGCATTGGACTAGAATTTGGGTCCCCAGAACCCCTGTACATGCTGCACTTGCATTATGACCCCTGTTATTCCAGGTCAGAAAGTTGAGTCAAGGGATCCACAGAAAAGATGCCTAGCTAGACTTGCTCCACTGACAAGCACTGGGCATGGATGAGAGCCTCTGCCTCAAGGAATATGTGAAAGCAACTGAGGAAGATTCCAGATATCAATTTAGGGTACACACAAGCACATACAGTATAACCTCCATATATGATTGTCCCAATACATACAAAGAGGCACACACATATGTATGCATATAATACATATGCATATAGAAAGAAGAAAAGTTCAATAAAATATCCACAGAAAATGGATCTAAATGGAAAATATCCTACTTAGTGAGGTAATTATTCCCAGAGAGAAATGTCATATTTTTCTGTCATATGTGGATCAATATATGACTTATGATCATATATTATGTATGTGATCCATATAGACTAGTATGCTTAATTTGTTATTTTAAAGTATCTTTTAAGCTAAATTTTGAGAATTTTCTATGTCTATACCATATTTACATCATTTCCACCCTTCTTAGTCGCCCCTGTTACTCCTCCTGTGTCCCCTCATTCCCTCTCAAATTCTCCTTTTCCTCTCTAATGATTGTTCCAGTCATACATAATACAGACATATATATATGTGTGTGTGTGTGTGTATACATATGTATATGCATGCATACACCTTCTGCTGAGTTTATTTAATGTTGCTCTTATATATTTAATGCTGACTACTTGGGATCTGATAAATTAAGAGGGACTCATTTCTGGAAAAGGCTGAGTTTTTGTTTCTCAGTAGACATTAATTATCTATAAATTTTCATCTAGAGGTAGGACCATGTGAGTTTTATTTGGAAGGTTTCAAGAGGTCAGGAAACTATAATGAACCCAAGAGAAGGGGATGGTAAAGGCCTTAAGGAGTGCAGGCAGAGTAGACATCTTGGGCTGTAAATTGTTTAAGTGAGGTGTAGGGACTGTGTCACATAGGAGAAGCTGGGTGAGGATGGTTAGACCAAACCAAAATATGTACGATAGGTCCTATGGAAACACACCACACTAAGCCAACTAAAATATAAATTAAATAATGTAGGCTATATATAAAGGTATAAACTTG
The DNA here is from genome assembly GCA_025134845.1 of Neodon shergylaensis. Taxonomy (NCBI): domain Eukaryota; kingdom Metazoa; phylum Chordata; class Mammalia; order Rodentia; family Cricetidae; genus Neodon; species Neodon shergylaensis. Next base: position 172,239 of record JABTXL010019331.1, read on the forward strand.
TCAAACAAATAAATAAAAATGTTATTTTAGACCTTCACAGAACCCCTCCACTCTGCTAACTCCACATCTCTTACCAGGGATGCTGATCTCCTTCTAGACCCTCTCCCTCTGCATGGGACCCATTTGATCCCCACAAACAACTTAACTTACGCTGATGGTGTGGAGACATAGATATTCTACCTGTACTCTCTGGAGCACTACCTCCCCAACCTAATAAAACTGCAGTTGAGTTGCTTTCCAGGAACTATGGCATCCTCCTAGTACCTCTGTCTTCCTTTGGGACTCACTAGATCACAGATCCTTCTAGACCAGGTACCCTCTAGCCAGTTATGTGGCACAGAGAAACAGATATGCTACATGTTGTTATGAAATATTATTTAAGGCTGTGTTACATTTGTTCGTGCTGTGGAACATTTGTTTTAATGATCCAAAGATCTTTGCATTCTTTTATGCTACATTTGTTTAACTTTGTGAAGTTGTGTTTATTTGCATTTCTAAAACATTTAATTGGTCTGATAAAGAGCTCAATGGCCAATAGTGAGGCAGGAGAAACAATAGGCAGGCCTGACAGGAAGAGAGAATAAATAGGAGTTGAAATCTGGGAGAGAAGACCTGAAGAGTAAGAGATGGAGGTGGACTCAGAAGACCAGCCACACAGCTACACAGCCAACAATATGGTAAGAAAGAAAGATATACAAAATAGGAAAAGATAAAAGCTCAGAGTCAAAAGATAGATGGGATAATTTAAATTAAAAAAAGTTAGCAAGAAACAAGCCAAGGTAAAGCCAAGCATTCATAAGAAAGAGTAAGCCTCTATGCATGATTTACTTGGAAGCTCCATGGTGGGTACCCCAAAGAGCCAGAGAGAAAAAAAACCCAACCACAACATGTGTATTGTTCTTTCCTCAGAACAGCCATCCTTGCAACTCTCATCAACCCATGGCTGCTTACACTAATTCCATCCTTCAGGTTGATGCAGGGTGGCACATACTGTGTGTAAGCCCAGTCTGCTGTTTCCATATTGGAGACAGAAACATCAAACAAGCCCATATGCCCAGGTGTCATTGCAATAATGAGATGACATGTCCAGACAGTATTTGACCCCTCTCAGTTCAATATTCTCAGAAAATTTTTCTTAGGTGAGATTTGCTTAGATGAATCCTAGGACCAAGAATTTAGATGAATAATCATAAACCTCAAAGAATTAAAAAGTTTAAAGAATCAGGAAAAAACTAGATTGATGAAAGTAAAGAGAATGAATTCAAACAGAATAAATGCCCAAGTATTTTGCAAGAAAATACAAATACAAGGTTAAATGAAACAACAAAGGTAATTCAGGATTTGAAATGGCATTAAACAAAGATATAGAAATATTGAAGAGAACTACAGTTGAAATGAATGTAAAAATGAAAATCTTGATAGCCCAATTAGAAAATTCAAAGGAAAGCTTTAAAGTAGAATGGATCAAGTAGAAGACAAAATATAAAGACCCAAAGTTAAGAAGGGGAAATAGAGTACTTATACAAAGACTATTTTAAAAACTAAAACAAACAAACAAGGAAACAAACAAAAAAATGGATGAACTTGTAGGAAGTGTGATGCACCAGGAAAAGATCAAATCTTCAGTTTATAGGCATAAATGAAGGAGAAGACTCCCAGGTCAATGCACAGACCATATCTTCAAGAAAATAATAGAAGAAAACTCCCCCCAATCAGGTAAGGCAAACACCTAAAAATACAAGAAGCACAGAAATTACTTGTAGAAAGGATTAGAAAAAACTTCCCATGATATAGTTAGAACACTAAATATGCAGAACAAAGATAGAGTATTGAAAGTTATGAGAAAAAACAAATGCAAAGTCAAACACATCAGAATAACTGCTGATTTTCATGGGTACCTTGATAGCCAGAGGTCCTGGAGCACTGTACTCTATATTTTAAAGGCAATGAATGACAAACTTGACTTCTATACCGAGCAAAGTCATCTGTAATAGCTGAAGGAGAAAGAAAAACTTTCTATGTTACAAACAGGCTAAAATAATTCATGTCCACCAATCCAGCCCCGCAGAGAATACTGAAAGCCATACTTCTATGAAGAAAGGGAATAAGACTAGCTAAGAGACAGAAGAAGGAAAGCATAATTACGAAAAAGAAAGTGTGACTAAGAGCACCAACAGCAAACAAAAACAATATTTTCATTTATTAAAAATTTCCGCCTCCTCCTATCCCCCCATTTCCTTCCCACTACCTCCTTCTCTTCTCCCTCCCTCTCTAGTCCTAAGAGAAGTCAGGATGCCCTGCCCTATGGGAAGTCCAAGGCCCTTCCCCCTCCATCCAGGTTTAGGAAGGTGTGCATCCAAACAGATTAGGTTCCCAAAAAGCTAGTACATGCAGTAGAATCAAAACCCGGTGTCATTATCATTGACTTCTCAGTCTGCCCTCATTATCAGCCACATTCAGAGAGTCCAGTTTGATCACATGCTCGTTCAGTCCCAGTACAGCTAGCCTTGGTGAGCTCCCACTAGATCAGTCCCACCGTCTCCGTGAGTGGACGCAGCCCTCGTGGTCCTGACTTCCTTGCTCATGTTCTCCCCCCTTCTGTTCTTCATCTGGGCCTTGGGAGCTCAATCCAGGGCTCCAATGTGGGTCTCTGTCTCTATCTCCATCCATTGCCAGATGGAGGTTCTATGGTGATATGCAAGATATTCATCAGTGCGGCTATGGGAGAAGGCCAGTTCAGGCACCCTCTCCTCTGCTGCCCAAGGAACTAGCTGGGGGAAATCACCTTGGACACCTGGGAACCCCTCTAGAGTCAAGTCTCTTGCCAACCCTAAAATGGCTCCCTTAGTTAAGATATGTTCTTCCCTGCTCCCATATTGACCCTTCCTCCATCTCAACCATCTCATTCCCCAAAGCTCTACCCAATTCTCCCCTTCTTCCCTGTCTCTCCCCATCTCCCCTTGCCCCACCCCCCCATCCCTGTGCTCCCAACTTTTGCCCGGCGATCTTGTCTATTTCCTATATCCAGGAGGATAAATATATGTTTTTCTTTGGGTTCACCTTCTTATTTAGCTTCTCTAGGATTACGAACTATAGGTTCAATGTTCTTTGTTTATGGCTAGAATCCGCTTATGAGTGAGAACATACCATATTCCTCTTTTTGGGTCTAGGTTATCTTACTCAGCAAAGTGCTTTCTATTTCCATCCATTTGCATGCAAAATTAAAGGTGTCATTGTTTTTTTACCGCTGAGTAGAATTCTAAAGTGTATATGTGCCACACCTTCTTTATCCATTCTTCGATTGAGGGGCACCTAGATTGTTTCCAGGTTCTGGCTATTACAAATAGTGCTGCTATGAACATAGTTGAACAAATGCTTTTGTAGTATGATTGGGCATCTCTTTTGGTTATATTCCCAAGAGTTGAATTGCTGGATCCTGAGGTAGGTTGACTCCCAGTTTCCTGAGAAACCACCACACTGATTTCCAAAATGACTGCACAAGTTTGCATTCCCACCAGCAATGGAGGAGTATTCCCCTTATTCCACATCCTCTCCAGCATAGGCTATCATTGGTGTTTTTGATTTCAGCTATTCTGACAGGTGTAAGACAATATCTCAAAGTTGTTTTGATTTGCATTTCCCTAATTTCCAAGGAGATTGAGCATGACCTTAAGTGTCTTTTGGCCATTTGAACTTCTTCTGTTGAGAATCCTCTGTTCAGTTCAGTACCCCATTTTATAACTGGGTTAATTAGAGTTTTAATGTCTAGTGGCTTGAGTTCTTTATATATTTTGGAGATCAGACCTTTGTCTGATGCGGGGTTGGTGAAGATCTTATCCCATTCAGTAAGTTACCTTTTTGTCTTAATGACAGTGCCCTTTGCATTACAGAAGTTTCTTGGTTTCAGGAGGTCCCATTTATTCATTGTTGCTCTTATTGACTGTGCTACTGGAGTTATATGTAGAAAGTGGTCTGCTGTGCCCATGTGTTGCAGATTACTTCCCACTTTCTCTTCTATCAGGTTCAGTGTGGTCAGATTTATATTGTGGTCTTTAATCCATTTGGACTTGAGTTTTGTGCATGGTGATAGATATGGATCTATTTTCATTCTTCTACAGGTTGACATCCAGTTATGCCAGCACAATTTGTTGAAAATGCTCTCTTTTTTTCCATTGTATACTTTTAGCTCCTTTATCGAAAATCAGGTGTTCATAGGTTTGTGGGTTAAAGTCCGGGTCTTCTATTCGATTCCATTGGTCGACTTCTCCGTTTTTATACCAATACCAAGCTGTTTTCAATACTGTAGCTCTGTAATAGAGTTTGAAGTCAGGGATGGTAATGCCTCCAGAAGTTCCTTTATTGTATAAGATTGTTTTGGCTATCCTGGGTTTTTTGTTTTTCCATATAAAGTTGATTATTGTCTTCTCCAGGTCTGTGAAGAATTTTGATGGGGATTGTATTAAATCTATAGATTGCTTTTGGTAGAATTGCCATTTTTACTATGTTGATCCTCCCAATCCAAGAGCAAGGGAGATCCTTCCATTTTCTGGTGTCCTCTTCAATTTCTTTCTTCAATGGCTTAAAGTTCTTGTCAAATAGATCTTTCACTTCCTTGGTCAGAGTTACCCCAAGATATTTTATGCTATTTGTGGCTATTGTGAAAGGTGAAGTTTCTCTGATTTCCCTCTCTGCTTCCTTATCCTTAGTGTATAGGAAGGCAACTGATTTTTTGGAGTTGATCTTGTTTCCTGCCACATTACTAAAGGTGTTTATCAGCTTTAGTAGTTCTTTGGTAGAGTTTTTGGGGTCGCTTTTGTACACTATCATATCATCTGTAAATAACAAAAGTTTAACTTCTTCCTTTCCAATTTGAATCCCCTTGATCTCCTTATGCTGTCTTATTGCTATTGCTAGAACTTTAAGCACTATATTGAAGAGGTATGGAGAGAGTGGACAGCCTTGTCTTGTTCTTGATTTTAGTGGGATGGCTTTGAGTTTCTCCCCATTTAATTTGATGTTAGCTATTAGCTTGCTGTATATTGCATGTGTTATATTTAGGAATGAACCTTGTATCCCTAATCTCTCCAAGACTTTTATCATAAAGGGGTGTTGAATTTTGTCAAATATTTTTTCAGCATCTAATTAAATGATCATATGGGTTTTTTCTTTCAGTTTATTTATATGATGGATTACATTGGCAGATTTTTGTATGTTGAACCTGCCCTGCTTCTCTGGGATGAAGCCTACTTGATCATAATGGATAACTTTTTGGATTTGCTTTGGATTCGGTTTGCCAGTATTTTATTGAGAATTTTTGCACCAATGTTCATGAGTGAGATTGGTCTGTATTTCTCTTTCTTGGTTGAGTCTTTATGTGGTTTTGGTATCAGGTTACCCTGTAGCTTCATAAAAGGAGTTTGGCAATGACTATTCTGTTTCTATTTTGTGAAACACATTAAGGAATATAGGTATAAGCTCTTCTTGGAAGTTCTGGTAAAATTCTGTATTGAAACCATCTGGTCCAGGACTTTTTCGGTAGGGAGGTTTCTGATGACAGCTTCTAATTCCTCACAACTTATAGGTCTATTTAAATTGTTCACCTGGTCTTGATTTAATTTTGGTATATGGTACTTTTCTAAAAAAATGTCCGTTTCTTTCACATTTTCCAATTTTGTGGCATACAGGCTTTTTTTTAGTAAGATCTAATGATTCTCTGAATTTCCTCTGTGTCTGTGGGTATGTCCCCCTTTTCATTTCTGATTTTGTTAATTTGCATGTTCTCTCTCTGCTGTTTGATTAGTTTGGATAGGGGTTTGTCAATCTTGTTATTTTCTCCAGGAACCAGCTATTTGTTTCATTGATTCTTTGGATTGTTTTCTGTGTTTCTATTTTGTTTATTTCAGCCCTCAGTTTGATTATTTCCAGTCTTCTACTCCTCCTGGGTGAATCTGCTTCTTTTTTTTCTAGAGCTTTCAGGTGTGCTGTAAGTCTCTAATGTGTGCTTTCTCCATTTTCTTTATGTGGGCACTTAGTGCTATGAACTTTCCTCTTAGCACTGCTTTCATAATGTCCTGTGTTGTGTCTTTATTTTCATTGAATTCAAGGAAGACTTTAATTTTTTGTTTATTTCTTCATTGACCCAGGGGTGGTTCAGTAGTTGACTGTTCAGTTTCCATGAATTTGTAGGCTTTCTGGGGTTAGAATTGTTGTTGAATTCTAACTTTATTCCATGGTGATCTGATAGTACACAGGTGGTTACTACAATTTACTTGTATCTATGGATGTTTGTTTTGTTACCAATTATGTGATCAATTTTTGAGAAGGTTCCATGAGATGCTGAGAAGAAGGTATATTCTTTTCTGTTTGGGTTGAGTGTTCTATAGATGTCTGTTAAGTCCATTTGGTTCATTACATCTGTTAGTTCTCTTATTTCTCTGTTAAGTTTCTGTCTGGTTGACCTGTCCATTGGTGATAGAGGAGTGTTGAAATCTCCTACATTTAGAGTGTGGGGTTTGATGTATGCTTTGAGTTCTATTAATGCTTTTTTTTACATATGTGGGTACTTTTATATTAGGGGCATAGAATATTCAGGATTGAGACTTCCTCCTTGTAAACTGTTCCTGTTATGAGTATAAAGTTTTCTTCTCCATCTCTTCTGATTGATTTTGGTTTGAAGTCAATCTTGTTAGATATTAGTATAGCCACACCTGCTTGTTTCTTTGGTTCATTTGATTGGAAAACCTTTTCCCAACCCTTTACTCTTGAGGTAGTGTCTGTCTTTGAGTTTGAGGTGTGTTTCTTGTAAACAGCAGAATGTTGGATCCTGTTTTCACTCCATTCTCTTAACCTGTGCCTTTTTATAGATGAAATGAGTCCATTGATATTAAGTGATATTAATGAGCAGTGGTTGTTAAGTCCAGTTATTTTTTCTGGTGGCAGTGTTTGTGTGTTTCCCTTCTTTGAGTTGTGCTGGTGGAGGGTTGTCATATGCTTGTGTTATTATGGGTGTTGTTGGCTTCCTTGGTTTGTGATTTTCCTTCTAGTATTTTCTATAAGGCTGGGTTTGTGGATACATATCTTTTAAATTTGTTTTTGTTCTGGAATATCTTGTTTTCTCCATCGATGGTAAATGGAAGATTTGCTAGGTATAGAGTGTGGGCTTGCATCCATGGTCTCTTAGTGTCTGCAGCACATCTATCCAACACCTTCTGGCTTTCATGGTTTCCATTGAGAAGTCAGGTATAATTCTGATAGGTTTCCCTTTATATGTTTCTTGACCTTTTTCCCTTGCAGCTCTTAATATTTGTTCTTTATTCTCTGTGTTTTGTGTTTTGATTATTATATGGCGAGAGGATGCTTTTTTTTTGATCCGGTCTATTTGGTGTTCTGTATGCTTCTTGTACCTTCATAGCAATATCCTTCCTTAGGTTGGGAAAGTTTTCTTTTATTATTTTGTTGAATATATTTTTGTTGAATATATTTTCTGGGCCTTTGAGTTGTAATTCTCCTCCTTCTTCTACCCCTATTATTCTTAGGTTTGGTCTTTTCATGGTGTCCCAGATTTCCTGGATGTTTTGTGTTAAGAATTTGTTGGCTGAACATAGTGGACAATGAGGACTACTGAGACCTCAAGAACAATGGCAATGGGTTTTGATCCTACTGCACGTATTGGCTTTGTGGGAGCCTAGGCAGTTTGGATGCTCACCTTACTAGACCTGGATGGAGATGGGTGGTCCTTGGACTTCCCACAGGGCAGGGAACCCTGTCTGCTCTTTGTGCTGACGAGGGAGGGGAACTTGATTGGGGGAGGGGGAGGGAAAGGGGAGGCGGCGGTGGGGAAGAGACAGAAGTCTTTAATAAATAAATAAATAAATAAAAAAAGAATTTGTTGGATTTGGTGTGTTCTTTAATCAGTGAGTTTATTTTCTCTATAGTATCTTCAGTGTTGAGATTCTTTCTTCTATCTCTTGTATTCTGTTGGTTATACTTGTCTTTGTAGTTCCTATTTATTTACCCAGATTTTCCATATCCAGCCATCCCTCAGTTTGTGCTTTCTTCATTGTCTTCATTTCATTTTTCAAGTCTTGAACTGTGTCCATTTCCTGTTTTATTGCTTTTTCTTGGATATCTTTGAGAGATTTATTCATTTCTTCTACCATTTTGTTTGTCTTGTCCATTTCTTTAAAGCAGTTTTTGACTGCTGACCAATCAGGGACCACTGCAATACACATAGTCTGTGATTTCTATTAATAACTATTTTTTGATCTAAGCATATCTTTCAGCATTTCACACTAAATTCATGATGTAGGAGGGTCATCTGTCTATCTGTGACTCTCATTGGTTAATAAAGAAAGTGCCTTGGCTTTTTGATAGGGCAGGATTTAGATAGGTGGAGTAGACAGAACAGAATGCTGAGAGAAAGAAAGCAGAGTTGGGCAGATGCCATGGAGCCAGCCACCAGGTCAGACATGCTGAATCCTTCCCAGTAAGCCACCACCTTGTGGTGCTACACAGATTACTAAATATGGGTTAAAGCAAGATGTGAGCCAATAAGAGGCTGAAACTAATGTGCCAGGCAGTGTTTGAATGAATTCAATTTGTGTGTTGTTATTTCAGGTGTAAAGCTAACCATGCAGGAGTCAGGCATGATGAAAAGCAGGCCTGCCTGCAGCTCCTTCTACAAATTCAGATTCAGAGTAGTCCCAGCTGGATTAATTTTCCAGGTGGCCCACAACACCTACTGGCAGGTAACGGTTATTCCACCTAATCCAGCTAATTAAACCATGGGTAAGATTTAATATCTTAAATATAGATCATAAGTTGCTAATTTAAAAGGGTAATATGTCACACATCCTAACTGTACAAGGTTTCAATAGCCTCTTCTCTTACACCATGTGTGAGGTTTTATAAGACTTATATGATGTCCCTTCTATATTACTAATTTTGATACTGGGGATTAGTCTTGTCCTCAGTATTTTTTCTTACAAATATGGTTTGACAATAGAGCTAAGAATGAGGTATATTTTTACAGACTGATTCCAGGCTTCTTAAAAAAGAGGTTGGAAATCTAAAGAAAGATACAACCACTTTAACTAACAAAACTCGGTCAACTGAAGTACTTTTAGATGTGATACAGACTGGTAGCAAACTTCTTGAAAAGAAGTCATACATCTGAAGGAGTATATGAACAATTTCACTAACAAAATTTGGTCAACTGAGGTACTTTTGGAAATGGGACAGACTGATACTAATTTATTTAAGGAAGATTCTGTGCTCTAGAGAGGGAAATAGATGATTTGACTCATAAAACCCAATCAGTGAAAGTGGGTGCTGAAACATTATTTGAGAGAATTCACACTGTTGAATGTATTAATTGGACTCTGTCGAAAGGGTATGACAGATTAACTGATAGAATGTCTCCCTAGGAAGGTAATATGCATGCTATGAAGATTATGTCCAAGGATGAGACATTATCTTTACTGGACAGACTTCATACCTTGGAATTCTCAATGAGGGCATTAGAGAACAACACTGGACAGGAGATCCAAACATTACAAAAGGCAGTGATAAACAGATTAGAAAAGATTGAAGAAATTATCAAATTTGATGACCAGGAACAAAAGGTAAAAAGGAAAACTTCAACCTTGTTGGCATGTAAATTCTCTGGGATAGCTATTCCAGAGTTCTGCCTGCCTTTCCAGTAATAACATCAGAAAATGTATCTGGCTCCAAGTACCCTAAATTTGTCAAAGAATATACATGGGAGCTCATATGTATGACTGATAAAAAGGAAATTAAACAAGCAAATGTAGCTTATGGACTACATTTGTCCTTTGTTAGGGAAATGGTCAGAACGTGGGCTTTCAGTAGCAAAGCCACACCTCAAGATTGGGCTCAGTTAATCTCAGCAGTCCTAGAAATAGACCACAATTACTTTGGAGATGTATTTTTAAAGAGGAGGCAAGAATTTTAGAGCAACAAGAAAAAGCAAAAGGACTTGCGATTTTTCTAGATCAAATTCTAGGTGAAGGACTTTACTCTGATCCTCAGGATCAAGCTCTTTGTGATGACCACACCTTGTGTCTATGTAGCACAGCAGCTTTAAAGGCCTGAGACAGGATTCATGAACTAGAAAGAAAGTTGAATAATATCTTAGTGTTAAACATGGTCAGACAGAACCTTTCAGTGATTTTTTTGCAAAGACTAACTAGGGCTGTACAAACAGGGTGACCTAACCCAGAAGCTAGACATATAATAATTGAATCTATGACTTATGAGAATGCCAACATTGAGTGCAAACGGATCCTTGGGCCTTTAAAGATCATATCAGCACCCATGGATAAGTGGGTCTTGCATACAATGAATATCGAGACACTTGACTATGGTACTGAAGCGTGGGTAGGAGAAGCAATTTCCAATGTTAAGAGATGACATCAGAATACCAGATGTTTTGATTGTAGTAGAATGGGACATCTGAAAAGGGATTGAAGACAACAGATTCTTAGGAATAAAACTCAGCCTTCAGGTATATTTAGGTGGTGTGGCAAAGGCTGACATTGGATCAATGAATGTAGGTCAATAAAAGATAGACAAGGCAACCTGATACCATTGGGAAATACCATGCAGGGGCATATGGTCCAGTCATTCTTAGTTATTGTGGAGAACTTGTCTCCCCAGAAAAATTAAAAAAAAATTAATGCCTGCTGTAAAAAGTGATACTGGTCTGAATGATGGGTTAAATGTAGAGGATGACTCAAAAACTCCAGTAGGACAGAGGAAACATATATTCTGGAAGACTTCTATAAATGATCAAAGACCAAAGCTAAGAGTGTGTATAAATGGCATTTTTATTGAAGGTTTCCTAGACACGAATGTGGAAATATCATTACTTCAGAATCTTGGCATCTGAATTGGCCTCTTCAAGAGGTAGATGTTCAGATCCTGGGACTTGGAACACTATCTCGGGTAAAACCAAGCATGAGATGGGCAAAATGCATGGGGCCAGAAGTGCAAATAGGAAGCCATATATAGCCAATATTGCAGTCAATTTGTGAAGTTGTGACCTATTGCAGCAATGGAACACCCAGATTAACATTCCTGCAGCCCCCAAAATTTATATTTCTGAGAAAAATATTAGAAGATATTATAGACAATGGACACCAGCCATTCGGGCTGTACAAGAACAGAAAGCAATTGATAAACCTTCAGAGGTACCAACAGCCCTACCTTTAAAATGGTTAACTGAGAAACCAATATGGGTTAAGCAGTGGCCACTAGCTGAGGAAAAGTTGCAGGCTTTAGAACAGCTGGTACTAGAGCAACTAGATGCTCAACATATAGAAGAATCTACCATCCCTTGGAATTCTCCTGTATTTGTTGTTAAAAAGAAATCTGGAAAATGGAGAATGGTGATAGATCTTAGAGCTATCAACAAGGTTAATAAACCTTTGGGCCCTCTACAGTCTGGAATTCTTCTGCCTTTTCTGTTACCAGAATGATAGCCTCTCATAGTTATTGATTTAAAGGATTGTTTCTTCACTATACCTTTACAGAAAAGGATAGAGAAAAGCATGCCTTCACAGTCCCTACTTTTAATAATTCTCAGCCTACTAGGAGATATCAATGGACCATTCTCCCACAGGGAATGCTCAAACCCCTACCCTGTGCCAATACTTTGTCAGCTAGCTATTGGAAATAATATGTAAGCAATTTCTGAAGTCTATAATCTGCATTGCACAGATGACATTTTGTTATCTGATTCAAATATAGATACTTAGGAAAAGATGTTTGAAGAAGTAAAGAAATTCTTGCCTAAATGGGGATCACAAATTGCTACTGGAAAGATTCAAAGAGGAGATTCTTTTAATTACCTAGGTTACAGAATAGGTTTACAGAAAATTAGAAAAAACAGAAGGCACAAATTAAAAGAGAATGGTTGTGGACTCTTAATGACTTTCAAAGACTATTAGGAGACATTATCAGCCTATGATCGGCTGTTGGGATAACACCTGATCTAATAATTCATTTAAACAAAACCTTAGATGGTGATAAAGATTTGAATGGTCCCAGAGAATTAACAGCTGAAGTGGAAAAGAAATTGAAGATTGTTGAAGAGAAATTACAAGAGGCACATGTTGTTAAGGTGAATCCAAATCTTTTTTTTAATAAAGTATGAATTTAATTAGCCTAAAAACAATGGAAAGAAATCAAAATGTAAATGTATCTTGAATACCCAGCAAGAGAATTTAGGATTTTTTTTTAATTTGGCAGTGAGGAAGAAATAAAAGTACGTTGGATGACTGAAAAGTATACCGAGATACAGGTTGTACAAAGAGCACTCTGAAAAAAATATTGTAGTTGAAAGATAGAAAGCACATAAAAGTAAGCCAAAAAAAAAAAGATTAAGAACGGGAGCTGTTTAGTGTGGCACTGATATTTTTAGACATTATTATCAAATTTGCAGGAATTAGATGCTAATTTGATTGGCAGAAGAAAATACATTGCTACTAAGCTTTTTTATTTGAAAGGACTCTTCCGATCTGTGTTGTAAATACGGTGCAAATTGCATAAAATGTAGCACATTAGGCCTTTGACTTAATTATCAAATACTCTATCTTGTGTCAGAATGGAAGTTCTGGAAGGCAGGCCCTGGGACAGAATGACAGAACTAGCTATGTCAATGTTTTTAGACTTGTAACCACGTGAGAATTCTGCTAATGGTGGCCATGTGTCAGATTCCCACTGTAATAGTAATTGACACATGGACTACTTATTATATAGTAGGCTTCATTTTAATGTGCGTTGTGTACACTGTTTGCCTAGTGTCAAAAACCTCTTAGATTGTAGAATTATTTTTGAGATAGGAAAACTAAGATATTGACTTGCTTGCATTCACACAGAAAGTAAATGGTTAGGTGAATCCAAATCTTAATTGTATTCTAGTTATATTGCCTTCCAGAATTTATCTTACAGGAATTTTAATGCAGAGGGATGATATTATCTTAGAATGGATCTTTTTTTTACCACATAAACAAAGTAAAAAATTAAAAACTTATGTAGAAAAGATCTCTGAATTAATTATAAAAGTTAAATTGAGACTTTGTCAATTAGCAGGTATAGACCCAGCAGAGAGTACAGTCCCTTTTACTGACGAAGAAATAAAGTAGTTATGGGAAGACAATGAACGCTGGCAAAGGGCTTGTGCTAATTTTTGGGGAGAAATTAATAGCAATTATTCCAAAAGTGATGGACTTAACCTTATAAAGAGAACTTCTTGGATTCTTCCTCAAATTATATGTGATGCGCCAATAACTGGAACCCATACATTTTATAGTGATGCAAATAAATCAGGGAAAGCAGGTTACAAATCAAAAGAATTAAGAAAGGTGGAACAAAGCCCTTATAATTTTGTCCAGAAGGCAGAATTATATGCTATTCTTATGGTACTAAGGGATTTTAAAGAATGTCTCAATATGGTTACTCATTCACAATATGCAGAAGGAGTTGTCTTGTATATTGAAACTGCTGAATTTATACCAGATGATACAGAATTGACTGCATTATTTATCCAGGTGCAAGACATAATGAGGAATATGCTTTGTCTTATATACAAACACACATCCAAGCCTATACAGGTCTGCCAAGTCCTCTAGCACAGGATAATGAAGAAATTGATCATTTATTGATTGGAAGTGTGTTACAGGCCTCTGAATTTCATAAAAAACATCATGTCAATAGCAAAGGTTTAAAATAAGAGTTTTCTATTCCATGACTACAAGCTAAGGAGATGTCCTACTTGCCCTTTTTATAATCCAACACCATTGCCTGCAGGGAGTCACCCAAAGGGTACTCAGAGGAATGATTTCTGGCAGATGGATTTGTTCCACTTTACAGACTTTGGTAAATTAATATATGTACACTATAACATAGACATGTATTCAAGTTGTCAATGGGCAACTGCCTTGAGCTCAGAAAAGGCTGATTTACTATTCACACATTTATCAGCAGTTATGGCCATCATGGGTATACCTGTACAAATAAAGATAGACAATTATTGTCTGACATATGTCTGACATGTCTAAGAAAACGAAGCAGTTTTTTTTGCTTATTTTAATATAAAGCACATTTAGGTATACCAAATTATCCTAAAAGTCAGGTAGTTATAGAAAGGTCAAATCTTACTTAAAGGATATGCTGAACAATGAAAAAGGGTTCAAAAATACCCCCAGAAATAGATTTCATAATGCTTTATTAACCTTGAATTTTCTTAACACTAATGAGAAAGGAACAACATCAACAGAGAGGTATTGGATAATGGAAAAAACTTCTGAATTGAATCAACCAGTATATTTCAAAGGATGTGTTGACCTCACAATGGAAACAAGGAGATGTACTACATTGGGGAAGGGGTTTTGCTCATTTCCGCAGGAGAAGAAAAATTATGGATACCATTAAAATTAATAAAGATTCACTTTGAAAAGGAGAAACCTCTTGAGAAAGAGAAATGACAGCTCATCCACAATAGTGACAATCATACAGGTGGTAAGAAAAGCTCATAAGGGTTAGGGCAGGGTTCTGTTCTTATCTTTACAGGAAAATGCATGCCATCAAAAATTCAAGAGACACTGGATGTTTGAATGCTGACAGAAGAAAAATTAACTATCCATTAAGGAGCATCTAGAAAGTAGAATATAGTTTATGAATCCAGGTATGGGTTACACTTACATTTACACACACACACACACACACACACACACACACACACACACACACACACA
>JABTXL010019331.1:187025-219490 GCA_025134845.1 Neodon shergylaensis
ACACACACACACACACACACACACACACACACACACACACACACACATATAGCTGGTTTTGGAGTTGGACAATGGCTCTGTTCTTCTCTAAATCCAAGCATGTTGTTAAAGGGAATATTTAGAGTTTCTGTCTCATATTGTGAGCCATCTGGTATGGGACAGAAGAAAGACTTTAGGAAAAATTTTACTTTCTCCATGCCTATTTCATGTATATAATGTTATTCATTGAATGCATGTTTATATGAATGATGTTTACGTTTTCCATGATGAACAATAGATTTTCTTATAGATCCTATTCCTGCAGAAATCTTTGAAGTTTTCAGCAAGAAGATGGGGCCCCACAGCAACAATTCTACCTAGTTGAGATGGCATCATGAGGCAGACAGTGCTACTATACAACTGCTTTTGTGGGTAACAGCTGCTGAAATGTGAACCTTTTTATGACACCCTGGCCAGAACTCCAAAAGAGTACCTTGAAAAAAAAAACCCCTATTTATCTACTGCTCAGAACTTGTTTGTAACTATACTAGACAGTAATTTTGAAACTTAACCATCACTTTAATTTTGCAGAATCCCATTAAGAGAACATTGCCCCATGACAGTAGGAAGCAATTCTAGAAGTTGACACCCCATCCCAAAAAAGTTTGTCTATAGGGTTGGGAACACTGTTTAGGGGTTGTTGATTATTACTTATATTAGATAGAGGGTTGGGGTGATAACTATGTTTGTACAAAAAAGGGGGGGTAGTAATAGTGGGTAATAGAGTGAATACTTGTGAATTATTATTCATGGATAATTTACATTGGTAAAATTTTTGTATATTGATACAAGTTCAAATTATATTTGTTTTTTTGTTTATATTATTTGTACATCTATGTAAAGTTATTCTGTCAGAGTGTATACATGTATGTTCTTATCTCTGTTTAGGACATTTTGTATATTGATACAACTTTTAGGAATATATTTTCATATTGCATTATATATTATTCCTACCTCTGATCAAGATACTTACAGATTGTTTACATTTTGAGGTCATTGTCCTCATTTGTTGCACATTTGTTTACAGATTATTTAATATTCTGACATGAAGTTTTAGTCTTTAATTTATACAGGTATTAATTATTATAGGCCAATAGTTGCTCATGTTTGTTGTACATACAGTCAGATCAGTTAGGTAATTTAAATACACAGAGACTGTATACTGTCTAGATAGGTAATCTTCAACCACTTCAAGGATCTGTGGAACATGGCTTTAAATAACTCAGGGTTCTGTAGACATGAGACATGACTGCTTCTGACAGCAACAGTCGATTCCTGAGAGAATGTTGAGCACCAAAGACACTCCACTTGGAGCTTGTTTTCTTCTTGGCAAAACTTGCCTTTGGGCAAGGAACTGATGATGCCTCAACCACTGACAAGTTACATGATATCCAGAAATGGATAAGCAGGATTATCAAATCATGCCAAGAGAGGGTAAGATGGTTTTGAAAAATTTCCTTCCTCTGAAAATGTTCTGTTTGTTATGCTAGTCCTTGGTCAAAGTTGGTTTCTTCAATGTTGCAAAATGAGACTTTGGGTGATTGCTTAGCTATTAGGTAGCTAATTGTCTCTGTCATATATTACTCACTTTGGAAGCTACTTGACTATACTTCCTGCCTGCTCAAGTAATATTATCTCCCTTCTCAGGCCTTTGATGGGGTTGAAGATTAGATGTCATAGTTACTGTACTCTTATGATCTAGCCAAGCCATTTCCTATACAAGACTTAGGATAGAATGTTTATTAAAACATTTAGCATATGTTCCTTGCTTAATATTATTTATGCAGGTTGTAATTCTAATTATACTTGATATCTGTTCCTAGTGTATATAGTCTTATATTGGGTTTGGAACTCTCTTATTTAAACAAAAGGGGGAGGTGCTGTGGGAGCATATTCTGCTTCTTCAGCCAATATTTTTTAAGATACCAACCCACTTGTGCATGTTCTCTTTTGCTTTAAAAAGCAGTGGTAGGTAGCTGTGTGCCTGCTGTCTTGCTTCTGGCTCCTGCTTCTGGCTGCTAGACTCTGTTCCTGGTTGTGCAGAGGACTGTTGTCTAGGACAGTGATCTGTAAGTTTTCCCCTTAAGCAAATAACTGTTTTATTAATCATAATTCTAAACTAGTGTGGGATTGTTTTGTGACTTACATCATCACTGATGAAAGTGCAAATTGATACAGTGACTTTGGAAATCAGTATGGGGATTTTTTGGGCATTTCAGAAACAATCTACCTCAAGACCCAGCAATACCACTTTGGGGCATATACCCAAAGACACGTCAATCATACCTAAAGTACATATGCTCAACTATGTTCATAGCAGCATTATTCATAATAGCCAGAACCTGGAAATAACCTAGATGCCCATCAACCAAAGAATGGATAAAGAAAATGTGGTACAGTTACACAGTGGTATACTACTCAGTGATAAAAAAATAATGATATCTTTAAATTTGCAGGCAAATGGATGGATCTAGAAAATTTCATATTGAGTGAGGTAATCCAGACTTAGAAAGACAAATATAATATGTCCTCCCTCATAAGGGGCTTTTAGACATAAAGCAAAGAAAAACTAGCCCATAGTCCACCAGCCCAGAGAATGTAGACCAAAAGAGAACCTTAGAAGAGACATACATGCATCTAATGTACATGGGACATAGATAAAGGCAAGATATTCTAAGTAAATTGGGAGCATGTGGGTCACAGGAGAGTGTAGAAGGGGAGCAGGGAGGAAAGAAGGGAAGTAGAAAAGGATGAATAACACAATAAAAACTAGAAAGGTTGAGATCTAATGCCTGAGGAGCTTATGTATTCCTTGTCTAATGTTTTCAGCAAACTATCTCAGGCAAATTTTCTCCCAATTTTAACTTTTCTCCTAATAAATTAGTTTATTTTATTGAAAAGAAAGTTCTACAAGAATCCTTCTAAAGTTATTCAAAACAAAGTAAAAAAAACATATAAAACAAACAAAAATAACCCATGACCATAGAAAGAGGAGCACTTCAAAACTCCTAAGAAGCCAGTAAAACTCTAACATGTAAACTAATAAGCACACACACACATGAACCACACAAAACAAACAAAAATTTATCAAAAGCTACATGCCAATTTCCCTGATTAACATAGATGAAAAAAATTCTTAAGAAACATGCAATGAGATTTTTCTTCCGTTTGTCCCCTGAGCTGCAGCCCTGTGAAATTCCTTCTGGACGGGTGAGTATGTGTGATCCAGGGGCGCTCTGTCCCAGGGGAGAGCACAACCCCCCTTCCCCCTGCTCCTTCTGCAGGGCCTTCTTTCTTACTCACGATGCAGCCCCCCAGCACCCTCCGCCCAACCCTGCCCTGTTGTAAGCGAGCCAAGCACCTCCAGCTTGGGTGCTCCTGGCTCCCGTGTGTTCTCCTGGACCCCGCCCTGCCTGCCATTTTCTTCCGTTTGTCCCCTGAGCTGCAGCCCTGTGAAATTCCTTCTGGACGGGTGAGTGTGTGTGATCCAGGGGCGGTCTGTCCCAGGGGTGAGCACAACCCCCCCTCCCCCTGCTCCTTCTGCAGGGCCTTCTTTCTTACTCACGACTCAGCCCCCCAGCACCCTCCCCCCAACTCTGCCCTGCTGTAAGCTAGGACCAATGCTCAAGAACAATTTTAAGCTCCTACACTAAGGCTTGGGCCACCAGGAGGCCAGGTTTAGGTGCTGAGAAGTTCCATCTGGACGGCCTGCCTGCAGCAAGCAAGGCAGGCCCTTTGTTTACGAGCTACCCAAGCAGCACGGAGAACCAATCCGGGCACCAGGAGAGTCATCACTGGGGCACTAGGAGAGCCATCACTGGGGAGCGACATCACTGGGAAGGTACAACAGTGGGCAAGGAGACCTGATCCTGTAAAAGAAGATCCATAGAGGAGCATTCGGAGGAAGAGATGGGCAGGCGCCAATGCAAGAATTCACCCAGCAATCTGAAGAACAACATGAAACCACCAGAACCCAGCGACCTCACAACAGGAGCACAGGAACACCTTAACCAAGAAGAAGCAGAAAAATTTGACTTTATGAAAGTGATTGACGCCCTTAAACAGCATGTAAAAAATGCCCTGGTAGAGATGGATGAGAAGTATAACAGAAAGTTTGAAGAATTGAATAAACACAAATACCCTAGGAAACCAAGGAAAAACAATCAAACAGATAATGGAAACAGTTCAAGACTTGAAAACTGAAATGGAGGCAAAGAAGAAAACACAATCAGAGGGCCGGCTGGACATGGAAAATATAGGTAAACGAATAGAGTCTACAGAAACAAGCATAACCAGCAGAATACAAGAGATAGAAGAAAGAATCTCAGTAGCTGAAAATAACATAGAGAAAATAAACGCACTGATCAAAGAAAACAGCAAGTCCAACAAGTTCTCATCGCAAAACATTCAGGAAATATGGGACACAATAAAAAGACCAAACCTAAGAATAATTGGAGTAGAAGAAGGAGAAGAAGTGCAACTCAATGGTCCAGAAAATATATTTAATAAAATTATAGAAGAAAACTTTCCCAACCTAAAGAAGGATGTACCTATGAAGGTCCAAGAAGCATACAGAACACCGAATAGGCTGGATCAAAAAAAAAATCCCCTCGCCATATAATAATCAAAACACAAAGCATTCAGAATAAAGAAAGAATATTAAGAGCCGCAAAGGAAAAAGGCCAACTTACTTATAAAGGCAAACCTATCAGACTTACACAGGACTTCTCTATGGAAACCATGAAAGCCAGAAGGTCCTGGATAGATGTACTACAAAAACTAAGAGACCACGGATGCAAGCCCAGACTACCTTACGCAGCCAAGCTTTCGTTCACTATAAATGGAGAAAACAAAATTTTCCAGGATAAAAACAAATTTGAACAATACGTAGCCACAAATCCAGCTCTACAGAAAGTAATAGAAGGAAAATCACTAACCTAGGAGTCCAACAATGACCACAATAACTCAGACATCTAGAGACCCTTCACCAGCACAATTCAAAGAAGGGAAACACACAAACTCTACTACTAAAAAAGTGACCGGAGTTAACAACCACTGGTCATTAATATCAATTAATGTCAATGGACTCAACTCACCTATAAAAAGGCACAGACTAAGAGAGTGGATACGAAAACAGGATCCAACATTCTGCTGTCTACAAGAAACACATATCAAACACAAAGACAGGCACCTACTCAGAGTAAAGGGCTGGGGAAAGGCTTATCAAGCAAATGGACCTAAGAAACAAGCAGGTGTGGCCATACTAATCTCTAACAAAGTTGACTTCAAACTTAAATCAATCAGAAAAGATGGAGAGGGACATTTTATGCTTATAACTGGAACAATTCAACAGGATGAAGTCTCAATCCTAAATATCTATGCCCCTAATTTAAAAGCACCCACGTATGTAAAAGAAACATTACTAAAACTCAAAGAAGCCATCAAACCGCACACACTAATAGTAGGAGACTTCAACACTCCTCTCTCACCAATGGACAGGTCAATCAGACAGAAACCTAACAGAGAAATTAGAGAATTAAAGGAGGTAATGAATCAATTGGACTTAACAGACATCTATAGAATATTCCACCCAAATAGGAAAGAATATACCTTCTTCTCTGCAGCTCATGGAACCTTCTCGAAAATTGACCACATACTCGGTAACAAAGCAAACTTCCACAGATACAAAAAAATATTGGTAACCACATGTGTCTTATCAGATCACCATGGATTAAAGTTAGAGTTCAACAACAATGCTACCCTCAGAAAGCCTACAAACTCATGGAAACTGAACAGTCAACTATTGAACCACACCTGGATCAAGGAAGAAATAAAGAGAGAAATTAAAGTCTTCCTTGAGTTCAATGAAAATAAAGAAACAACATACTCAAACTTATGGGACACTAAGAAAGCAGTCCTGAGAGGAAAGTTCATAGCACTAAGTGCCCAATTAAGGAAAACAGAGAAAGCACACATTGGAGACTTAACAGCCCACCTGAAAGCTCTAGAAAAAAAGAAGCAGACTCACCTAGGAGGAGTAGAAGACTGGAAATAATCAAACTAAGGGCTGAAATCAACAAAATAGAAACGCAGAAAACAATCCAAAGAATCAATGAAACAAAAAGCTGGTTCCTGGAGAAAATCAACAAGATTGATAAACCCCTATCCAAACTAATTAAACGGCAGAGAGAGAATATACTAATTAATAAGATCAGAAATGAAAAGGGGGACATAACCACAGACATAGAGGAAATTCAGAGAATCATTAGATCCTACTACAAAAGCCTGTATGCCACAAAACTGGAAAATGTAAAAGAAATGGACACTTTTTTAGATAAATACCATTTACCAAAGTTAAACCAGGACCAGGTGAACAATCTAAATAGACCTGTTAGTCGCGAAGAATTAGAATCTGTTATCAGAAACCTCCCTACCAAAAAGAGGCCAGGACCAGATGGCTTCAATGCGGAATTCTACCAGAACTTCCAAGAAGACCTAATACCTATACTCCTTAATGTATTTCACAATATAGAAGCAGAAGAGTCATTACCAAATTCCTTTTATGAAGCTACAGTTACTCTGATATCAAAACCACACAAAGACTATACCAGGAAAGAGAATTACAGGCCAATCTCACTCATGAACATCGACGCAAAAATCCTCAACAAAATACTGGCAAACCGAATCCAAGAACACATTAAAAAAATTATCCACTATGATCAAGTAGGCTTTATCCCAGAGATGCACGGTTGGTTCAACATACGAAAATCTATCAATGTAATTCATCATATAAATAAACTGAAAGAAAAAACCATATGATCATTTCATTAGATGCTGAAAAAGCATTTGACAAAATTCAACATCCCTTTATGATAAAAGTCTTGGAGAGATTAGGGATACAAGGGTCATACCTAAATATAATAAAAGCTATATACAGCAAGCCGACAGCTAACATCAAATTAAACGTAGAGAAACTCAAAGCCATCCCACTAAACTCAGGAACACGACAAGGCTGCCCACTCTCGCCATATCTCTTCAATATAGTGCTTGAAGTTCTAGCAATAGCAATAAGACAACATAAGGGGATCAAGGGGATTCGAATTGGAAAAGAAGAAGTTAAACTTTCGTTATTTGCAGATGATATGATAGTGTACATAAGCGACCCCCAAAACTCCACCAAAGAACTCCTACAGCTGATAAACACCTTTAGTAATGTGGCAGGATACAAGATCAACTCCAAAAAATCAGTCGCCCTCTTATATATGAAGGATATGGAAGCAGAGAGGGAAATCAGAGAAACTTCACCTTTCACGATAGCCACAAACAGCATAAACTATCTTGGGGTAACTCTAACCAAGGGAGTGAAAGACCTATTTGACAAGAACTTTAAGGCATTGAAGAAAGAAATTGAAGAGAATACCAGAAAATGGAAGGACGTCCCTTGCTCTTGGATTGGGAGGATCAACATAGTAAAAATGGCAATTCTACCAAAGGCAATTTATAGATTCAATGCAATCCCCATCAAGATCCCAGCAAAATTCTTCACAGATCTTGAAAGGACAATAATCAACTTTATATGGAAAAACAAAAAACCCAGGATAGCCAAAACAATCCTATACAATAAAGGATCTTCTGGAGGCATTACCATCCCTGACTTCAAACTCTATTACAGAGCTACAGTAATGAAAACAGTGTGGTACTGGCATAAAAACAGAGAAGTCGATCAATGGAATCGCATAGAAGACCCAAATTTTAACCCACAAACCTATGATCACCTCATTTTCGATAAAGGAGCTAAAAGTATACAATGGAGGAAAGAAAGCATCTTCAACAAATGGTGCTGGCACAATGGGATATCAACCTGTAGAAGATTGAAAATAGACCCATATCTATCACCTTGCACAAAACTCAAGTCCAAATGGATCAAAGACCTCAATATCAGTCCGAACACACTGAACCTGATAGAAGAGAAAGTGGGAACCACCCTACAACAAATGGGCACAGGAGATCGCTTTCTATGTATAACCCCAGCAGCACAGACATTAAGGGCAGCATTGAATAAACGGGACCTACTAAAACTGAGAAGCTTCTGTAAAGCAAAAGACACTGTCACTAAGACAAAAAGACAACCTACTGACTGGGAGAAGATCTTCACCAACCCTGCAACAGACAAAGGCCTGATCTCCAAAATTTATAGAGAACTCAAGAAACTAGACTTCAAAATGCTAATTAACCCAATTAAAAAATGGGGCACTGAACTGAACAGAGAATTCTCAACAGAAGAAGTTCAAATGGCCAAAAGACACTTAAGGTCATGCTCAACCTCCTTAGTGATTAGGGAGATGCAAATCAAAACAACTTTGAGATATCATCTTACACCTGTCAGAATGGCTAAAATCAAAAACACCAATGATAGCCTTTGCTGGAGAGGCTGTGGAGGAAGGGGTACCCTCATACATTGCTGGTGGGAATGCAATCTTGTGCAACCACTTTGGAAATCAGTGTTTCGGTTTCTCAGGAAATTCGGGATCAACCTACCCCTGGACCCAGCAATACCACTCCTGGGAATATACCCAAGAGATGCCCTATCACATGACAAAAGCATCTGTTCAACTATGTTCATAGCAGCATTATTTGTAATAGCCAGAACCTGGAAACAACCTAGATGCCCTTCAACGGAAGAATGGATGAAGAAAGTGTGGAATATATACACATTAGAGTACTACGCTGTGGTAAAAAACAATGACTTCTCGAATTTTGCATGCAAATGGATGGAAATAGAAAACACTATCCTGAGTGAGGTATTCCAGACCCAAAAAGATGAACATGGGATGTACTCACTCATAATTGGTTTCTAGCCATAAATAATGGTCACGGAGTATATAATTGGTGAACCTAAAGAAGCTAAATTAGAAGGTGAACCCAAGGAAAAACATATAATTATTCTCTTGACTAAGGGAAGTAGACAAAATTGCTGGGGAGAAATTTTGGGGTCTTGGGGGGGGGATGGGAGTAGCGGGGGAAGGGGAGAGAAAAGTGAGAGGGGGAGGATGAGGGAAACTTGGGGAAACAGGAGGATTGGGATAAAGGAAGGTTGGATAGGGGAGCACGGAAGCACAATTTTTAGTTAAGGGAGTCACCTTGGGGTTGGCAAGAGACTTGAACCTAGAGTGGCTCCCAGGAGCCCAAGGCAAGGTCCCCAGTTAGTTCCTTGGGCAGCTGAGGATAGGGAACCTGAAATGACTCTATCCTATAGCCATACTGATTATTATCTTGCATATCACCATAGAAACTTCATCAGGTGATGGATGGAGATAGTCACAGAGACCCACACAGGAGCACCGGACTGAGCTCCCAAGTTCCCAGTGAGGAGCGGAAGGAGGGAGAGCGTGAGCAAGGAGGTCAGGACCACGAGGGGTGCACCCACCCACGGAGACAGTGGGACTGACCTATTGGGAGCTCACCAAGGCCAGCTGGACTGTGACGGAAGAAGCATGGGATAAAACAGGACTCTCTGAACATGGCGAACAATGGGGGCTGATGAAAAGCCAAGGACAATGGCCCTGGGTTTTGATCCTACTTCAAGTTTGGGCTTTGTGGGAGCCTAGACAGTATGGATGTTCACCTTCCTAGACATGGACGGAAGGGGGAGGACCTTGGACTTTCCACAGGGAAGGGAACCCTGACTGCTCTTTGGACTGGAGGGGGAGGGTGAGGGGAGTGGGGGGAGGGGGAGAGGGGTGGGAGGAAGGGGAGGGAAATGGGAGGCTGGGGGGAGGCGGAAACTTTTTTTCTTTTTCTCAATAAAAAAAAAGAAACATGCAATGATATTTCACTTGTACATTATTAAATAAAGCAAGCCTGAATATAAGAGAGTTAAACCCCTAGTCATCCTTACAGGACCACTCCCACAGGGTATTTAAGTGGGCTTCCAGAGGAACACATGGTCCCAGATTTGGCATGTGACCCCCGGTTTTCTGTCTCCCCTGCCATTCTCTTGGACATCCGAGAGTGCAGCATTTAATAAATCATGGGCATTTTAATTCAGTTTGTTTTGACCTAAAATTGGATTTCTTTTCACCGGCCTTAGAATTTTTTCTTAACAGTAAGAGCCAGTGGCTGGCTGTTTTGCTTTTCTGACTTTCAGGTTGAACCCCATTATCTGTCTCTGTGTTTTTTAATAATCATGCTACATAAACTTAAATAACCGGTTATTTGGAAGAAAATGACCAGCATAGGGAGTGGCACAATAAGAAGGTATGGTTTACTTTGGATGAAGTGTGTCACTGTGGAGGTGGGCTTTGACGTCTCTTATGCTCACGCTGTGTCCATGTGAACAAAGACTCCTACTGCCTGAAGATCAAGATGTAGAACTCTCAACTCCTTCTCCACATGTTTGACTGAATGCCACCATCTCCCACCATGATGATAATGAACTGAACCTCTGAAAATTTTAAGGCACACTCAATCAAATGATCATGTGTATAAGAGTTGCCGTGGTCATATTATCTCTTTACAACAGCAGAAATCCTAAGACACTATAGAAATTAATCAAGATAATAAATCATATAAATGGGTCTAAAGAAAAATTACCTGATTATCTCAGCAGAAACAGAAAAAGTCTTTGACAAAACTCAAAATTCCTTCATGAGAAAAGTTATACAGAGAACAATATCAGAGGACCCATACTTCAACCCAATGAATGCTCTTCATAACAAACACACAGTCAACATTTTCCTAAATGGAGAAAGACCTCAAAGTAATCCTATTAAAATCATGAATAAGATATGGCTGTCCACTCTTCTCACTCCTTTACTTTCTTTAAAATATTTTTTCTCATTTTATTTTTTATTCTATGTGTAAAGATGATTGTCTGTATACATGTCTGTGCACCATGTGTGTGCAGTGCCCTCAAAGGTCAGAATAGGGTGTCAGATCCCCCTGGAACTGAACTGACAGACAATTGTGAGCTGTCGTGTGTGTGTTGGGAATTAAGTACAGGTTTTCTGAAAGAACAGCTGGCAGTATCAAATACTGAGCTACTTCTCCAGCACTCCCAAATTTCTTTTCAATATAGTGCTCAAAGCACTAGCTGGAGCAATAAGAGAAGGAAATTAAATGGAAACAAATAGGAAAAGAAGTCAAATTCTCTCTATTTACACATGATATGACATTATACATGTCTTTGCTTCACCTTAAAAAGCTCATCTCACCTGAGCAGTGAATTAAGATTTTCAGCTGGAGGCCACCTTGTTCCAGGAGCTTCCTACTTGGGGTTGTACCTACTTACCCTGATACTCTTTTCCAGTCTCACAGAGAGCATGATGCTCTTGCGGTGCTGCAGGGAATGGGTCCTGCTCTGGGACCATGAAGTTCACATGCCTATGCTGGTGTACTCTACTCTGTTGTGTGAGTCTCCATTTCTTTTGAGCTGTAGCTCCCTCATATAGGTCCCTGACCTTATGTCCTACATTGTAGGTAGCATCCTACAATGTGGTTCAGATTGTCTCAAGCTCAGTTTGTTCCTGATTAATTTCACCTATTCTGGTATTATAGGACTATGTCCACAACCAGTTAATAATCTTATTTTTGAAGACTTAAGATTTTCGTATTGTTGGATCCAAGACTTCAAGGTGGATATGGTGTCTAACAGACAGAGAGATTCCGACAAACTTCTTGGGGGCTGAGGTACATATTTCAAATAATAGCTGACAGAACCTAAGTGGCAATTGTGAGCTAGGGAGGAAGGTGAGAGTATTTAAAACACAATTCTGATAGACAATGAAATATGAGCATGGAAGCTTGTGATTGAGTGAAACTGTTTCAATGGAACAACTTGGAAGCTGAGAATAGTGATGACAAGAATTGGGAGAACAATATGGCTGGTAGCCTAGGAGGAACATTTTTAGGGAGAGAGATATGATCAGGAGAATATCTGCTATATTATCAGTGGAGTCCTCCATAAGGCCCGGGTGCAAGGGCCTTCCTGTGTGCAGCTTGATTTCATGAGATCTGCACCTGTTGGAGAGGTGGCAGTGGGAGAAAGGGTGAGCAGTGCTCTGATAATGAAAATGAAACATAATCTGTAGAATGACTTTTTACATGTCTCAAAATAAATGATGCCAAGGTGCTATCTATGGGTAAAGGCTTTTGGCTTTGTAGTTTTATTCTGAAGGCTTATTGTAGCCAGAGAAGTATGCACTTTGAAGAAAGAGACAGGGGTTATGTAAGTGGGCAGGACTTTCACAGAGTAGCACCAAGATTTAAGAGTAGAAATTAATTTTCCATGTCCCATTGTTATCTGTCCCTATGTGCTATGAGCTTGGAAAAGTAAACTTCTCCCTCTAGGCCTTGAGCACTGAAGAGGGGTAGCTATTTTGGTGCTTGTGAAGAGGAAGAGGCAAGGGTGTTGCCTGCATAATTTGAAATAAGGGAAGTTAGACTAAAGCTAGGCAAGAGCTTTCCATGTCTTTAGGGTATATCTCAAGGGAAGAGACCTTCTTGGAACTCTAGGAGTTGCATGATTTCAGAACCTACTGATATTTTGATTGAACTATGGGTGATATTTGGACTAGGTTTACTGTGGATAACCATGGATTTCCAGTTTCTTCAAGGATCAAATGCAACTTGGGTACTACCAAGCCCAGAGGGATCATCTCTAGCCTGTTACTCTTAGCACTCCTCCATGTCTCCTCTGAATTTACATTTGAGTTGCATGTCCCAGGTCCCCATACAGGGGCAGGCTCACCTGTGAAGAACCTCCATCTATGTTATGTGGACTAGAAGTCCCATTCCTGGCTGCCAGCTCTGCTTACATTAGGTTATGAATCCAGAGATGTAAAATTCTCATTTATCAAGTCCCTTACCTGACATCAGAGTTTCTCTCAGACTTCTTAAGTTTGAGTACAGTAGTTGTAAGGAGTGTTGTATGTTAATCTGATCCAAGGGGTGTAATCTGATCCACAGAGGGTATGATGATCCTGGAAATGATGAAGAAAGGGTCATGGGAAGAAACAGTGGTTGTGTGATTGTCAGAGGGGCAACAGTGGGAATCAGGGTCAAGGCAGGGGTCCTATCTGCATACCCTCATATTCTTCTCCTCAGCCTCAAGGAGGGAATGATGCTCTTACAGGTACGGCAGGGACACAGTCCTTTACTGGGACCTTGTCATTCACATACCTATTCTAGTACTCTAGTACTTGGTGTGAGTTGCCATTCCTCTCTGAGCCTCGGCTTCCACATGTGGGTCCCACAGAGATAGGTAGCATCTTACTGTATAGTTCAGGATTGCCTTGAGGTCAGGTTCTTCCTGCATTAATTTCATTGATTCTGATATATTAGGAATATGTCCAGGACCAATAACTTTCTTATTTTTATGGACTTATGCCCATTAGACAGAAAGATTCTGAGGAACTTCTTGGGGACTTATGTACATATTTCAAATAATAGCTGACAGTTACTCAGTGGAAGCTTAGGGAGGAAGGTGAGAGTTTTTAAACCATAGTTTTATTACACAGTGAAATTTGAGCATGAAACTTTGGGAAGGAGTGGAATTATTTTAATGGAAGATTGTGAATAATGAGAATAGTGACAAAAATTGAGATAAGGAAACTTTTGATAGTATAGGAGCAAGTTTTTGTGGCAAAAGAGACACAAACAATCTAATCTCCACCACAATATCATCCCTGGAGTCTTCCCTAAGCCCCAAGTGCAAGGGCTTTCTTGTGTGCAGCTTGAAGATGTGAGATCTGCACACGCTGGAGAGGTGGCATCAGAACAAAGGCTGAGCAGTGTGAGTGGTCAGATAATGAAATAGAGACACTATCTCTGGAATGGCCTTTTCTAAGACACACGTTAAATGATGCTAAGGTGACAACTAGGGGTAATAGGTTTGGTATCTGTAGTCTCCATATTTAAGCCTTGCTGTGTGAAATGATTCAGAATTAATATTGAAGTTAATACAAGATGTGGGCAGGACTCTCAGAGAGAAGCAGCAGGATGGAGGTTGAGGAAAATCTTTCTTCAAACTCCCACTGTTCTAGATTCCAGGCCTGCATGTATCTCTGTGTGCTGGGAGCTTGGACAAGTTAATCTCTCTCTCTAAACCTTGTGCACTGGAGAAAGGTGGCGACTTTGATGCTTGAGAAGAGGAAGAGGCCATGTGTGGCCTGGGTACATTGAAATAAAGGAAGTCAGACTGAAGCTGCTGGAGACAGGAACCTTCTTTCTCCCTGGTTTCCATCTCAAGGGAAGAGATCTTCTTGGAACCTCAGAACCTGCATGATCCCTGACATTTCAGAACCCACTCATGCTCTGAGCTGAACTCTGGGTGCCCTTTGGACTGTGCTCACTTCTGTCCCCCATGGGTTCCAGGTTCTTCATGTGTCATATGTAACTATTGAACTGCAGGGCTCAGCTGGGTCATTTCTAACCTGTTTTCTAATCTGTTACTCTTAGCATTCCTTCCTGTCTCCTCTGATCTTCCATTTTAGATGTGTTTTCCAGATCCCCATACAGGTGGAGGTTCACCTGTGAAGAGCCACCATCTGTATGGACTAGAATTCCATTCCCAGCTGCCAGCTCAGTTTAGGTTTAGCTCTGAATTAAGACTCCTCAGTTCCCATTAAACAAGCCCCTTACCTGACATCAGAATTTGTCTCAGATTTTCAAGAATTGAGCTCAGTAGTTGTAAGGAGTCTTCGAGGGTAGTTGGATCCATGTAGGATATTATTGTTGAACCTGGAAATGATGAAGAAAGGGTCATGGGAAAAGACAGTGGTTGTGTGATTGTCAGAGTGCCAGCAGTAGGCTTCAGGGAAATAAGAGCGAAGTTCTTACAAGCTTACCCTCATACCCTTCTCCAGTCTCATGGAAAGAATGATGATCTTTTAGGTACTGCAGGGACATGGTCCTGTACTGCATGCAACCATGAAGCTCACACACCAATGCTAGTCTACTCTAGTCCATTGTGTAAATCTCCATTCCTCTCTGAGCCTTAACTCCCTCATGTGGATCTCTAACTTCATGTCACACAGGGGTAAGTAGCATCTTACTGTCTACTTTAGATTCACCTCAAGCTCAGATTTTTCTGCATTAATTTCAATGGTTCTGATACTTTGAGAATATGCCCAGGACCAGTTACTAATGTTATTTTTGAAGTCTTATGATTATTTCTTACTGCTTGATCTAAAATTCAAGGTATGTATGGCATCCACCAGACAGAAAGATTCTGAGAATCTTCTTGGGAACTGAGTTTATCTATTTTCAAAAATAGCTGACAGTTCCTAAGTGGCATCTTAGGATGGAATATTAGGGTCTTTAAAAAACAGTTTTGATACACAATGAAAATGAGCATGGAAGATCGGGTTGGAATGGAATTATTTTAATGGAATAAGTTGAATGATGGGAACAATGAGTAAAAATATGAGAGAAGGAACCTGTTGTTAGCATAGGAGCTTTGTGGCAGGAGAGACATGAACAGTCTAATGTGCTGCCAGACAATCAGTGGAGTCTTCCCTAAGCCCCATGTGCAAGAGCCTTCTTGTGTGCAGCCTGAAGATGTAAATCTGCACCTGTTGAGGAGGTGGCAGCAGAACAAAGCATGAGAAGCATCAGTGATAAGATATTGAAACTGAGACACTGTCTGTTTCATGGCTTTTTAATGATACACATCAGATAATGCCAAGGTATCGATGAAGAGCAATGACTTTAGACTCTGTAGTGTTCATTCTCAAAGCTTATGGTAGGGGAAGGAAGAATGAACTTTGAGGAGAGAGTCTTGGCAATCCACCTCAAGGGAAGAGAACTTCTTGGGATTTCAAGAGCTGCATGACTCTGAGATTCCAGAACCCACTCAAATTTTGAACTGATCCTTGGGTTCTATTTGGGCTAGCCTCACTGTTGACCACCACAGGTTCTAGTTTCTTCATGTGTCAAATCAACTTTAGCACTACAGGCCCCAAAAGAATATTGCTAGCCTGTGATTCTTAGCATTGCTCCATATCTCCTTTGACCTTTCATTTTAGTTGCCTGTACCAGGCCTCCATACAGGTGTAAGCTCACCTGTGAAGAACCACCATCTATGTGGCCTACAATTCTCATTCTCAGCTTCCAGCTCAGCTTACATTTAGTTCTGAATACAAATTAGTCAGGTCCCCATTTAACAAGCCTCTTACCTGACATCAGAATTTGTCTCAGATTTTCAAGGCTTGAGTTCAGTAGTCGTAAGGAGTCTTTGTTGGTAGCGGGATCCATGTAGCATGGGAGTATTGATCCTGTAAACAATGTAAAAAGTGCCAAACAAAGAGGCAAAGGTTGTGTGATTGTCAGAACTAGCAGAGAACCAGAGTAAAGCAGCAATACTCGGGTCCTTCAATCTTATCCTCATACCCTTCTTCAGTCTCATGAAAGAATGATCCTCTTGCACCTGATTCAGTGACAGGTTCTCACACTGGGACCATGAAGTGCACACACCTATATTGGTCTACTCTAGCCCTATGTGTTAATCTCCATTCCTCTCTGAGCCTCAGTTCCTTCATGGGGTCTCTAAGCTTATGTGCCACAAAGACAGGTAGCACCTTACTGTGTAGTTTAAACTTGTCTCAAGCTTAGATTCTTCCTGCATTAATTTCACATGTTCAGGATTTATAGGAATATGTCCACTACCAGTTCATAATCATATTTTTGAAGCCTTATAATTTTCCTTAGCCTTTATTCTAAAATTTCAAGGTAGATATTAATGTCCTTCAGACAGAGCAATTCTGAAAAACTTCTTAGGGACTCAGGTACAGATTTCAAGCAATAGCTGACAGGTTTTAAGTGGCATCCTTGGGAGGAAGTTGAAAGTGTTTAAAACACATTTTTATTACACAATGAAATTTGAACATCAAAGTTCTGGATGGAGTGAAATTGTTTTAATGGAACAACTTAGAAGCTGGGAATATTGAGGAAAAGAAATGAGAGAAGGAATCTTGTTAGCATAGGAGGAAACTTTTTGAGAAGAGAGAGATACTTGAACAGTCTAATCTCTGCTACAGTATCATCAGTGGAGTTTTCCCTATGGCTTGTGTGCAAGGATATTTTTGTGTGCCGCTTGAAGATGTGAGACCAGCACATGCTGGAGAGGTGGCATCTGAATGAAGGGTGAGCAATGTGAATGTTCAGATAATGAAATAGAGATACTGTCTTGGGAATTGCCTTTTCCAAGACACACTTAAAGGATCCTTAGGTAACAATTGGGGTAATAGCTTTTGACTCTGTAGTCTTCATTCTCAAGGCTTAATGTAAGCGTGGGAAAGAATGGACTTTGAATGGAAGGAAAGGTTTTGATGTGGGCAGGACTTTCACAGAGTAGCAGTAGGATAAAGGAAGAGTAACTCATTCCCCAGGCACACATTGGTCTAGATTCCATTCTTGTCTGTCATTATAGGCTGTAAACTTGTACAAGTTACCCTCTCTCTCAAGAACTTTTGCACTGGAAGGAAGTGGCTACTTTGATGTTTGAGAACAGAAAGAGGCAAGGGTGTTGCCTGCATAAGCTGAAATAAGGGAAGTCAGGCTAGAGCTGAGAGGGCAGCCTACCCTCTCCTTGATGCCACCTACAGGAAGAGACCCTCTTAGTACTTCTGGAGTTGCAGCACTCCTGGGATTTCAGAAGCCACTCATACTTGGACCTGAACTCTGGGTGACAGCTGGGCTAGGCTCAATGATGAGTTACAAGGGTTACAGATTCTTCATGTGTCAGATGAAAATTCTGCATTGCAGATCCCAGAGGCATCATTTCTAGTCTGGGATGCTTAACATTTTGCCATAGCTCCTTTGACCATTGACTTCCCAGGTCCCCATACAGATAGACTCTAGCCTGTGAAGAACCACCATCTATATGGACTATAAGTCGCATTCCCTGCTGACAGCTCAGCTTATTTTGGTTGTAAATCCAGAGTCATCAGATTCTCAATTAACAAGCCCCTTACCTGACATCAGAATTTGTCTCAGATTTCCAAGGTTTGAGCTCAGTAGTTGTAAGGAGTCCCAGAGGGCAGTGGGATCCACTTTGAGTGTTGTGGATGAGCCTGAAAGATGAAGAAAGAGACATGGAAAGAGACAGTGTTTGTGTGATTGTCCAAGAACCAGCAGTCGAAGTCAGGGTAGCAGCTCTGGGATCCTACCTGCTTACCCTCATACCCTTTTCCACTCTCTCATGGAGAGAATGATGATCTTACACCTGCTTCAGGGACATGTTTTACATGGAGACCATGAAGTTTATACACCAATGCTGGTCTACTCTTTTACTTTGTGTGAATCTCCATTCTTCTCTGAGATTCAGCTCCCCCATTGTGGGTCTCTGACTTTATGTTACACAGGGATAGATAGTATCTTATTGTGTAGTTCAGACTTGCCTCAAGATCAGATTATTCCTGCATTAATTGAATACATTCTGGGATTACAGGAATATGTTCAGGGCCAGTTAGTAGTCTTACTTTTGATGCCTGTAATTCCTTTATGTTTGATCTAAAACTTCAAGGTGGGTGTACGATCTATAAGACAGAGCAATTCTGAGAGAATTCTTGGGGACTCAGGTACATATTTCAAATAATAGCTGACAGTTACTAAGTAGCATCTCAGGGAGGAAGGTGAGAGTCTTTAAAACACAGTTTAATACACAATGAAAATGAGCATGGACATCAGGGAAGTAGTGGAACTGTTTTAATAAAACAAGTAGGAAGGTGGGAATAGTGAGGGAAAGAAGTGAGAGAAGGAACCTGTTGTTAGCATAGGAGGAAGCTTTGTGACAAGAGAGACATGAACAGTCTAATGTGATGCAATATTATCAGTGGAGTCTTCCCTAAGCCCCATGAGCAAAAGCCTTCTTGTGTGCAGCCTGAAGATGTAAATCTGCACCTGTTGAAGAGGTGGAGGTGGAATAAAGGATGAGCAACATCAATGTTCAGATATTGAAAATGGGACAAAATTTCTGGAATGGCTTTTATAAGACCAACATTAAATGATGCCAAGATGACAACTAGGAGTGACTGCATTTTTTAAAAAATGGCCTTATTAAGCTATGTAATTTCTCCAGTCCCCTTTCTTCCTCTCCCCTCTCTTTCTCCTCTCACCCATGGTCTCCATGCTCCCAATTTACTCAGGAGATCCTGTCATTTTCTACTTCTCATGTAGATTATATTCATGTATGTCTCACTTAGGGTCCTCTTTGTTGTCTAGGTTTTTTGGGATTGTGAATTGTATGGTGTTTTTTTCTTTGCTTTATGTCTAAAAGTCACTTATGAATGAGTACATATAATATTTATTTTTCTGGGTCTGGGTTACCTCACTCAATATGAACTTTTCTAGATCTATCCATTTGCCCACAAATTTAAAGATGTCCTTTTTTCCAGCTATGTAGTACTCCATTGTGTAAATGTACCACATTTTCCTTACCCATTCTTCAGTAGAGGGGTATTTAGGTTGTTTCCAGGTTCTGGCTATGTTATGAAAATGGTTGAGCAAAAGTACTTTTGGTATGATTGATGTTCCCTTGAGTATATACTTGCTGGGTCTTAAGGAAGATCCCCAATTTTCTGAGAAATCGTCATGCTGATATCTAAAGAGGCTGTACCAGCTTGCCATCCCACCAGCAATGCAGCAGTGTTCCCTTGACCCCACATCCTCTCCTGCCTATGTTTTGATCATTGCCATTATTACTGGTGTAAGATGGAAGGGGTGACGGCTTTTGACAATGTAGTCTTCAAAGCTTACTGTGGGGAAGGAAGAATGGACTTTGAAGGGAGAGAAAAGGTTAGGTATGGACAGGACTTTCACAGAGTGGTAGCAGGATGAGTGTGGAGGAAGGCTCTTATTGCTCCAGATCTTTTCTCCATGTATCTCTATTTGCTGTGAGCCAGGACAAGCTAACATCTCTCACCAGACCTAGTTCACTTGAAAGGGTTGGCCTCTTTCATGTTTGAAAAGAGGAAGAGACAAGGGTGTGGCTTGTATAAATTGAAATATGGGAAGTCAGGCTGAAGCCAAGGCAGGAGTCTACTGTCTCCCTGGTTCCGTCTAAAGGAAGAAACCTTAGAACTTCTGGAGCTGTATTATCCCCGATATTTCAGAACCCACTCATATGTTGAGCTGAACTCTGGGTGACATTTGGACAAGGCTCACTGCTGACCTCCATGGGTTCCTGTTTCTTCATGTGTCAAATGCAGCTTCAGCACTGCATAGCTGAGAGACATCATTTCTAGCTGGTGACTCTGTAAGCCCATATTTCTGTATGGTGTGGCAGCCAAGCACAAAAGCCATAGGCCCAGTCTGATGTGGTCATGTAGCTCTGCAGACAAGCTGTCTCTGCGTAACAATAGCAAGGATGTACTGCATCTCCTGAGGAGAGGTGTTGGCTAAAACTGGTCAGGATGTTTGGTGCTTATTTCTTGGTAATTCGGAGGAAGTCTTGTAGAGATGCTAATTTAGGCCTACGTGACAGCTAACATACAGATGCAGACGTGACTAAAGGCCATTCACCTGGTTACCTAGGATATGAGTCTAATGTATTTCCCGCTCAATTGATGTGGTAATATATAAGCTGTTTAGAGAATAAACGTGGGAGATCTTCAGGATATCGTCAGGAGAAAAGACCCTGAGATGCCCTTCCATCATGACCATGTAAGCTGTGTCTGATTATTCCTCGCGACTCCGTACCAGGCCCAGTTAGGGAAGATAACTATCTATGTTGGACCCACACGGGCCCCAACATGACTCTTAATATTCCTCCATCAGTCTTCTGATTGTTCATTTTAGTTGCAGGACCCACACAGGTGGAGGTTCACCTGTGAAGAATCTCCATCTATGTGGACTAGAAGTCCCAGCATAGCTGCCAGCTAAGATACATTTAGTTCTGAATCCAGCCTTTTCGTGCTCCTATAATGGTATACTATTTGTGTTTTAATACATAAAGTTTTCCTGAAGATCAGAGTGCAAAGCAGTCATACTAGTCAGCTATACAAGCAAGGCAGTGATGGCACAAACCTTTAATTCCAGGACTTGGAAGACAGAGGCAGATGGATCTCTGTTACTTCAAAGCCACCCTGGGCTACACAAGATAGGATCTGTCTAAATGAGAAACAGAGCACACACAAACATGATCCTAACACTAAGGAAGTCGAGGCAGAAGCGACACGACTAGGCACAGAGAAGAATATGAAGGGGAAGAGACAGGAACTTGGTGGACTGTGAAGTCTTCAGGATTCGTGGATACAGGATCTTGCCCATTTCAGTCTGGGTTAAAGGTAAAGGCTAGTGGCTAATTGCTTTGCTTTTCTGATATTCAGGTTGAACCCTAGTATCTGTCTCTTGATTTTTATTATTTGTGTTACAGGTTCCCTTTCAACAATCCCCTTACCTGACTTCAGAATTTGTCTCAGGTTTTTAAGGTTTGAGCTCAGAAGTATCAAGGAGTCTTGAAGGGTAGTTGGATCCACGTAGGGTGTGATTGTTGAACCTGAAAATGATGAAGAAAGTGCAATGGGAAGGGGTAGTGGTTGTGTGATTGTCAGAGAAGCAGCAGGAGGAGTCAGGGCAAGAAGGCTGGGTCCTACCTCCTTACCCTCATACCCTTCTCCACTCTCTCATGGAGAGAATGATGCTCTTACACCGGATGCAGGGTCACATTCCTTCACAGGGACCACGAAGTTCACACACTAATGCTGTTCTACTCTGTATTTTGTGTGAGTCTCCACTTTCCTCTCTAAGCCTCAGCTCGCTCATGTGGCTCTCTGATTTTATGTCCCGCCAGGTAGGTAACATCTTACTGTGCAGTTCAGGCTTGCCTCAAGCTCAGATTCTTCTTGCATTAATCTCACAAATTCTGGGATTATAGGAATATTTTCACAACTAGTTAACAATCTCATTTTTGATGCCTTATTATTTCTTAGTATTTGATCTAAAACTTAAAAGTTGGGCATACTGTATTAGAAAGAGTGATTCTGAGAAAATTTTGGGGGGCTCATGTACATATTTACAATAGCTGACAGTTACTAAGTGGCATCCTAGGGAGGAAGGTCAGAATGTTTAAACACAGTTTTGATACACAATGAAACTTGAGCATGGAAGTTAGTGATGGAGAGGAATTATTTGAATAGAATAGCTTAAAAGCTGTGAATAGTGAGAATAAACGAGGAAGGAAGAGACATGAGCATGAGGAAGATTCATTGGGGACAGATACTCAGCTACACAACAGTCTACAAAGTAATTAGTAAAGAAAGGTAAACTCCCAGAGGCAGTAGATAGACTGGATAATTTACGAAAAGCTGGCTAGAAACAAAAAAAAAATGCTAAGGTCAGCCATTCATAAGTCAGAAAAGACTGGATTTATTTGGGAACTGGGTGGCAGTCCCCACCAAAGAGCTAAAGAATAAAGAAACAACCTATAACACAGATTCTGACAAATTTCTAGCGGGATGAAGCACACATTTCAAGTTGTTACTGATGGTTACTTAGTAAGTGGCATCCTTGGGAGGAAAGTGAGAGTCTCTAAAACACAGTTTTGATTCATAATTAAATGCAATTAGGAAGGTCAGGATGGAGGGGAATTATTTTAAATGGAACAGCAGGGAAGTTCTGTGAGCCACTTCTAATCTCTTTCAAAATGTCCTTAGACATAATGACTTTATTCCTATCACACAGTAAGTAAAATCAGTGTGATCATCAAAGGCAAGGGACTTTGATTCTCTAGTCGACATTTTCAAAGCTTAATGTGGAGTAAAAAGAATGAACTTTAAAATGGACGAGGGTTAGGCAGGACGTTCACACTGTAGCACTAGGTTTGGAAAGAGGTGCCTCCAATTTCCCAGGTACTGAGAGTTCTGGATTGCAGCCCTGTGTCTGTCTCTGTGTGCTGTAAGCTAGGACAAGTTTACCTCTCTCTAGACCTTGTGCAATGGATAGAGGTGGCTACTTTCATGCTTGAGAAAAGGAAGCAGCAAGGGTGTGTGTTGTGGCCTAATCCTTTTGTACACTGTAAAGATAAGTTTTTTGCTAAGTCATTTTCTAATTAGTTTAATAAAATTGGTTTAATCAATAAAAATAAAATAAATAAAGCTGAATGGCCAATAGATAGGCTGGAAGAGGTTAGGTGGAACTTCCAGGCAGAAAGAAAGAATAGAGATGGATCTAGGTGCAGGAGAGATGCCAGAGGACAAGGGGAGAAAGCAGGAGGTTCAAGATGAAAGAGAGGTAAAAAGTAGTGAGGCAAAACAAAGATTAATATAAATTGGTTAATTTAAGTTATAAGATCTAATAGTGTAAGCCCAAGCTACACATTGAGGTTTTATAATTAATAACAAGTCTCCATGTTGTTTTTGGTGAGCTGGTGGTCAAAGGAAAATCTGTCTACAAATGTGACCCGGGTAAAGAGAATGAAGTCAGTAGCAGAAAATGACTGAAGCGGAGGCAGGAGCCTGCCCTCTTCTCTTTGTCCATCTCAAGGAGCAGAAACCTTCTTGGGTCATCAGAACCTCCATGACTCCCTTAGATCTTCAGTGCACACTCATATTTTGAGCTAAATTCTGGGTGCCAGGTGGGTTAGACTCACTGCTGACCCTCCTGGTTTCCAGATTTTTCTTGTGTCAAATGCAACTTCAGCATTGCATAGTATAATGGAGCCTCTCTAGTCTGTGACCCTTAGCCCTCCACCATGGCTTCTCTGTTTTTAAGTCACTTGTTCAGGTCCCCATACAGATGGGTGGTCACTTGTGAAGCACCACTACCTATGTGGACTTTAAGTTCCTTTCACAGGTCCATGTTTAGTTCATCTTCATTTCTGCACACAGGCTGCTCATGTTCCCCACTGTGAGTGTCACAGAGGCTGATGGCCTAACACAGTGGTTCTCATGAGATGCCTGGCTAAGGGACTCCATGTTAAGATCTGCCCTAGAGCCTGAAATAAGGAGCCCTGGGAAGGAGACAGCTGTGTGGCTGTCAGTAAGTCAGATATGGGAGCCTGGGGAACAAACCTGGGGGCCTTACTCCTTACCCCTATAGCCTTCTCCACTGTCACATGGGAAGAATGATGCTCTCAGAGTTCCTGATGAGGAAAGATCCTTCTCTGGGACCATGATGTTCACACATCTGCCCTGGTTCTATATTAGTCCTCTGTGTGAGTGTCTAGTCTTCTCTGTGAGCCTCAACTCCTTCATGTGGGGCTCTGAGCTTCTGTCCCACAGGGTTGGAAACTATAATAATAACAGTACCTGCAATTGTACTGACTTGTACTTATAATACCTGAACATTAACTGAATACTGTACTGTTTAATAAGTAACGTGGATTATCACTTTACTCCCCAAACCCAAGGAAACAGGTTTTTACCTCCCTCCTGTTTCTTAAATGGAGACATGGAGGCTGAGGGCTGTAAAGTAACTTGTCCAGGGTGGTAGAGCCATGACTGGAGTCTGCCTCTGCCAAACTTCAGTCTCGGTTTGTAACTTAAGCGTCACCAAGCTTTCCTTTTGGGGACTGACTTGAACCCTGTGCTTCTCCCTTACAGAGCCATCCTGAATACCAGCCTCTCCCCACTCCTGAAGCTTCAGAGTGCTCCTTACTAGGGGCCTGAGAATGCACTCTTGTAGCTGAGGGTGCGGGGCTCTAAGGTTCACTTAGTTCTTTCTGCATGCTTTCTGGTTCCAGGCTGTCCTGGGCCTGTGAATCCTTCTGACAGGTGGTTAGCCTGCCCATGGAAACCCTGGCAGGAGGGCTCAGTGGTGATGGAGGAGTTACAGTAGCAGTGGGTTGGGGTCCTTATTGTACTTACTTTTTGTCAAGTCCTTCTCTGCTGGGGTTTTGGTCTGCTGAGGCTCCAGATTCATCTGCTCCCCCCACTTCTGGGTGGAACCCAGGACCTGTTGGCCCTTTTGCTGAGCCTCCTCTGTGCCACTCGTCTTCTTGGACTGAACTTCTTCCATGGTGACGACGCTTGGCTCTGCAGCTCTTGCTGGCAGAGCTTTGCTTTTCCCTTTTGTTGTTGCTCAGAACAGGAGGCCAGTGGATCCTGGTCTCTGACAACGGTTTCCACTCTGGGAAAGGGTGTTTGATCAGAACCCATGGAGAAGATCGGGAAATAAAAGAAAGAGCAGAGCAAGCATTACAGGGAGATGGTCCTCTGATCACAACAACGGAAGGACTCCAGTCTCTCCTGGGGATGGAGACTGTGTGCCCAGGTGCAGGCGTTTGGACTTTATAGGCAGAAGAGGGGGCTCTGGGAGGAAGGTTTATCAGCGCATGTGTTCTTTATGCATTCTTGAATGATCTTGGCAGATGTTCTTGGTACTACATTGGCTTTCCTGTCAGGGAAGTTATTCCGAGTTGGGTTTTCCCAGCTATCTAAGGTTTCTTCTTTTAGGTCATTAAGGTCATTTATCTAACACTGAGGACCCATTATAAGAAGGGGGTATATTTTCTCATTGCCTGCTTCCAGTAGGAGGGCGAAGGCAGAGGTCAGGCTAGGCTCTATTCCTAGGGTTTATGGGGCATAGGTTTGGGTGACTTCATGAACCAGGAAAAGAGTTTTAAGTTGATCTGCTGCAGTGGGTTCTGTGATTGCTGTCATTCATTCCCAGAGGAACCTTTAAAAACTGTTAATTACAAAGCTACATTGAGCATAATGAGACTCAAAAAAGGGGACTCACTAATCTCCTACCCAATGTACCCATTGTCCTAACATGAACCTAGTGATGGCAGTGACTTGATCCAGGAGGAACTTGTGTGAAACTTTTAAATGACAGGAGAATGGAGAAGGAGGAAAAGAGAGATCAAGGGGAGGAGCCAGAGTGTGAGGGAAAAAAAGCCCACCCTTAGGAAGGTGACAGTCACTGAACCTTTGTCTGGTCCTTAATTAAGTCTGTTGGCCCTCTTGATCAGCTTGGGTTTGTTGGTGCAGAATCCGCACTGTTCTTGGAGGAGAGCACAGTTCCCACCACCAGCAGCAGACAGGAGATCTAGGTCTCTAACTTTGAAGAACCACAGCAGCGAAGATTTTGCCCAGGCTAGCCATGGAAAGTAATGGATGTAGCTTTCTTTTGACATTAGCCACTTTCCCCAGAAAATAGTTTATATGATACTGTATGCTTTAACAAATTTCATGGCATAAGTCATCTTAGGCAAGCCCTGCTGGGCCCAGCGACTGCTTTTGTCTTCTTTATTTATCATTCTCAGGCTTCCCACTTAACACCTACCCACTCAGGACCCTTATACCTTATACCTGTCTGTTTATGACAGACAGGAGAGAGGAGGGTGCAGGATAGGCTATGACAGGAGCAGACACATGAAGCCTACAGAGAAATCCAGCGACCATCCACTCACCAGAGCTGGCCTGTAGATTCTCCAAGCAGGGTGGAGCCTGGGCCCTGGCTCTCAGGACACCCTGACTGCCGCAGTATGCCTTAGTGCATCAGACCAGCACTTATCTTCCCATAACTCAAATAGTTCGGTGGACTCTGTTGGTCCCACTACTCACCCTGCTCTTTTAGGGGGCTCTCTGATGTGTGCTTCCCTGGCCAAGGCTTCTCAGCTAGTAAAAGTGTTTTGAAAGTGAAAGAGACCCAGCTCCTCCAGGAAGCCAGGCAGGCATCAGAGTCTGCGCAGATGGCAGATGATCTTCTTTTGGAACCTGTGAGTGGAGGTTGTGCAATATTCAGCTGGGTTTCCTGTTGTGATTTTCTGCAGAAGCCTGGGCTGGAGGAGGAGTCAGGCTTGAGAGCTTCAGCCAGGCCTGCAGAGGCCCCGCCTGCTGAGTGCAGGACTCGGGTCTGAGCCTCACTTCTTTCAGCCAGTAAAACAGGGCATCCCAGGTTTGCCATCAGGTTCCAGTTCAGCAGAATCTCCTGGATCTCCCAGGTTTGTGCTCTGGTCTCTGGACTCTCTCTCCTCCCTGTGGCCTGCCCAGCCCACAGGCTCTTCATTTCGGGAAGTGGTTCTTAGGCCCAAACCCCGTGTATTTTTTTCAATTCTGAAGTCTTGTGTTGATGTCTTTGGTGCATTTGGAGTTGAGTGCACTACAGGGTGAGAGCAGAGGAAGATTCTTTACACGCAGACACCCAGTTCATCAGCACCACTTGTTAGCAAGGCTTTCTCTTTGCCAGTGAATAAATATTTTAGTCACCAATGAGTAGTTTTTGCTCGTCATTACACTTTAAAACAACAACAACAAAAATCCCTTATTTTTATCATCTGAAACTTTTTCCATCCAAAACATTGTTATTCAATAAATCGTTTTAAGCTAGGACATATGTGGCAAGTTATTTAAGACATACATTAAAATAATCTCAGGCAATGTTATTATAGGATGAAAACCTTGCCAGAACACATGATTATCTTAAAAAAAATCACTGCTGATAAAAAACAAGGACTTCTTGAAGTTTGCAGGCAAATGGATGGAAATAGAAAACACTATCCTGAGTGAGGTAAGCCAGACCCAAAAAGAGGAACATGGGATGTACTCACTCATATTTGGTTTCTAGCCATAAATAAGGGACATTGAGCCTATAATTCGGGTTCTTAGAGAAGCTAAATAAGAAGGAGAACCCAAAGAAAAACATATAGGCATTCTCCTGAATATTAACCTTCATCAGGCGATGAAAGGAGACAGAGACAGAGACCCACATTGGAGCACCGGACTGAAATCTCAAGGTCCAAAGCAGAAGCAGAAGGAGAGAGAACACGAGCAAGGAACTCAGGACCGCGAGGGGTGTACCCACACACTGAGACAATTGGAATGTTCTATCGGGAACTCACCAACGCCAGCTGGCCTGGGTCTGAATAAGCCTGGGTTAAAACTGGTCTTGCTGAACATAGTGGACAATGAGGACTACTGAGACCTCAAGAACAATGGCAATGGGTTTTTGATCCTACTGCACGTATTGGCTTTGTGGGAGCCTAGGCAGTTTGGATGCTCACCTTACTAGACCTGGATGGAGATGGGTGGTCCTTGGACTTCCCACAGGGCAGGGAACCCTGATTGCTCTTTGGGCTGACGAGGGAGGGGGACTTGATTAGGGGAGGGGGAGGGAAAGGGGAGGCGGTGGTGGGGAAGAGACAGAAATCTTTAATAAATAAATAAATAATAAAAAAAGGGAAAAAAATCACTGCTGAATTTATAAATCTTAGTCTGTTTTGATAGGGTGTGATTTAAGAAGTTTGGAAACTATATCCTTGCTACATTTTAAATTCTCCTGAACTGTTTATAACTTAAGAAAAGAAAATAAACAGCAAATAAAATTAAATTTCTTGAGTTTAAATAATCTGAAAATATGTTTGAAATAGTAGTTTATTATATATATTTTCACA
Source organism: Neodon shergylaensis (assembly GCA_025134845.1). Lineage (NCBI taxonomy): Eukaryota > Metazoa > Chordata > Mammalia > Rodentia > Cricetidae > Neodon > Neodon shergylaensis. The sequence goes on from JABTXL010019331.1 coordinate 215,398, forward strand.
CTTAGTTTGAATTCTGCCGTCTAGTGTATAGTCTCATTTGCATATACTGAAATATTTGTTGACCAACTATGGTGTGACTTTTCTGGGGAGATGTAAAATTAACATCTGCCCTAACCTCTGTCCTTTCCACTGCCCAAAGACTGACTCATAAGTTCATCTCAATGAATAGAAATGAATTTGTTAGGGATTACTCATAGAGCAATGGGAGACCATAGGCATTTGCATGGACCCCTCCCCTGAAGATGCCACACCCTCTCTTACCCAGCTCCTTTTACCTTGAGATCTGTCTGCCCCCGAAGTGATGGAAACTTTGGTTCCTAGCACAACTTAATGTGTAAGCAGCAGAGGAGACCGCAGGCTAACTATATGTTCGTGTATAGTCAGTCTGCCCACGCCCTTGTCAGGGGCTCTGCTGTAGGGCAAACACTGTCCGTATTGGAAACGTTCACTTGTTTCATTGCAGTCATGTGTGTTGGGAGCCTCAGTCAGTCTTGCTGCAAGATGGAGGCAATGAGGATTCAGAGGTCTGTGTCATTCACCAGCTGTGTCCAGACCAAGCATGGCTGCCGTAACTGGAAGGAACCACTGCACACATGTTAAAGTAAATCCTTCATGGCCATGGATTGTAATGCAACCATGAGCCTGTGGCAGCTTCTGCCACGAGAGCTATGGAAAGAGTATAGGATCAAGGGCTCACACTGTGACAAAGAGTGATAAAGAAATAGTTGATGGACTTCTAGGATTTGCTAATCTTGACAATATGGTGTTGCAAGATATCACAGTTTAAAATTGCACCATAAGAAGAAGGATACAAAATTAGACCTGATATCACTAAATGGAAATTATGTAACAATGCTGGTTTCTGGAGAAGTAGAGCCTGAAGGAACAATGGATTTCCTTAGACTATGGTTTCTATTAAACTGTTAATATTTAGATTCCATGAAGGGAAGTTTCCAATAGATGAAAGTACTTTGAGGATATGTCAGGTTCACAGGAAACTCCAGTCCCTAATTTCGGATGCCTGTTTTCCTCTCATACGGGCCATTCCTCATCAACCTCCTAAGGGACAGAAGACTATCCGTGGTGTCTATTGGCGTACCTAGGCACATGCTGGACCCAGGCTCACCCAGTACCTGTGACTCTTCTCAGGTCTTCTCACCCTTTCCCTAGACTAAACTTCTCTAGCTCATGGGCTTCCCTTCCAAAGCTCCTCATTTCTGTACAGCCCTGCCCTTTTGTCCACACAGTTTCATTTTGCTCTCTCTTTCATCTTCCTCTTTTGGTTTTCTGAAGCAACATTAATAAAAACTCAGAGATAGAGATTGGGTTTCAACCGGAAGACCAGAAAAGCAAAGAAGCCAGCCACTGGTTCTTATCTCAACCTCAGTTTGAAAATGGCGATCCTGCCTCCAGGAAATCTCAGAATGAGACTGATGTGGGAGTGTCATATATCAATCTGTTGATTTCATTGGTTAAGTAATAAAGGAACTGCTTGGCCCTCATAGGTTGAAACATAGGTGGGAGGAATAAACAGAATAGCATACTGGGAGGAAGAGGAAGTGAGCTCAGACTCGACAAGCTCTGCTCTCTGGAGCAGAGAAGCCATGCTCCAGTCTCCCGGACAGACGTGAGCAATGAAGCTCCAACCCAAGATGGACGTAGGCTAGAATCTTCCTGGTAAGCGCACCTTGGGGTGCTTACGCAGATGATTAGAAATGGGCTAGTCCAGGTGTGAGAGTTAGCCGAGAAGAGGCTAGATAGAAATGGGCCAAGCAGTTCCTTTATTACTTAACCAATGAAATCAACAGATTGATATATGACACTCCCACATCACTTCCCCTTTTTCTGTTTAAACAAAAAGGAAAGGCTTTAACTTTAACATAGCAAAATTACATATAACAAAAGTTATTAAGCAAGAATTACAGTTATAATATTTATATCTACCTTATCTTTTATCATAACAATGGAAAACTATAACTATCTATTCTTCAAGTTTATCAAAGACTCCATTAGAACACAATATTACCTAAGTAAACAAGAAATCCAAAACTCTAGAAATGACAAAGACATTTTGCTGCCTGGACAGTCACCCAAAGTTCCTCTGTACCGTTGGGGCATCCATCTTCAGCCTACAGGCCCATAGTTTCCAGCAGAAATTTCCACAAAGCAGGAAATTTCAAAGGCAGTCACTATCTGCTTGTCCTGCAGAATGTCTCGCAGACTCCTTCATGAATAAGGAACCCTGAAAGATCATCTCACCTTTAGGCAAGTTCAGTAGTCCTCTCTCTGTGGGTTCTTTGTGTCCAGTTTATGCAATAGTCCAGGCAAGAGCAGTTTCTTGCCCAAATGGCTATCAAACTCCATAAGGATCCTCTTCGATGCCCATCTTCTTCTTGAAGTAGATTGGTGCTGCCAGGAGCAGAGTGTCTCATTGTCATGAAAATCCCTAAGTTATTAAAACATTTAAAATGTCATATTCTATAATCCTTGAAAGATATGAAGAATGCCTATCTAAAATTTATCTATGTACATCTAGAAAATCTTAACTAACATGCTACAAGCTTGACTATTATTAATTATCCATTAACAACCTACATACATTACATTTTTAAGTGAACTACACAGTTACAATACCTTAATCAAGATCAGAAATACATATAACAAAATTGACCTTAAATTTAAATCACTAAAGCAAAATCCATATCAATGCAAATTATTCATATCTATATCATATCCCCCTTTAAATGTAAAAGAACGTTTATAAACCATATTTGGGAACATGGGCGCAGTTTTTTCTCTCCAAACTGCTTCCTGCTGAATGGGGGCGTCGTTAATTAGGTCTTTCATGGTATAACCTGTGTGCTAGATTCATCTCAGTTGGCAGTTGAGCGAAGCAATTTTCTGAAGATGTTCACAGCAATCCTTCAGGAGGGCGTCGTCCCTCATACCATATCGGAATAGAAGAAATGAACAGGGTCTCATCCTCTGTGAAAACAAAACAAGAAACTCCTTTCCAAAGTATCATGTCCTTAGATCCAAATTTCAAAGTCAAGGCATTTTGATAATATCTATGTTGGATTAGTTCAGCAGCATTTATAAACAAATATCTTTTAGCAGATGTTGCTCCTTCCTCAGCATTCAAACAATTTAAAGAGAGCATAATAGCATACAGTATCAAGATTCTCTGTGTATTTTCCATCTTTGTACACTTTATTTTAACCTCTATTTCGTTTATTTTTACTTTTATTTTATATTCTCTGTATCTTTGTCCTGGAATAACTCTGTAGACCAGGCTGTCCTTGAACTCTCAGAGATCCGCCTGTCTCTGCCTCCCAGGCATTGGGATTAAAGGTGTATGCTACCACACCTTGAAGTCACAGAGGTCAATCTCCCTCTGCCTTCCAAGTGTTGGGATTAAAGGTGTGTACTACCACACCCAATTACTTTCTTCCTTTTTTTACTTTTAAGAACTTTTAACTTTTAGCTTGCATATATTTTTAACACACTGTAAATCATTTAGAAATTTTCTTTGTCTTTGAATCTCTCTTTACTGTATATCTCTCTTTTTCTGACCACACAAGCCTTTAAATTACCAAGCAATATCAGTAGGACTAAAGCCGTGGCTTTGATGGCTGGATCCAGCTCATTCCTTAGCTTTCCAGCCTCATGGCTGAGGTACTGGCTGTAGCCATGTTTACCGCCTGCGTAAAAGAGTCAGAGTTTGCCCTGGCAGGACAGCCCAGAAAGCCGGCATTTTTAAACGGCGCAGCTTTTTTCCTGCTATGGCTGAAAACCAACAAGCATGCGTTTCAGCTTTTTGTCAACAACGTTTAAGTGTTTCGTTGCAGGACCTCTTAATGAGCTGCAGGGTTTTGCAGCTGAAGCTGAGTCAGGAAGCCTCTCTTAGTGAGAGCGCTTGCTTGCTTCTAGCAAGCAGAGCAGACCCGAGAAATCACTGCTACCAAGAAAACATGCTTCACTCCATTCTTTCCCAAGCTTTCTCAGGCTTTCAGTGGATTTAGCTGTCCACACGTTAGGGCACCATTTGTTGAAATAAGAGCGGGCTTGCTTTTCTGTTATAATAGGAGCGGCC
>JABTXL010019331.1:219890-337236 GCA_025134845.1 Neodon shergylaensis
GGCCGCTCCTATTATAACAGAAAAGCAAGCCCGCTCTTATTTCAACATGAGACTGAGCCTGAGAGCTGTCTCCTCCCGTTTTATAATCCTCTTTAGTTCTGGGATTAAGGGCATGTAACACTACTGTCTGGTTTCTAAGGCAAGCTAAAAAATTTGGTTAAAAAAAGAAAGAAGAGATAAAGGAGGGTAGAAGACAGGCCCTGCCAAGACAGGTGGGGAAGACAGATGGCCAAATATGACCAACACAACAACAATCTGTTCCCAGGTCCAATGCTTTGTGTTGGTCCACCCCAATGTCTACTTCATCTAAGAACTTCTGGATCATGCAAAAGAGCTAGTACTACAGACCAAGGGCCACAGGAACACCATGACCTTGTCAACAGCAGGATATCCAAGAGGAATCTCAGTGATGAGTCAGTATCTATGATGTGTAAGAAGCCAGAAACAGAACCAGACCAACAGCTTATTGCAATGAATAGTTGCATGTATAGCTGTTTGAGCAAAAAATATTCTTTGTGACACTGCAGTTTCCAATGACACTATGACAAATTGGTATATGATGCAGAAGTGGGAAAGATGAAGAAACAATGTGGTGGGCGTTTGGTGGAGAGAGGCAGAAGCAGGGACACCACAGCTGTGACAGGTGTGAGAGATGCTGTGATTGATGCAGGAACCTGTAGATGCCCAATAAGGTTGGCAGGATGGTGTCCAGAAGCCTGGAGTATGTTCAGTCTCAACCCCCCAGCAAGCTGCTCAGCTGAAAAATTACCCTGGCTGTAGGGATAAGTTCCGCCCCTTAGGGGGCGTGTTCACCTCGGGCTAATGTTTGCCTATAAATTTGGCGAGCGTGCTCCCAGAAGCTTGCTTCTGCTTTCCTGGTCTCCGCAGGAACGGTGGTTCTGTAAGTCTATTTCCCCATTAAAGCTGTCTGCATTTGTTACAATCTGTCTGCATTCGCTTATGCTGTTACATTTTGGCATCCAACGTCAGGCTATTTTGCCCCCGACTCAAGCGCATAGCCGGCTAGCTAACACAGCATGCTCCTGGGTGCCATTTTTTAGTTCGTGACTCGGGCCCCAGTGCCGAGTCCGAGATACACTCGGCCACACAGGCCCATTCTGCTCTGCCTGCTCGCAGGAGCAATTAACCCTTCCCTGCCTGCCTTGACTAGGTTTGCAGCAGAGCCCTGCTGCCTGAATTAGTGGAAGCTCAGGTACCTGCAGTTTTGCAACAAAAGCCGCCACAGCGGCAGATTTGGTCTGATACAAAGTGACTTGGCTGGTTCTGGTGGCGCAGACTGGTAGGATTTGCTGAAAGAGGCAGAGGCAGGCGGATCTCTGTGAGTTTGAGGCCGGCCAGGCGGTAGTGGCGCACGCCTTTAATCCCAGCGCTCAGGAGGCAGAAACAGGTGGATCTCTGTGAGTTCGAGGCCAGCCTGATCTACAAGAGCTACTGGCAGGAACCAGTCATTGCAGGTAAAAAAATTTTTCTTTTATAAAAAAAAAATGTCTGAACACGTTACCATTCAAGAATTTAACAATTTTTTTAAATTGTACCATGTGGGAGATTTTTTTTTTTTTGGTTTTTCGAGACAGGGTTTCTCTGTGGCTTTGGAGCCTGTCCTGGAGCTAGCTCTGTAGACCAGGCTGGTCTCGAACTCACAGAGATCCGCCTGCCTCTGCCTCCCGAGTGCTGGGATTAAAGGCGTGCGCCACCATTGCCCGGCTCATGTGGGAGATTTTACAAGAGGTGTCTATCACCCCACATCTATGGATCCTTCTGGGACTCGTAGTTTTCCTTAGCACTAAATGGTTTGATAGAAATATGATAGAGTCTTTACAAGACGAATCCAGGATTCTTAAGGCAGAGGTGGAACGCTAAAAAACAATTGAGAATAGAAATATGATAAAGTCTTTACAAGATGAATCCAGGATTCTTAAGGCAGAGGTTGAAAGCTTAAAAACAATTGAGAATGACAACAATCTTCTCAAGAATCAGTTTGAAGTTCTCCAGGAAGAGAACAGGTCTTTGTATAATATGACTCGGTTAACTGAGCAAAATTTAGAAAAGGTACAGGCTGATGTTAAGGAGAAATTCATTACTATGGAAGAAGGAACAGCTGATTTGGATCGTAAGCTTCAGTCCCTTTCTGCAGGAACTGAAACAGTAGTGGCTGATATTAAGGAGAAATTCATTACTATGGAAGAGGGAACAGCTGATTTGGATCGTAAGCTTCAGTCCTTTTCTGTAGGAACTGAAACATTAACTGAGAGAATCAAAACTGCTGAATGTGACAATCGGATTTTGTCTAAAGCTTATGACAGATTGGCGGAAAGACTGTCAATACAAGAAGGCACGGTTTATGCCATAAAAATTATGTCCAAAGATGAGATGTTATCTCTAATGGACAAACTTCATACTCTAGAATCCTCAATGAAGGCTTTGGAACATAATTCTGGACAGGAGATTCAGACATTGCAGAAGGCAATGGTGAATAGAATTGAAAAGATTGAGGAATTTCTAAATTCTGATGAAGTAGAGCAAAGGGTAGAAGGGCAAATTTTAACTACATCTGTGGGTAAATCTCTCCGGGACAATTTCCACAAAGCTCTACCTACAGCTCTACCTGCCTTTCCAGTAATAACAACAGAGAAGGTGATTGGTTCCAGAAACCCTAGGGTCATCAAGGAAGATACATGGCAGCCTGTCCGTATGAATGATCTCAAAGAAATTAAACAGGCTGTCATGACTTTTGGGATGCATGCCTCTTTTGTTAAAGAGATGCTAAAATCTTGGGCCACGACAAGCAGAGCAACCCCTTTGGACTGGCTCCAGCTGAGCTCTGTGGTACTTGAGAGTGGACCGCAATTGAAATGGAAATGCTTATTCAGGCAAGAGGCTAGACTTTTAGAACAGCAGGAAAAAGCTAAGGGAATTGACATTTCCCTAGATAAAATTCTAGGTGAAGGGCTCTTTTCTGACCCTCAGGAACAAGCTAATTTGGATAGGGTCATTTCAGGTTCCCTATCCTCAGCTGCCCAAGGAACTAACTGGGGACCTCGCCTTGGGCTCCTGGGAGCCACTCTAGGTTCAAGTCTCTTGCCAACCCTAAGGTGGCTCCCTTAACTAAGAACTGTGCTTCTGTGTTCCCCTATCCAACCTTCCTTTATCCCAATCATCCTTTTTCCCCAAGTTTCCCTCATTGAACTGTTTCCTTTATCTGTTTGATTGTTTTTCCTTGATTTTCTAGGGTATCATTCACTGATTTATTCAATTCTTCAAACTTTCTGTTATATTTCTCATCCATTTCAATAAGGGCGTTCTTTACATGCTGTTTAAGGGCGTCAATCACTTTCATAAAGTCAGTTTTTTCTACTTCTTCTTGATTAAGGTGTTCATGTCCTCCTGTTGTGAGGTCGCTGGGTTCTGGTGGTTTCATGTTGCTTTTCAGATTGTTTGGTGAATTCTTGCATTGGCGCCTGCCCATCTCTTCCTCCAAATGCTCCCCTATGGATCTTCTTTAACAGGATCAGGTCTTCTTGCCTACTGATGTACCTTCCCAGTGATGGCTCTCCCCAGTGATAGCTCTCCTGGTGCTGAGATCAGATCTCCGTGCCCAATGATGGCTCTCACCAATGCTGGCTCTCCTGGCGCCGAGATCAGGTCTCCGTGCCCAGTGCTGGCTCTCCTGGCACCGAGATCAGGTCTCCGTGCTGGTTGGGTAGCTCGTAACAAAGCGCCTACCTTGCTTGGTGCAGGCAGGCTATTGAAACAAAGAAACTCCCACCCACCTGGGTGCCCTGAGGATTCGGACCCAGCGCCCAGACGGGCTGAGCTGGGTGATGTTATGTGCCCGCAGAGGGCAGAGGGGCCGAAGAAGGGAGGGGTCTGGATGCAAGCTGGGTGGGATAGGAAGAAAGAGGCAGTATGCAGGGAGTAGAGGCCCTGCAGAGAGCCCAGGAAGGTAGGGGGTTGAGCTTGGTAGCCAGTTTTTAAGACATGTTATGTTTTCTGGGGGCAATCAGATGTGTGACTCCTTTAGGAAACAGCTTTCTGGTTCATGCCAGTGTCATGCATGGCTCTTTCAGAAGGTCCTGCTATGTAGCACTTGAATGGGGTTTGTGGGCAGCATGCTCAAAGTCACTTGGTGAATTTAGCCTTTGTTTATACAGACAAAAAATGTTTGTGGGCTAGCTGCACACTACCTGATGGCAGCATTGGGGAGGAGTAATCATCATGCTCATTGCTACCTCCTCTGTGCTGGAAAGCTGAGCATGAAAGAGCCAACAGCCAAAGCCTCCACTTTGATCCTAGCCAAGTTCATTTAACATTTTAAAAACTCTCCTAGTCAGAAAAGAATTACAGATACACAATAAAATCAGATTCAGACAAAACGGCCTCTAAACAGATCACAATGTGTTTGATAAAAATACATGGGCTTAGAAGAGAGAAGATATAAGATTAAACATTGTCATGGTTAAAAAATAATTTAAAGATAATAAACTAATGGCCTTAAAGGGCAAAAAGGGCAAAAATAATTACAACGGGCCATGTAAAGATAAAAATACACAGAGTCTGGATTATGCATATTATTGTGTTTTCTTTTTTTTGTATCAGTGAGTCAAGATGCTTTAATATAACTTTTTAAAAATTTTTTTAAAATTTTTTTATTGAGAAAAAAAAAGTTTCCGCCTCCTCCCAGCCTCCCATTTCCCTCCCCCTCCTCCCACCCTTCTCCCCCTCCCCCCACTCCTCTCCCCCTCCCTCTCCAGTCCAAAGAGCAGTCAGGGTTCCCTGCCCTGAGGAAAGTCCAAGGTCCTCCCCCCTCCGTCCATGTCTAGGAAGGTGAACATCCAAACTGGCTAGGCTCCCACAAAGCCAGAACTTGAAGTAGGATCAAAACCCAGGGCCATTGTCCTTGGCTTTTCATCAGCCCCCATTGTTCGCCATGTTCAGAGAGTCTGGTTTTATCCCATGCTTCTTCCCTCACAGTCCAGCTGGCCTTGGTGAGCTCCCAATAGATCAGCCACATTGTCTCAGTGGTTGGGTGCACCCCTCGTGGTCCTGACTTCCATGCTCATGTTCTCCCTCCTTCCGCTCCTCATTGGGAACTTGGGAGCTCAGTCCGGTGCTCCAGTGTGGGTCTCTGTGACTATCTCCATCCATCACCAGATGAAGGTTCTATGGTGATATGCAAGATATTCATCAGCATTGCTATAGGATAGGGTCATTTCAGGTTCCCTATCCTCAGCTGCCCAAGGAACTAACTGGGGACCTCGCCTTGGGCTCCTGGGAGCCACTCTAGGTTCAAGTCTCTTGCCAACCCTAAGGTGGCTCCCTTAACTAAGAACTGTGCTTCTGTGTTCCCCTATCCAACCTTCCTTTATCCCAATCATCCTTTTTCCCCAAGTTTCCCTCATCCTCCCCTTCTCATTTTTCTCTCCCCATCCCCGTTACCCCCATCCCAACCTACCCCCAAGATCCCAAATTTTCTCCCCGGCAATTTTGTCCACTTCCCGTAGCCAAGAGGATAATTATGTATTTTTCCTTGGGTTCACCTTCTTATTTAGCTTCTTTAGGTTCACCAATTATATACTCCGTGACCATTATTTATGGCTAGAAACCAATTATGAGTGAGTACATCCCATGTTCATCTTTTTGGGTCTGGGTTACCTCACTCAGGATAGTGTTTTCTATTTCCATCCATTTGCATGCAAAATTCGAGAAGTCATTGTTTTTTACCGCAGCGTAGTACTCTAATGTGTATATATTCCACACTTTCTTCATCCATTCTTCCGTTGAAGGGCATCTAGGTTGTTTCCAGGTTCTGGCTATTACAAATAATGCTGCTATGAACATAGTTGAACAGATGCTTTTGTCATGTGATAGGGCATCTCTTGGGTATATTCCCAGGAGTGGTATTGCTGGGTCCAGGGGTAGGTTGATCCCAAATTTCCTGAGAAACCGAAACACTGATTTCCAAAGTGGTTGCACAAGATTGCATTCCCACCAGCAATGGATGAGGGTCCCCTTCCTCCACAGCCTCTCCAGCAAAGGCTATCATTGGTGTTTTTGATTTTAGCCATTCTGACAAGTGTAAGATCATATCTCAAAGTTGTTTTGTATACAGCAAGCCGACAGCTAACATCAAATTAAACGGAGAGAAACTCAAAGCCATCCCACTAAACTCAGGAACACGACAAGGCTGTCCACTCTCGCCATATCTCTTCAATATAGTGCTTGAAGTTCTAGCAATAGCAATAAGACAACATAAAGGGATCAAGGGGATTCGAATTGGAAAAGAAGAAGTTAAACTTTTGTTATTTGCAGATGATATGATAGTGTACATAAGCAACCCCCAAAACTCCACCAAAGAACTCCTACAGCTGTGTTTTCTTTAAATTTCTTCACTGTTAATGAGCTAACTGCTAAAAGACATTTAATTGTGGGGACTACTAGATTAAACAAGCATATATATTGTAAAGGTATATTAACTTCAAAATTTATGTCTAAGGGTATGTTGCTTTGGAAAAGAGGTTCTGTTATTGTTTCCAAAGAAGATGAGAAGCCGTGGCCTCATTTAGGTAAATATGGTTTGATTAAGACCTGAGATGTCTCCAATGAGAGCAATGCCCCCAGGTAATCCAACATCCACAACAGCTTCAGGACTCCTGGCTGAGTTTGTTGTCAGGGTTTCTGTACTGCCTGGTTCCCACAGTTGTTAAGTCTCACAGTAATTTCACAGAAATCTACATTAGTTACAAACTAATGATTGGCCAGTAGCCAGGCAAGAATTATAGGCATGACAACTAGGCAGGAAGTAGCAGGGAGGTGATGAGAAAAGGAGAATTCTGGGAAGAGGAAAGCTTATTCTGCAGTCCTGTCCCAGCCACAGAAGAAGAAAGCTGTGACTGCCCTGCCGAATAAGGTACTGAGCCATGTGGCTAGCTCAGATCAGAATAATGGGCAAATATAAGTTATAAGAGTTAATAAGAAGCCAGAGCCAATGGACCAATTATTAGTTTATAACTAATGTAGACCTCTATGTGATTTCTTTGGGACTTAATGACTATGGTAAACAGGCAGGACTGAAAACTCAGTCAATAGAATGGTGCCCTACGTGGGCAACTGTATCCACATAAAGCCTGAGAGAGCTTGGGAAGTAATTCTAGAAAAAAATAGAGTTAAGCACAGCTTATTGATAGAAGCATTTTCTCAGGTGGGCTCTGTTTGCTAGAGGCAAATGCTCTGGCAAATGCATCTCATTTAAGAGAGGCTTCCTGAATCAGCTTTAGCTGTAAGACCTTGCAGCCCTTTTAAAAGGTCCTGCCACAAAACACTTGAATGGTATTGATAAAAAGCTGACTTCATCCTTTTTGGTGGTGGCAGAAACCTTGAAACACCATAGCACTATGGCAATAAACAGAGGCTGGAACCTCTGCCATGAGGCTGGAATCTCAGAAAGCTAAGAAATGGGTTTGATCCATCTACCAAAGCCACAGATTTAACTTTAGCCATATCACTTTGCAAATTAAAGACTCATGTGGTCAGAAAAACAGAGAGATATACAGTAAAGATAGATTTTTTTATTTTATTTTTTTTATTGAGAAAAAGAAAAGAAAAAAAAGTTTCCGCCTCCTCCCGGCCTCGCATTTCCCTCCCCCTCGTCCCACCCTTCTCCCCCTCCTCCCCACTCCTCTCCCTCTCCAGTCCAAGGAGCAGTCAGCATTCCCTGTCCTGTGGAAAGTCCAAGGCCCTCCCCCCTCTGTCCATGTCTAGGAAGGCGAACATCTAAGGTGGCTAGGCTCCCACAAAGCCCGAACTTGAAGTAGGATCAAAACCCTGGGCCACCGTCCTTGGCTTCTCATCAGCCCCCATCGGGGGATGGGGAGAGAAAAGTGAGAAGGGGAGGATGAGGGAAACTTGGGGAAACAGGATGATTGGGATAAAGGAAGGTTAGATAGGGGAGCACGGAAGCTAAATTCTTAGTTAAGGGAGCCACCTTAGTTAGGGTTGGCAAGAGACTTGAACCTAGAGTGGCTCCCAGGAGCCCAAGGCGAGGTCCCCAGTTAGTTCCTTGGGCAGCTGAGGATAGGGAACCTGAAATGACCATATCCTACAGCAATGCTGACGAATATCTTGCATATCACCATAGAACCTTCAGCTGGTGATGGATGGAGATAGTCACAGAGACCCACACTGGAGCACCGGACTGAGCTCCCAAGTTCCCAATGAGGAGCGGAAGGAGGGAGAACATGAGCAAGGAAGTCAGGACCACGAGGGGTGCACCCAACCACTGAGACAGTGTGACTGATCTATTGGGAGCTCACCAAGGCCAGCTGGACTGTGACAGAAGAAGCATGGGATAAAACCAGAGTAAAGATAGATTTAAAGATGAAAAAAACCTCTAAATAATTTACAGTGTGTTAAAAATATATGCAGGCTTGGGAAAGAAATGAAAAAGGTTAAAGTCCTTAAAATAAAAAAGAAAGAAAGAGAGTAGTTGGGTGTTGTGACACACGCCTTTAATCCCAGCACTTGGCAGACAGAGGCAGACAGACGTCTGTGAATTCAAGGTGTGGTGCCACATACCTTTAATCCCAGCACTTGAGAGGCAGAGGTAGGCAGATCTCTGTGAGTTTAAGGACAGCCTGGTCTACAGAGTGAGTTCCAGGACAAAGGTACACAGAAAATCCCTTTTTCAAAAAGCCAAAAATTACAAAATAAAAGAAATAGATGAAAAATACACAGAGAATCTGGATACTGTATGTTATTATGTTCTCTCTTAATTGTTTGAATGCTGAGGAAGAAGCAACAGCTGCTAAAAGATATTTGTTTATAAATGCTGCTGAATTAATCCAAGATAGGTATTTTGAAAATACCTTGACTTCAAAATTGAAGTCAGAAGATATGTTACAGTGGAGAAGAGTTTTTTTTTTTGTTTCCACAGAAAATGAGAGGCTATGGATTCATTCTGGGTTAAGAAAAATTATGTTTGATCAAGGAAGATCACCTGAGAAATCTCCAATAAGAGCAGATGGCCCAGATGTCTGAGTTCTACATCCAAAACAGATTCAAGACTGCTGCCTGAGATGATCAAGCCTCACAGAATACTCCAGTCAGGACTTGATCATAATTTTAATTTTTTTTAGGTCCCCATAAGATTATCAGTGCCCCAACCAGCAGGAAGTAGCCTGGAAAACTACACCCACATTCCCACAAAATCGACTATGGGTATTTTCCATTGTTTAGAATGTTTGTTATAAGTTGTTGTGGCTAGTGGTGAGAAGAAAAGCTAAACAAAGGATATTAGATTCAGAGTTCTTGTTTTTTTTTTCTTAAAGATGGGGGAGTGCTGTGGGACAATGGTCTGTATCCTGTCAATATATTTTAAATAAATGCTCAATGACCAATAGCCAGACAGGAAGTATAGGCAGGACAACTAGGCAGGAAGTAGAGGCAGGGGGATGAGAACAGGAGAATTCTGGGAAGAGGAAAGCTTATTCTGCAGTCCTGTCCCAGCTACAGAAGAAGCAAGATGTGACTGCCCCACCGAATAAGGTACTGAGCCACATGGCTACCTCAGATAAGAATAATAAGTTATAAGAGTTAATAAGGAGCTGGAGCTAATCAGTTTATAACTAATGTAGGCCTCTATGTGGTTTCTTTGGGACAGAATGACTGTGGGAACTGAGCAGGACAGAAATCTCAGTCAACAAACAATCACATGATACCCCAATCAGGACTTGACCATAATTCTGAATTTTCTCTGGGTTCCTCCTAAGATAATTGATTATGTAAGTCACAAAACAATCCCACACCAGTTCAGAATTACGAATAATAAAAGGGTTGTTTATTTAAGGGGAAAACTTACAGATCACTGTCCTAGACAACAGTCCACTGAGTGAACAGAACAGAGTCTAGCAGCCAGAAGCAAGAGAGCAGGCACATGGTTACTGCTGCTTTTTACTGTATAAGAGACCATGCCCAAGGGGGCTCATATCATAAAGGCTATTGGCTGAAGGAGCAGAATGTGCTCCCACAGCACATCCCCTTTTTCTTTAAATAAGAGAGTTCCAAACCCAATACAAAACTATATACACTAGGAATAAATATCAAGTATGATTAGAATTACAACCAGCATAAACAATATTAAGCAAGGAACATATGCTAAATATTTTAATAAACATTCTGTCCTATGAAGTCTAAGCCTAGGAAATTGCTTGGCTAGATCATAAGAGTACAGTAACTATGAATATCTAATCTTCAATCCCATTGAAGACCTGAGAAGGGAGATAATATTAATTGAGCAGGCCAGAAGTAAAATCAAGTAGCTTCCAAAGTGAGCAATATATGACAGAGACAATTAGCTACCTGAGCAATCACCCAAACTCTCATTTTTCAACGTCAAAGTTACCAACTTTGGCTAAGGCATAGTGTAATTGACAATTATTTTCAGAGGCAGGAAATTTTTTCAAAACCATATTACCCTGTCTTGGCAAGATTTGACAGTCCTGTTTATCCATTTTCAGATATTATGTAACTTGTCAGTGGTTGAGGCATCATCAGTTCCTTGCCTAAAGGCCAGTTTTACCAGGAAGAAAACAAGCTCCAAGTGGAGTATCTTTGGTGCTCAACATTCTCTCAAAAATAGATTGGTGCTCTCAGAAGCAATCAAGTTTTATGTCAACAGAACTTTAAGTTATTTAAACTCCATGTTCCTTGAATTGGTTGAATATTACCTATCTAGACAAAATACAATCTATATATATATCTAAAGAACCTAATTGATATGACTCTATGTATAATAAACATGAACAACTATTGACCTATCATAATTAATACCTGTATAGCTTAAAGACTAAAACTTCATGTCAGAATACTAAATAATCTGTACAAATGTGCAACAAATGATGACAAAGACCTCAAAATGTAAACAATCTATAAGTATCTTGATCAGAGGTAGGAGTAATATATAATGCAATATGAAAATAAATCCTAAAAGTTGTATCAATATACAAAATATCCTAAACCAAGGTAGAAACATGCATATATACAATCTGACAAAATAAATTTGCATAGGTGTACAAATGTAAACAAAAGTAACAAATATAATTCAAACTTGTATCAATATACAAAAACTATATCAGTGTCAATTATCCATAAATAATAGCTCATGAGTATTTACTCTATACCCACTCTTACTCTCTCCCCCCTTTTTTTTTGAACAAACATAGTTTTCACCCCAACTCTCTATCTAGTACAAGTAAAATCAACAACCTCTAAACAGTGTTCCCAACCTTAGGGACAAACTTTTTTGGAATAGGGGGCGTCATCTTCTAGAATTGCTTCCCGATGTCATGGGGGCGATGTTCTCTTAATGGAATCCTGCAAAAGTAAAGTGATGGTTAAGTTTCAAGATCACTGTCTAGTATAGTTGCAAACAATTTCCAAGCAGTAAATAGGGTTTTTTTGTTTTTTATTTTGTTTTGTTTTGTTTGTTTTTTCTTTTAAGTTTTTATTTGGCGTTCTGGCCAGAATGTCATGAGAATGTGCATCATTTCAGGAGCTGGTACCCAAAAGAGCAGTCTTATAGTAGCGCTGTCTACATCATGATGTTATCTCAACTAGGTGGGGTTGTTGCTGCAGGGCCCCATCTTCTTCCTGGAAACTTCAAAGATTATTGCAGGGAAATCTATTGTTCATTGTGGAAAACTTAAACATCATTCATTTAAACATACATTCAATGAAGAATATGATATAGACAAAATAGGCATGGAGGAAATAAAATTTTTTCTAAAGTCTTCCTTCTGTCCCACACCAGATGGCTCACAATATGAGACAGAAGCTCTTAATGTTCCTTTGAACAACATGTTTGGATTTAGGGAAGCACAGAGCCATCCAAAATCAGCAGAATATGTGTGTTGTATGTGTATGTAAATGTAAGTGTAAGCACTACCTTTATACATATTCCATATTCCGTTTTCTAGATGATCCTTAGTGGATAGTTATTTTTCCTTCTGTCAGCATTGAAACATCCAAGGTCTCTTAAATTTTTGGTGCCATGTAATTTTCCTGCAAAGATAAGAGCAGAAACTTGCTCCAACCCTATATTTCTTTCCTTACCACCTGTATGGTTGTCACCATTGTGGGTGAGCTGTCATTTCTTTGTTTGTCATTTCTAGGTTTCTCCTTTTCAAAGTGAATCTTTATTAACTTTGATGGTATCCACAATTTTTCTTCTCCTGTGGAAACGAGTGAAACCCCTTCCTAATGGAAACATCTCCTTGTTTCCATTGTGAGGTCAACACATCCTTGAAATATACTGGTTGATTCAATTCAGAAGTTCTTTCCATTATCCAATGCCTCTCTGCTGCTGTTGCTCCTTTCTCATTAGTGTTAAGAAAATTCAAGTTTAATGTGGGGTTGGCGAAGATCTTCTCCCATTCAGTAGGTTGCCTTTTGTTTTAATGACGGTGTCCTTTGCATTACAGAAGCTTCTCAGTTTCAGGAGGTACCATTTATTCACTGTTGCTCTTATTATCTGTGATACTGGGGTTATATGTAGGAAGTGGTGGTTTCTCAGGAAACTGGGAGTCAACCTACCTAAGGATCCTGCAATTCCACTCTTGGGGATATACCCAAGAGATGCCCAATCATACTACAAAAGCATTTGTTCAACTATGTTCATAGCAGCATTATTTGTAATAGCCAGAACCTGGAAACAACCTAGGTTCCTCTCAATGGAAAAATGGATAAAGAAGGTGTGGGACATATACACTTTAGAGTTCTACTCAGCAGTAAAAAATAATGACATCTTGAATTTTGTATGCAAATGGATGGAAATAGAAAACACTTTACTGAGTGAGATAACCCAGACCCAAAAAGATGAATATGATATGTACTCACTCATTAGTGGATTCTAGCCATAAACAAAGGACATTGAGCCTATAGTTCATGATCATAGAGAAACTAAGTAAGAGGGTGAACCCAAAGAAAAACAGATATGTATCCTTCTGGATATTGGAAGCAGACAAGATTGCTGGGCAAAAGTTGGGAGCACTGGAGTGGGGTGGGGTGGGGGGAAGGAGAGATGGGGAGAGAGGAGGGAGAAGGGGAAGATTGGGGAGAGCTTGGGGGAATGGGATGGTTGAGATGGAGGAAGGGTGGATAGGGGAGCAGGGAAGTATATATCTTAATTAAGGGAGCCATTTTAGGGTTGGCAAGAGACTTGGCTCTAGAGGGGTTCCCAGGTGTCCAAGGGGATGTCCCCAGCTAGGTCCTTGGGCAGCAGAGGAGAGGATGCCTGAACTGGCCTTCTCCCAAAGCCACACTGATGAATATCTTGCATATCACCATAGAACCTTCTTCCGGTGATGGATGGAGATAGAGACAGAGACCCTCATTGGAGCACTGGACTGAGCTGTCAAAGTCCAGATGAAGAGCAGAAGGAGGGAGAATATGAGCAAGGAAGTCAGGACTGTGAGGGGTGCGTTCACCCACTGAAATGATGTGACTGATCTAATGGGAGCTCACCAAGGCCAGCTGGACTGGTCCTGAATGAGCATGTGATCAGACCAGACTCTCTGAATGTGGCTGACGATGAGAGCCGATTGAGAAGCCAATAATAATGGCACTGGGTTTTGATTCTACTGCATGGGCTGGCTTTTTGGGAGCCTAGTCTGTTTTGATGCACACCTTTCTAGACTTGGATAAAGGGGGGAGGGCCTTGGACTTCCCACAGGGCAGGGCACCCTGACTTCTCTTAGGACTGGAGAGGGAGGGGGGAGGGGAATTGGCGGGAGTGGGAGGGAAATGGGAGGAGGGGAGGAGGTGGAAATTTTAATAAATAAATATATAACAACAAAATTCACCTGCAGCAATAATTTTCCCATGAATTCTAAAAAATATATTAGTTTTGGCATTTTTGATATTTTAGTTTAAATTATAAACTTTTGTCCAATTGTAATTAATTCTGTGCAATTATTTGTCTTAATTTCTATAAATGAACAGTGATATAGGTGCATACATTTCTAAAAAGCAATTTTGTGTACATTTTAAATTCTGTGTATATATACACATCTGAATGTATACATACATGTTTGTGGAAATTATCTTAATGGATAATGATGACTTCATTCAAGAGAATAGTTCAATTATCTAAATTTAGATGAATATCCTAAAATAAATAACAGACTTAAGATGAGAGATATTGGAAATATGTCCAGATACTGTATCTAAATATATGTATTCAAAGTAAGTTAAGCAGGCTTTGGTTTAATATTAGAAAGAAATGCATAATTATTATGTTTCTTCATCAATTAAAACTTCATTTTACTTCAAAACATCACTTTGTTTTTGAAGCTGTATCCTTACACTGGCACTTTGTAGATGTTATAAGATTTTCTTTTAAAAATGTAGATAAGGCAAGGGCAATCACAAACCTTAAAATATAAAAAGTGGGAAAATACAGTTTATATATTATGTGAAGAATACAATAAAAATGGCTTAAATTTGGAAAAAAAGAATTACTTTAATTGTGAGAGCTAGTCAGTAATATGCCTGAACCATTGTTCAAACAATTATAATTAATAATAAGCCTCAGAGTAGTTATTTGGGAACTGGTGGGCAGGAGAGAAACCTCCATTTACAATAGGTACTTTGTATTTATTAAAACATCCTTTTGGTCACATCCTGTGGTTGTTTAGCTTGGTGTTCTTGTATGATTTCTAACAGTAGGAATGGGAATGTCTCTGTCTCTGTTGCCTGTTCTCAGGACCATTTTCCTACTACTGGTGTGCCTCCTCTACCATTGATATGAGGGTTTGTTCTTAGTCTTATTCCATTTTTCATACACTGTTTGGCTGATATCACTGGTAGGCCAGCTCTTTTCTGAAAGTAAAATAGGAGCAATAGATCTGAGGGAGAAGAAAAGTGGATGGGACAGAACTTGGAGGAGTAGAGAGAAGGGAAGGTGTAGTCAAGACGTATTGTATGAGAGAAGAATTATTAAAAAGAAAAAATCTTTTGAAGGAATCTTTAGAGATGATTGATGATGGGATATATATATATATTTGGTTTTTCGAGACAGGGTTTCTCTGTGGCTTTGGAGCCTGTCCTGGAACTAGCTCTGTAGACCAGGCTGGTCTCGAACTCACAGAGATCCGCCTGCTTCTGCCTCCCGAGTGCTGGGATTAAAGGCGTGCGCCACCACCGCCCTGCTTACAGGAATGTTTTACCCAGTGAAGTGGCAGTAATCTTTAATAGGCACACATTAGAGTCTGCTCTTTTCAAATTTGCTATTTTATGAGGCCTGTCCTTTCCTAGGAAGCACATACTTCTGTGGCTACGGTTCCTAAATGGTATCTGGTAACATAATTTTCTGCCTGCCTGTCACCTTGGTAGACCCTAGTATCAAATATTCCTTATTAATTTCATTATTTTTACTTTGTGACAATCTCTTCAAATTGCTCAATTTATTCTCAGTTCTCTGAAGGGCCCCTGAGGGACATGGTGTATAGGGAGCACTTAATAATCACCAGTTCTGGTTCCTCTGCTATCCATATGTGGATCTATGATTAAATTATTTAACACCCAAATCTGTTTTTTCCATCTATACATAGGGGTTATGACAACACCATCTCATAGACCTGTGGGTACTTAGTGATCTAAAGCAAACCTACAGGTAACACGCACCTAGAGTAGTTAGTTATTCCTGTGATGATGATGGGGTGATCAAATACATGTTTGAGTGTGAACTTATTGAGATCACACTATAACCTGATACACACTAGGCTAGGGCTCTACCACTGAGGTACATTTTCAGTTTTTAGTGTTTATGTTCCTAAAGAGTATATTTCCCAACAATAAGAGTCCATCTACTATATAAGTGATAAATCCTTGGTCCTGAAACAGTGCTTTACCAAAATATTCAGAGATTTTCTCAAGATTTCCTGTTTTACGACAGGTAGGAAGTTTTTCTGGGAGAAAGTTAATAGTGACAGTATGGTAGTTTGAATGTATTGGGTAGCCCCTATAAATTCATAGGTAATGGCACTATTAGGAGGTGTGTGTTGTAAGAAGGCCACTTGGTCGTTCCAGTTCTCGGCAGCTCACACCTGAAATAACCACACATAAACCATATTAATTAAATCACTGCTTGTCTAATTAGCTCTCGATTCTTATTGGCTAGCTCTTACATGTTAATTTAACTGATTTCTGTTAATCTGTATATTGCCACGTGGCTGTGGCTTACTAAGTAAAGTTTTGGTATCTATCTCTGGTGGGGCTACATGGCTTTTCCCTAGCTCTGCCTTTATTTATCCCAGAATTCAGTTTAGTTTTCCCTACATAGCTCTATTCTTTTGCCCTATCACAGGCCAAGACAGTTTCTTTATTAACCAATGATATTCACAGCATACAAAGGGGAATCCAACATCAGGTGTGACCTTGTTGAAATAGGTATTATCTTGTTGGAGGAAGTGTGTCACTGTGTGGATGGGCTTTCAGGTTTGTTTCTCAAGCTTCAGTCAGTGTGTCAGTCTACTTCTTGGTGCCATCTGATGAAGATGTAGCCAGCACCATGTTTGCCTTCATGCTGCAATTCTCCTCACAATGATGATAGTGGACTGGACCTTTGAACTTTAAGTTAGCCACCACAGTTAAATGATTATCTGTATAATAGTTGCCATGGTCATGATGTCTTTTTATAGCAATAGAAACCCTCACTAAGACAGAAGTTGGTACCAGGGCCTCGTGTATTTCAGTAATAGGCCTAACCATGATTTTTTCTGGAGAATTTTAGACTTTGGTATTTTAGATTAGGAAAGCAATGGAATATTTTATACACTGATTAATGGAACATGCTAGTAGGACCATGGAAGATAATGATGCTGAAAATGATTTGAACTGACAGGTACTAGCTCAAGAGGTTCCAGATGAGAATAATTTTAGTATGTAGTTTAGAGATTGTTCTTGTAATATTTTGGTGAAGAAAGTGGTTTCTTTTTGCTCTTGTCTGAAAAGTTTACCTGAGGCTAAAGGGAAAGCTTTGGATTACTTTCTTTGGCAAAGAAAATCTCAAAATAGCCTAGTATAGACTTTCTTCTGTGGCTTTTGTGGTAACTCTAATGAAGATCTATAATGAAAAGGAGAAAAGTGAGCAAATAAAAATACAAAATGTCTCTATCTCCATCCATCGCCAGATGAAGGTTCTATGGTGATATGCAAGATATTCATTAGTATGGCTATAGGATTGGGCCATTTCAGGCTCTCTCGCCTCAGGAGTGGGGGGAGAGGGAGAGAAAAGGGAGGAGGAGAGGAGGCGGAAATTTTTAATAAAAAAATAAAAAAATACAAAATGTACAAATTGAGAAAATGGGCACGAAGAAGTGGTATGGAGCTAATCTTGTGTTCAAGGAGAAAAAAGATTAAGAAATGGAATAATCTCAGAACAAAATTGTTGATGGAGGTTTTCTGTCCCACCAGTTCCCCTAGCCGTTTAGTTCCAAGAAATCACATTAGTTATAAACTGATTAGCCTAGTAGCTCAGACTTCTTATTAACTCTTACAACTTATATTAGCCCATTATTCTTGTCTATGTTAGCCATGTGGCTCAATACCTTATTCAGTGAGGCAGTCATATCTTGCTTCTTTTTGTGGCTGGGTCATGCCTGCAAAAAGAACTTTCCTCTTCCTAAGAGTCTCGTTGCCCCCCCTCTACTTCCTGCCTGGTTGCCCCACCTATGCTTCCTGCCTGGCTACTGACCAATCATCATTTATTTAAAATATAATTGACAGGATACAGACCATTGTCCCACAGCACAAGATCTCACCCACTAAGTTTTGAACTTGTGAGAAGAAATTAAAGAAAAGACTAAAGTCATGTGTGATTATTCACATCTTTAATCTAAGCACTCCAGAGGCAGAATCTGATGGATCTTTGAATTTGAGGCCAGTCTCAATGACAGAGCAAGTTCAAGGACAGCTAAGCTTAAGCAGTGAAGATAACAATCAAAAACAGAAAGCTGGTGAAGATGTAGTTGAACAACATGGTAATATTCCAGCTCTACCACGGAGCAGAACTTGGTAGGTTTGGCCTTGTAGTTCTGGCTTTAGAGTTAAGGATGAAAGAAACAGGTTATGGAATTTGCCTCCGTGTCTAAGGAAAGACAATGAAGCCAGGCATAAGCCCTGAATAGAGGCATAGAGAGGCCAGTGTGTGAAGCAGTGAAAATGAAGGCCTGATTGCCTTAGAGACCCCAATAATTTGAAAATGCTAGAGTCTTGGGATACATGTCAAGGAAAGCAGCAAATAGACAATGGAACCAGCCCTAAAGAAAGAAGTATGTTGTGATCAACAAAACTAAAATGAGTTGGAAATCTTAAGAACATTTTGACATCAGACACAGAGATGCAGAGTTTACAGTTTGCCCAGCTGCTTTTTTGCTTTTGCTTTGGTGCAGTATTTCCCTACTCTGCTTCCTTTCCTGTGGCTTAAAATGGTGATGTATACCCATTGTGCCATTGTACATTGGAAGTATATGATCTTCTTTTCTATTTTAATTTTACAATTAAGATATTGTATAAATATCCAAAGAGATTTTGGACTTTGATGCAAGTTTGGAACTGTTATACATTATGGGGACTTTTGAAGTTGATCTGAATGGGTTTTACATTATGATATTGCTACAGTTTTATAGGTGCCAGGTAGCTTGAATGCATTGGTGATGTGGGAGTGTCATATATCAATCTGTTGATTTCATTGGTTAAGTAATAAAGGAACTGCTTGGCCCTCATAGGTTAAAACATAGGTGGGAGGAGTAAACAGAGTAGAATGCTGGGAGGAAGAAGAAGTGAGCTCAGACTTGACAGCTCGGCACTCTGTAGCAGAGATGCCAGGCTCCTCTCTCCCAGGCAGCTCCGACCCAGGATGGACGTAGGCTAGAATCTTCCCGGTAAGCGCACCTAGCGGTGCTACACAGATGATTAGAAATGGGCTAAATTAATATGTGAGAATTAGCCTAGAAGAGGCTAGATAGAAATGGGCCAAGCAGTGTTTAAATGAATACAGTTTGTGTGTTGTTATTTCGGGGCATAAGCTAGCCAGGTGGCCGGGGTGCTAGGGACGCAGCCCCGCCGCTCCTATTACAACAATTGGCGCCCAGACGTGTGGACAACTGTATCCACATAAAGCCTGAGACAGCTTGGGAAGTAATTCTAGAACAAAATGAAAGCATTGTGCCTGGTTTCTTGGTAGCAACAATTTCTCGGTTCTGCTCTGCTTGCTAGAGACAAGCAAGCGCTCTCATCTTAGAGAGGCTTCCTGACTCAGCTTTAGCTGCAAAATCCTGCAGCTCTCTTAAGAGGTCCTGCCACGAAACACTTAAACTGTGTTGATGAAAAGCTGAACGCATGCTTTTCGGTTTTCAGCCATAGCAGGAAAAAAGCTGAGCCATTTTAAAATGCTGGCTTTCTGGGCTGTCCTGCCAGGGCAAACTCTGACTCTTTTACGCAGGCGGTTCGTGCGGTTTGCAAGCACAGGCTGCTGAAGCTCGCTTGCTGGCAGGGACCTTGAAATGCCATAGAGTTGTGGCAGTAAACATGGCTACAGCCAGTACCTCAGCCATGAGGCTGGAAAGCTAAGGAATAAGCTGGATCCAGCCGTCAAAGCCACGGCTTTAGTCCTACTGATATTGCTTGGTAAATTAAAGACTCATGTGGTCAGAAAAAGAGAGATATACAGTAAAGAGAGATTCAAAGATAAAGAACATTTCTGAATGGTTTACAGTGTGTTGAAAATATATGCAAACTAAAAGTTAAAGTTCTTAAAAGTAAAATAAGGAAAAAGAGAGTAGTTTGGTGTGGTAGTACACACCTTTAATCCCAACACTTGGGAGGCAGAGGGAGATTGACCTCTGTGACTACAAGGTGTGGTAGCACACGCCTTTAATCCCAGTGCCTGGAAGGCAGAGACAAACAGATCTCTGTGAGTTCAAGGTGTGGTAGCATACACCTTTAATACCAATGCCTGGGAGGCAGAGACAGGTGGATCTCTGAGAGTTCAAGGACAGCCTGGTCTACAGAGTTATTCCAGGACAAAGATACAGAGAATATAAAATAAAAGTAAAAATAAACAAAATAGAGGTTAAAATAAAATGCACAAAGATGGAAAATACACAGAGAATTTTGATACTATATGCTATTATGCTCTCTTTGAATTGTTTGAATGCTGAGGAAGGAGCAAGAGCTGCTAAAAGATATTTGTTTATAAATGCTGCTGAACTAATCCAACATAGATATTTTGAAAATGCTTCAGAATTTGGATCTAAGGATATGATACTTTGGAAAGGAGTTTCTTGTTTTGTTTTCACAGAGGATGAGACCCTGTTCATTTCTTCTATTCTGATATGGTATGATGGACCACGCCCTCCTGAAGGGTTGCTGTAAACATCTTCAGAAAATTGCTTCGCTCAACTGCCAACTGAGATGAAACTAGCACACAGGTTATACCATGAAAGACCTAATTAACGATGCCCCCATTCAGCAGGAAGCAGTTTAGAGAGAAAAAACTGCGCCCATGTTCCCAAGTTCTTTTACATTTAAAGGGGGATATGATATAGATATGAATAATTTGCATTAGTATAGATTTTGCTTTATTGATAGAGATTTAAGGTCAGTTTTGTTATATGTATATATATTTCTAATCGTGATTAAGGTATTGTGATTGTGTAGTTCATTTAAAAATGTAATGTATATAGGTTGTTAATAGATAATCATCTATAATAGTCAAGTTTGTAGTCATGTTAGTTAGATTTTCTAGATGTACATAGATATATTTTAGATAGCCATTCTTCATATTTTTCAAAGATTATAGAATATGGCATTTTTAAATGTTTTAATAACTTAGGGTTTTTCATGACAATGAGACATGTCTACTCCTGGCAGTACCAATCTACTTCAAGAAGAAGATGGGCATCGAAGAGGCACCTTATGGAGTTTGATAGCCATTTGGGCAAGAAACTGCTCTTGCCTGGACTATTGCATAAACTGGACACAGAGAACCCATGGAGAGAGGACTACTGAACTTGCCTAAAGGTGAGATGATCTTTCGGGGTTCCTGATTCATGAAAGAGTCTGCAAGACATTCTGCAGGACACAACAGATAGTGACTGAACTGACTTTGAATTTTCCTGCTTCATGGAAATGTCTGCTGGATACCATGGGCCTGAAGGCTGAAGATGGATGCCCCAACAGTACAGAGGAACTTTGGGTGACTGTCCAGGCAGCAAGATGTCTCTGTTATTTCTAGAGTTTGGAAGTTGCTTATTTCTTGTTTGCTTAGGTAATATTGTATCCTTCTTGAGTCTTTGATGGAGTTAAAGAATATATAGATAGTTATAGTTTTCCTTAGTTATGATAAAAGATAAAGTAGATGTAAATATTGTAACCGTAATTCTTGCTTTATAACTGTTTTGTTATATGTAATTTTGCTATGTTAAAGTTAAAGCCTTTCCTTTTTGTTTAAACAGAAAAAGGGGAAGTGATGTGGGAGTGTCATATATCAATCTGTTGATTTCATTGGTTAAGTAATAAAGGAACTGCTTGGCCCTCATAGGTTAAAACATAGGTGGGAGGAGTAAACAGAGTAGAATGCTGGGAGGAAGAGGAAGTGAGCTCAGACTTGACAGCTCGGCACTCTGTAGCAGAGACGCCAGGCTCCTCTCTCCCAGGCAGCTCTGACCCAGGATGGACGTAGGCTAGAATCTTCCCGGTAAGCGCACCTAGCGGTGCTACACAGATGATTAGAAATGGGCTAAATTAATATGTGAGAATTAGCCTAGAAGAGGCTAGATAGAAATGGGCCAAGCAGTGTTTAAATGAATACAGTTTGTGTGTTGTTATTTCGGGGCATAAGCTAGCCAGGCGGCCGGGGTGCTGGGGACGCAGCCCCGCCGCTCCTATTACAACACATTGGCTCCCATAGGATTATAGGGTATAACACTATAAGGAGGTGTGTCCATATTCGTGTAGTTGTGGTCTTGTTGGAAGAAGTGAGTCCCTGAAAGGGCAGGCTTTTGTGGGACAGTGTTCTAGTATAAAGATTTGTCACTTGTATGAAATGTTAATTGGCCAGCAGCCAGGTAGGAAGTATAGGCAGGATGACCAGACTAAGAGAATTCTGGGAAGAGGAAAGGCAGATAGTTAGTCACCAGCAAGATGCAGAAAAAGCAAGATGAGGATGGCTTACCGAGAAAAGGTATCAAACCACATGGCTAAACATAGACAAGAATTATGATGAACTTAAGAGCTAGTTAGTAATAAGCCTAGCAATGGGCCAAATAGTTTATAATTAATATAAGCCTCTGTGTGTTTATTTGGGATTGAATAACTGTGGGATCAGGTGGGACAGAAACTTCTTTCTACAAATGGTGCACAATGTGGGGCAAGGATTTCCACATAAATCCTGAGGAAGTTTTACAAAAATGATTCTAGACAGATAAAAACAGAGTCAAGTGCAGCTTTTTGGTAACCATTTTGACTCCAGTAGGCTTTGTTTGCTAGCAGCAAGCAGAGGTATGGCTCCTTTAAGAGAGCTTTCCTGTATCAGTGTTAGCAGCAAAAAACCTTGCAGGTCTTTTAAGAGTCCTTGCCACCAAACACTTAAAGTATATATGAGCAGCTGTTGGGATGCTTCTTGGTAGTGGCATAGATCTAGAAACTTCACAGAGTTGTCCCAATAAATTTGGCTCCCACCATTACCTCCACCATGAAGCTATATTCTCAGATAGCTAATGAAAACTGTGGAACCAGTCACCAAAGCTGCAGTTTTAATCCTAGCCATGCTGTTTAGTAGATTAAAGACTCAAGTGGTCAAAAAAGATAAAGATATACAGTAAGGAGAGATTCAGACAAAAAAATCTTTAAATGGTTTACAGTGTCTTTTAAAATATATATAGGCTTGGGAGATCCTCTGAGAAAAAATAAAAGGGATAGAGAAAGTCCTTTTAAAAAGAAACAGATTTGCTGGATGTGGTGATACACATCTCTAATCCCAGCACTTGGGAGTCAGAGGCAGGTGGATCTCTGTGAGTTCAAGGCCAGCCTGGTCTACTGAGTGAGTTCCAAGACAAAAAAAAATACCCTGTCTCAAAAAATTTTTTTTTAAAATAGAGTTTAAAAAAGCCATGTAAAGATGGAAAATACACAGAGAACACAGATACTGTATGTTATTGTGTTGTCTTTGAATTGTTTGACTTCTGAGGAAGGAGCAAAAACTGCTAAAACACATATGATTATAAATACTGCTGGATTAAGCCAACATGTGTTTTAAAAATGCCTTGTCTTCAAAATTTAAGTAAAGAGGCATGCTACTTTGAGGAAATGTTTTGCTTTTGTTTCCACAGGAAATGAAAGGCTGTGGATTTTTTGGGGGATTAAGAAAAATAAGGTTAGATTCAGGAAGACTCTCTGAAAAATCTCCAGTGGGAATGGATAGCCCAGATGATCCAATAATTCAGAATACCTCTCTTGGTAGTTTCCTCTGAGTTCTATATCCAGAACAGCATCAAGACTGCTGGCTCAGATGATCCAGCCTCATAGAATACTCAAGTCAGGACTTGACCATAATCCTAAATTTTCTTTGGATCCCCATAAGATTATCAGTACACCCAATAAGCAAGAAGTAGCCTGGAAAACTAGGCCCACATTCCCCACAAAATGGATATTTGTCTTTGTTGGTTACAAGTTGTTATGGATAATGATCAGGAAAAAAGATAAACAAAGGAGAGTAGATTCAGATTTCTTGTTTTGAAAAGAAAAAAAGGGAAATGACATGGGATAATGCTCTTGTGCCCTGTAAAGATTTGTCACTCAGTTTAATAAAATGCTGATTGGGCAGTAGCCAATTACAAAGTACAGGTGGGGTGACCAGATTAAGAGAACTCCAGAAAGAGGAAAGGCAGAGGATAAGTCACTATCCAGATGCAGAGGAAGCAAAGTGAGAATGGCTAAGAGAAAAGGTATCAAGTCACTTGGCTAAGCGTAGACAAGAATGATGGGTGAATTTAAGTCCCAAGAACTAGTTAGAAATTTCTGGGGAACATATGACTTCTTCAGTTGACAAGACCTGAGAATAGCATGAATAAGTTCTACTTTTGGCAAGGTCTGGGAAAATTTAACCCATTTTTGGCAAGGCCGATAGGTAGTTTGCTCTATAATTCTCGGCATGACTCCAGGAGCATATGTGCTACTTGCTCTCCTTGCTATCCTTACACAAATTATTGATAGTTGTCTTTAGTTTTGCTTTCTTAGAGCTATAGATGAAATGGCTATTGCATTAGGAAAACTTTCCCTTGATGATTCTCCTCTGGGTGAGCCAGAGAGAATGTTGTTAAAAATATACAGTGGATCTGATTCAGCTCTTAAAGCCTCTGATATTTCAAGTGTGACCATGAATTCAGGATTTTCAAGAACAGGATGCTGCCTTTCCAATACACCTAATGACCAGTCTGAAAGAGTTCAAGAATTACAAATTTGCATAATTTTCCTGGAGATAATGCTTCTAACCACAGGAGTCTAAGAGCAATGCAAATAAATAGATGATATCAAGAGTAAATGGGAACAGTCTAAGAACAGGGAATGAAGTAGAATCATAGAAACCCACATTGCCTTCATTTCTTTAGCTGTGCCAATACTGTAGGAACCAACAATGTAGGAAGCTGAGAGGAAGGGAATATGAGAGCAAGGAAAAAGCAGTGCCAACAATTAAGAGTAAGCTTTTAAGTAATTTTTTTTAAGTTTATGGGATGATAGGAGAAAATTTGGCATATCCCCTATAAAAGATAGAGTAGTATAGAATGAAGAATGGATTGATTCAGCCTTAACTGATGAGTTGATTGTTAGAGTTTAGATTTGGCCAGAGGAAAATATTAATCATTAGAAGCAAAACTTTCTTTCCCTTTGCATGATGCTGTAACTGCAAATGCTGCCAACTGAATACATGTTCCACCTGTAGGTGTGCCAAGTTAGAAAACATCCTTTGTTGCTTGCTATACTGCTTATGCTTTTAACATTAAATCAAGTAGGTAATAATTACTGGTGAAGAAGTTAAGGAACAGAAAGGGAAGGAGATAAGAGAACAAACCAGCAATTATTGTAATTATTGTTAAAAACTTAAAGAAACAAATATGATTATAAAATTGTTTATGCAATTAAAACTATATAAATAAAAGTGGCTCAGGCTATCCAGGGTCACCTGTTTGAAATAGGTATAGGTAGGTGGTCACACTTTTCTTCATTTCACAGACTTCACACATCTGTCCCAGGTCATCAGACACATTAAGAACAAGGCTCTCAGCAAGTAATGAACTTGAGCAATTGGCCAA
Organism: Neodon shergylaensis; assembly: GCA_025134845.1. NCBI lineage: Eukaryota > Metazoa > Chordata > Mammalia > Rodentia > Cricetidae > Neodon > Neodon shergylaensis. Next base: position 245,276 of record JABTXL010019331.1, read on the forward strand.
ACAGTTTATAGTTAATATAAGTCTCTGTTTATTTATTTGTGAATGAACAGCTACAGTATCAGGGGGGACAGAAACTTCCATCTACACACCTTGAGGTATCTTTGTCAAGCTTCATTCAGTATGACAGTCAGTCTACTTCCTATTACCTTCTGTTGAAAATGTAGCCAGCACCATATCTACCTGCATGCTGCCATGCTCCCTGCTATGATGATAATGGACACTCAGATCTTCAAGCAAGCTTTATTTGTTAAAACACAAAGAAAATATTACTACAGATATCCCATTCAACTGTGCATTCATTTTCATTGCGTTGAAGAAAGTCTTTAATTTCTTGTTTTTTGTTTTAATGCATTTTTACTCAGTAAAGAGTTGTTTAGTTTCCATGAGTATGTAAGCTTTCTGTTGTGGCTATTGTTATCAGTTTTAATATGTGGTAGTCTGATAGGATTCAGGAAGTTATTGCAATTTTGTGTATCTGTTGAGACTTGTTTTGTGTCTGTATGTGGTCTCCTTTGGAGAAAGTTCCATCAGGTGCAGAGAAGAAGGTATATTCTTTTGTGTTAGATTTACTGCATATTTTCACTTCTTCTCCCCTACTCCTTATACCCCCAACCTCATTCCGAACTCTGTAGCACATTATCTGCTATGGTCTCCTTTTCCCCTCTGACTCCATCCCCAAAGAATCACAAAGATCCTCTTCTCCAACCTTCTTTCCCCCAACACATCTCAGTAATCCAGCCTCCAAATAAGGAGGTATTCATCCCCTGGAAACACACCAGCTGAACAGGCCATGGAAGCAAGTAAGCTCACTGAAGACCTTTACTACTTTCCCTCTCCATCAAATTCAATCCCTCAGAGTTATACCTATGTCTTCAACAGAGCACCTTCAGCAGCCTTCTTTCCCTCTCTGCCCACATCTTCCATAGGTAGATTTTCCCTTCTCAATCTGCCTTTCCCCACTTATTGCTTTGTCTCAGTCCCAAATTTCAGAAGGCACCCTCTGATAACCCACAGACTACTCCTATCATGGAAGCCAGTAGTTTATCTATACCTTTTTCTTTCTATCTCTGTTTCTCTAGGTTCAATCTGCCAGTCTTATCCCCAGTGCTCTAGCAGACCTGAGCAACCTCTTTTACTGCTGCTCCAATTCCAAGGAGACTAAAAACCAGATCATTGTTGAGTACTCTAATCTCTTCCCTCCTGTGAACTCCTTCAGACCACTAGCTTATCTTTATTTCTGTCAGCTTCCAATTTCCAGAAATACATTTTACCAGGAACCCCACTAGTCACACATATGAAGTCCATAAAACTTTCCACCAGGGAACACACAACCATCAGTCTCCTAAAATTTCAAAAAGGAACAGAAATCAAGGAACAAAGCTCCCACCCAACAAAAACAAATTCAGAAATCAGTGTCTAGACTTATAGTCATCCCAATTCCAGATGCCTATATGCTGGCATCAAAACACAATCAATCATAGCCAGGTCAAAATGTCTCCATTAGACCCCAGCTATACTACCACAGCAGTCCCTGAGTATTCCAAGAGTTAAAGCAAAAAAAAAAAAAAACCTCATAAGCTCATGTGAAAATGATAGAGGGTGGAATTCCACCTGTCTGGTGCAGTTTCCAGCAGCTGCTGAAAGACCTGACTGCAGGATGTACCATATTGCTGCCACCCACTGGATTCTGTTACCTCAAGACCTACTCCATAGCCCAACCGCACTCATCTCATCATCTTTCTGGCCAGGCCTCCTCTGCAACTCTATCAGACTTCATAGGCACAAGTTTAATAACAGGTGAGTGACTGGCCTCCCAGCTGAACTGCCCCAACCTCCAGATTCTAAGCTCCAGCATGCAACCCATGCCCTTCATCTTCCCATCTGAGCACCAGTAAGGCAGCTGGACCCTGTCTCCAGCTCTAGTGGAACTTCAATGCTCTGATGCAGTCCCCATCAGTGTGTCAGCAGATGAAAGACCTGACTGCAGGTTGCACCAACACTGCCACCACCCACTGGATTCTGTTCCCCCAGACTTATTCTGCCACCCCACCTTATCCACTTCATCATTCTCACCATAACCAGCCTTACCCCACAACTACAGCAGATTCCATAGGCTTGGGCAACACCTACCCCAAACAGATGCCATAGGAAGAGGTGCACCATCCAAAGTTAGAAGAACAGGGGGATACACCAGATCTAGGCACCTAAACTTCCACAAACAACAGCTGAGATGCTCCTATTAGACCTGAAGACCTGCCAGTCACTAGGACTCTTGACTATTCAGGTCTGAAGGCAATAAAGGAAACAGATAATAAAGGTCTAAAGCACTGATTCAACAAAGACAACACGAAGCAACACCCATAGTTATAATCGTCCCAAACCCAGATATATAAATACCAGGGTAAGAATACATTCAACAACAGAAAGGGTAATACACTACCACCAGAACCAGTGATGCTACAACAGCAAGACCTGAACAATCCAACACATCTGAGGCACAAGAAAATGACCTTAAAAACTTTATGAAGATAATAGGGGCCCTCAAAGAGGAAATGAAAAAAATCTCTTAAAGAAATGGAGGAAATGACCAAAAAAGATTGGAAGAAATAAATAAATCCTTTAAAGAAAGCCAAGAAAAACAATAAAACGGGTGAAGGAAATTATTCAAGACTCAAAAATTGAAATAAAAGCAATTAATTAAATACAAACTCAGGGATTTCTGGAAATTTTTCAAATGGTTGAAAAAATTCTCGGAGATACAGGTGGGCAAAGCTGTAATGCTTAGAGGGGATTGCTTTTGAAGGACACTGATATTCACAAAAGTGGCAATGTTAACCTCATGTATCCCTTGATTTCTAAGGTGTCCTTTACCAAATAGGATCTTTCTTTCTTTCTTTCTTTCTTTCTTTCTTTCTTTCTTTCTTTCTTTCTTTCTTCCTTCCTTCCTTCCTTCCTTCCTTCCTTCCTTCCTTCCTTCCTTCCTTCCTTCCTTCTTTCTTTCTTTCTTTCTTTCTTTCTTTCTTTCTTTCTTTCTTTCTTTCTTTCTTTTTCTTTCTTCTTTATCAGATTCCTTCAGCAGCCTGACAGCAGAGACTTGAAATCTATCTCTCCAGGGGCTAATCTGGAAGAGACTGGGAAAGGTAGTTCAGGCAGAGAGTTGTGATAGTATGTGAGATCAGTGAGAGGTGCTGCTTCAGGGAAGTGCAGACCAGCTAGGATACCCACAGCACCAGACACGGGGTCTAGAGCACTGGGTTTGATCCAACCAAGCCATAGTTTGAATAGCTTGGCTTTCCTCTGTGAATTATTTACAAATATTCCTTCCATCCAGACTAGAGAAACTCAGGACTTCCACCCAATGAGGCTGCCCCAAAAAAGGAATGAACTGCAGAGCTATTTTCTGAGCTGTGAGCAGCAAGGAAGCCTCGAGTAGGATGGATTTCCCTATCAAAGTAATTGCCAAGCAGTGTGTGTACTAACGATTGTCTGCTCAAGTGCAGACAGAGCAGAGGATTCTGATCCTCCAAAACCCATGCTGGATTATCTATGCCATCCAGAATAAAAAGCAGCTTCTCAGGGTGAGACAGGTCAGTTCAATGAGAACTGTGGGGTCAGCCTGTTCTTTTGCTTTGAGCTCAGCCAGACTCAGCTGCATGCACTGGATCAGCTCTCTGCAGCTGAAGTAGAAGACATGCTGGAAGCAATCCTTGTAGAGCTGGCCTCCACCCCCCCATGCTCTCCTCACCTGCTTGGCCAGCATTGACTTTCCAATCCCAGCAGCCCCCTCTAATACAACTAATTGAAGCTTTGCCAGGGTATCTTTTTTTTTTTCCTTTTTTTTTTATTGAGAAAAAGAAAAAAGTTTCCGCCTCCCCCCAGCCTCCCATTTCCCTCCCCCTCCTCCCACCCCTCTCCCCCTCCCCCCACTCCCCTCACCCTCCCCCTCCAGTCCAAAGAGCAGTCAGGGTTCCCTTCCCTGTGGAAAGTCCAAGGTCCTCCCCCCTCCGTCCATGTCTAGGAAGGTGAACATCCATACTGTCTAGGCTCCCACAAAGCCCAAACTTGAAGTAGGATCAAAACCCAGGGCCATTGTCCTTGGCTTTTCATCAGCCCCCATTGTTCGCCATGTTCAGAGAGTCCTGTTTTATCCCATGCTTCTTCCGTCACAGTCCAGCTGGCCTTGGTGAGCTCCCAATAGGTCAGCCCTTGCCAGGGTATCTTGGCTTAGGTGAAATAAGTCTTGGGTCTCAATTAGATGTCCACTCTCCTCTGCTACATCCTGACACCAGCTTTCCCTAACCAGAGCACTGTTGACTGTTTCCAATCTGCCTACCTCTCCTCCCAGGCCTTCCTCCAGAGCTTCAGGCTAACCACTGACTTTCCACCTCCACCTAGAGTTCCCTTGCCAGATTTCTTAAGGAAAGCAAGTAGCCAAATTCTCTGCTTCCCTGAAATGGTGAGACTTTCCATCCCTCTCTGTTGTCCTGTGGTTGAAACAAAAACAAACCCTCCTCCCAGCCAGTTATCAGAGTATGGCACACAATGTTCTCTTACCTGGAAGAGCTTATCACAACCTCTGAATCATCTCCAAGTTACATTTTGAAAAGCTTATCTGTATTTCATTGGCAGACCCTAAGTTGTTTTTCCAGCCAGCAAAATACCTTCAGCCACACCCACCTCACAGAACAAGACTTGTGCTCTCCTGCCCTCTTCTCTGAATGGAGTTCCAGTTACCTCTCCCACGCCCGGATCTTACACACACCTGGAGCACAAATGTTTAATTGTACCACAATTAATTCCCCCCCCATACCCAAAGCATAAAGATAAAATATTCTTCTAATTAAACACAATCTAAAACTGCCCAAGTAATGAAACAACTGTGCAATCCCACCCAGATAATTTTCCCTACAGATTTGTTTTAAAGCATGGTATATTCAAAAATCTTTATACCATCTGTTGTCCCTCTCAATATAATCATGCTGCTTGTTATTTTAATGTACCTTTTCTTTAAAAAAAAACATTATTATCTATTTTGGTAAGAATGTCCCCATTAGCATTCTGCCACTCACCAAATTAGATTCAATTTCTAAAGTCTGACTCGTCAGCTCCTTCCCTTCTCCACCTGTTATTCCTTGTCCACACCATAAGTGTCTCTCAGGCTCTAGAACCCTCTGCACCTGCCTGAGCACTTGTTCAGCATTTCTTGGTTGTGGTCTACTACACCCGTCTAGGTATCTCTACAACCATGTGGACACATCTTTCTACTAAAGACACGTAGCCTTTCCTTTTTTGTAAAAGCCTCAGCTGCCCTCTCCTCTCCCCTATTGGATAAGTGTCACCTTGGAGCCACCTGCTTTGTCTGCTATTTCTGCAAAAGCCATACCTATGTGCCAGGAAGCTCCTCTCTCCCTGCTGGGCCACCAATCACATGGGAAGGGACACCTTCAGAACATTTCTCTCTGACAAGTTTCCAATCATATTAGGGGATGCCCTGGATGAAAATTCTTGTCACAAGGGAACTTTATCCACCTCAGGTCAGCCGCTTCTTGGACCTTTCTCTTGCATCCCCTTGGGAGCTGCAGTCCCCTCCAACAACTACCTATGACTCTTTTCTTGTTTCATTGTCTTCTCCTAGGAGCTGCCTGCAGTCCTGAAGCCTCTCTAAACCCCTGTGGGCCACTATACTTTCTCTGAACTCCTGCCTACCATCCTGCAGCCTCTGCTCTCAGCTCCCTCCTGAAGTTTCCTCTCCTCCCTCAGACAGAATTCCCATGCTTCCTGACTCTGTTCCCTCTCAGATCTCCCCTGCAGTCCTGCAGTCCTGCAGCTTCTCTAAGTCCATAGGGGTCACTACGCTCTGTCTTGCTCTCTCTCTCTGCCCCCTCTTGGAGCATATAGAAACCCTCCCCCACAATGGCATTTTGTGTTGTGACCCTTTCTCTCTTTCTCCATGGACTCAGATTTTATAACAGCCTTGTTATGCTAGTACAAACAGCTTGGCCTCAGTATAGATCAATGCCCAAAGATTGAAAGGCTTGATTTTAAATCTTCTCATATAATAACAATTTCTGCCACCGCCCAAACAAATGATCCTCAAATCTCTCATAACAACATTTTCTCTGCTTTACACTTCCAAAAGTCATTTATCTCTAAGGTTTCTCTACTTCCCACTCTTAAAAATCTTTTATCTCTATGATTTTTCTGTACTCTGTTCTCAAAGATAAATCTCTTAAGATTATGCTGTAAACTCTATCTCAAACTTATAAGTTCACTGTGTATGGTTTAAAAAATCTATAAAATTGGTAACAAAATTTGGCTTAGAACTTATAGCAAAAGGCTTATAGTTACAAATCTATATGTGTGTGTGGGGGGGTCCTTAGGCTTTCTGTTGTCATGAAGAGACACCATGACCACGGCAATTCTTATAAAGGAAAACATTTAATTGTGGTGGTTCACTTACAGTTCAGAGGTTTAGTTCATTATCATCATGGTGGGACACAGCAGCATACAGGCAGACATGATTTTGAAGCTGAGAGTCATGGCATCTTGATCCAAAGACAACAGAAAGTAAACTGTCTCACTGGGCATGGCCTGGGAATACACTAGATCTCAAAGCCTGCCTCTGCAGTGACACACTTTCTCCAACAAGACCACACTTACTCTAACAAGGCTATACCTCCCATTAGTGCTACTCCCTTTGGGGCCATTTTCTTTCAAACCACCACAGTGGGTGATCTAAATTTGATATAATATTATATATGTAACTAAGCTCTCATCTAAAAAAAAAGATCTACTTATTGTAAATGTAACTGGATCCAACACTTGTTTAGTTAAATAGTTATTTTAAGTAAACACTTGGTTGGCAATCATCTTTACTAAGATTCAAGAGTGTATGCCATGTGACTTCAGTACCATCTTAAGATGACCACATGATATAAACCAACTAAGGCAGTACCAATAAAACTTCTTAGTTCTACTGATCCCTTGGTTTATCATTATATCTACTTTTTAGACTTAAGAAAGCAGCACAGATATCCAAAATGTTTTGGATTAAGTTGGATTTTTATATGACAGTAAATTCCTAAGGTTATACAGGTACACTAAGGTTAACAAAAAGTGATTTACAGTTGTATTCCTAACTACATTTATAGATGTATTCTTTGCTAACTGTTCAACACTAGTCTTCTAAAAAATTTAAACAAATAACAACATATATGTAACATATATATATATATATATATATTTGATAAATAAGGATTATAAATTTCTAAGATCTACTTGGGTTCATCGTAACATATGTCTAGCTTCTTTGTCTTTGTTTACCTTGCTAAGTTTTAGCTATTTGGATAAGATGAGTCATACAAAAAAAACCCCTAAAGACCGCAGAGACAGATGGGGCACTGATGACTTCACTTGGATTGTGGTAACAAAAACCCCCTGGTGTGGGGAGACTCTCCCTCAAGTCTTGGGATAACATGACCCCCCAGGAACTCACGAGAGACTGTACTTGCTGCAATCACATGAGATTTATTCACAGGAACCAGTGCCATGGGGTCAAAACTCATTTCCCACACAGGGGTAGACAGTTCGACCTCAAGTAGCTGGGAGAAGGGGTATTCAAAGGAAGGAAGACACAACCCAGTAATCCAAAGGGGGTAGGGAGGGCGTCATTGGAAAATTCCGAAAATACCAGTGATCATTGAATATTCTGGGAAAAAAAAACAGTGATAATCACAAAGGGGAAACTCCCTGTTTATCAAGATTATTTTCAAGATTATAATCTCACTTTATCTTCAGCTAGTTCCTGAAACAGTCACTGAACCGGCTAACCCAGATTTTTGGCTCTTCTCTTCCTGCTAGATTTTTGGCTCTATTTTTCCTGCTAGAGGGGTCTGGATTTATCCGGATCTTTCAGTAATGCCATTGGTTGAAACTGCTCCATGCCTCATCTACCACCAGGACTCTGAACAAACTGTGGATACCATTGAGTTGTCTGACCTACTTTGCCTATATCAAGGTAAATGAGTCTTTCCAAGTACCTAATCCACAGGAACTCTTCAGGTGTTAATGGCTCTCAGGCATCCTTCTCACAGTCCTCCACAGGAAGTTGTGCATGCCTGGTCATTTGTAATTCAAAAGGCTACTGCCTAGTACCTCAACACCTTGGCAGATCTCCAGGAATGAATGCTGTTCAATGGCTGATAGTCAAAGTCAGTATGAATTTGTTTGGCAGCCCGTCCTAAGACAGGCACAGTCCTATGGCTGAGTCTTCCTGAGGCAGGATCAACAAGGCATGAGGAAAGAACTCTGGCTTCTGCTGAATGCCATATATAATTAGAAAAAAAAGACAGTGGATATGTAGGAAGATAAAGCCTACCAGACCAAAAGGAATCAACCTGGAGTCTGCCTGGAGCTGTCAAAGATCCTATCTCTGCCTAGCCAATAAGAAGCTACCAAGCAGTGTTTCCTGAGTGCCTAGTAACAGTCACTGTCAGAGATCCTGATCATGCCTAGCCAATGAGAGACAAGCATGAAATGTCAACTGTCAATGGATCAGAAAGCCTGGGTGCTGGGAGGGTATATAAGTTTTTCCCTGTTGTTAAATAAATGAGTTTACTGTAAACCTTCTACCTGACTCCTGGTGTCTGTATAAGGTGCAGGCAAAGAGAGAGAAAGAGGGGATCCAGGAATGCAAGTAGTCAGCTATCCCTAGGAATGATAAAATCCACTCTTTAGTAGAAGGGACTGCAAGAGATTGGATTAGTTTTTTCCTATCTAAGGTAACAGAGTTGGGGTTGGGATAATATTTAGTCCCAAGTAAGTGACCTGAAGGATAGACATTTGGAATTTAGAAGGTGAGACTTTATAGACCTTTTTGTACACAAAATTTAAAAGAGCAGAGGTATTAGTTTGGCAGATTTGTAAGGAAGGAGTAAAAAGTAAAATATCATCTACATATTGTACGAGTTTAGATTTGGGGAGAGACAAGGAGGGTAGATCAGAAGTTAAATTTTGGCCAAATATATGTGGGCTGTCGCAGAATTCCTAGGTCAGTTCAGGTTCAGGTGAATTGTGTGGAATGGTACGTGTCAGGGTCAGTTCAGATGAAGGCAAAGATATAATGAGATTGAGAGCTGAGAGAAATTTTAAAAAGGCATCCTTGAGATCCAGAACTGAGAAGTGGGAGGTTCCTGGGCTGAGAGTGAAAAGAAGTGTGTAAGGGTTAGGCACTCTAGGATGAAGAGGGACTACTGGGGAGTTAATGAGCCAGAAGTCTTGAACCAGGCAATAGGTTCCATTAGGCTTTTTAACTGCAAGTATGGGATGCTAAAAAGAGAAGAGGTGAGGCAAAGTATCTTTTTTCTTATAAGGTGAGAGATGATAGGCTTAATTCTCCAAAGGCTCTGGAAAGAGAGTGGGTACTGAGCTTGAATAATATACCTAGTAGGATCATATAATTGGATGAAAATCTGGGAATGGTATTTAGCAACAGAGGGGTTTCGTGTGTCCTAGACTTGGGGATCCACCCGAGAGGCTGGTAGAGGTAAAGAAAGACACATTGGAACTAGTAGGGTGGGAAGATAGGAAAAGAGCTTCTGGAGAACCTGGGGTCAGGTGAATGAATGGAGTAAATGAAATAGAAGCTCCCACATTATCTAAGAAGTATCTTCCCATCAGAGGTACAGGGCAGGTTGGCACAACCAAAAATGAATGAGTGAGAGGAATATCCCTAAAAAATGCAATTGAGTGGTAGGATCTGATGAGGTAGATAAGGATGGTCTCTACCTCGACAATAGGGAAACTAGAAGGAGAGGTGGGTACCCAGAACTCCCTCAGTACCAAGTATGTGGCTCCGGTGTCCAAGAGACAGGAGATGAGCTTTCCTGATACCATGATATTTACTTGTGGCTCCCTATTACAGATGACATAATGGTTGGGTCAAGAGAGATCAGGCAGCCTCAATTGTCCAAAGCCAGGCCTAGGATGTTTGTTTGGGAGTTGTCTGGGTCTGAGGTCTCCATGGTACACCCTGAAAGCCAGCTCTAAGACTTCTGCCTGTGAGGTCTAGGGCTTTTATCCAAACACTTATGTTTAAGCCATTTAAGCCTAATGTCAGGGAAGTTCTGAGAAAAGAAATTGGTCATGAGGAGCTGTGTGCCCTCTGGGTCTTAGGATCTAAATTAGTATACTGCAAGAGAACCTTTGTGAGGCATTCCAAGAATTGAGACAGATTTTCATTCATTATCATAGTTTACTGGCTTGAGGGCAGCCATACAGAGACCCACCAGGAGGCAAGTCCTAAACTGATTCCTAGCTAAAATACCACCTGGCATGTTATAATCCCAGGGTGAATCCCACTCAGGGACCACCTCTGCCCTAGGGGTGGGGTGTACTGCATTAATCTGGTGAACCTCCTCTGCATGTACTCTGTCCTATTCCCAAACTCACCTGCATTCCTCAGAAAGTAGGTTATTAGTTAAGATCACAAAAATATCATGAAAGATGAAACTATAAGATTAGGTAACATATTGGAATTGTTTTATGAAAGAGTTAGGTTAGATATGTAACAACCCAGTTTTTGTTCTATGTGAGAGAATTCCGAGAGCAAGAAAGAGACATGCATGTACTTTGACCAGGCCAATCACACTGGCTACCTCTCGCAAAGGGAAAACTGTAGCCGGTTTGGTTTGATCAGAATTGCGTTCCTTAGCAGTATGAGAGCACATGACAGGAAGGGTAAAAGTGGGTGCTAGAGTCAGGCAGCTGCAGTGGCATAGCACTGGAGAGAAGGAAGGAGCCAGAGGGCCTGATAGAACAATTGGCAGGGGCAGAGGGAAAGAGCTGGAGAGGTAGAAATAGCTGTCTGCTGAGGTTGGGAAGATTGAGGTTTGTTAGTAGGGTCCAGAGCAGAAGCGGGTGATCCTCTTGTTTAGATGGCACAGATAGGAACATGTGAGCAGCTGAACAGGGTGCAAGGACAAAAGGCTTAGAACTTAAATAGAAAAAGGCTTGGATATACAGAGACTCCTTTCATCTGTCTGTTCGCTTACAGAAGTTAGAAAACTCCCGCAGAATACTGGGATCTAAGGTGCTGTTAGGTGGACATTTTAGGTTATTATCTAAGGTATACTTAGGCCATTTTTAGTGCAAAGGTGGATAATCTTAGGAACTGGTAAGTAAGGCATTAAGCTTAGAGGTTTTAAGGTATCTAAAAGATATCCCAAGGGGATGGGGTGAGTTGGGGTGGGCTGATAGTATTGGAAAGTTTGTTTCTCATGGCAAAGGATGAAAAAAAAGACTAGACCAAAAGGCTAACCTGTCTGCAAATATCTTTGAGACAGAACAAGGGTCAAGTAATTGGTCAAGTCAGTCTGAGGCCTGGCAGCACAGGGCTTAGGGACAAGGTCCACTCTGAGTAGCCCAAAGGACAACAGTCTGAGATGAGGACAGAAGGACAACAGTTTGAGATGAAAGACAACAGTCCAAAATGAGAAATGAGATCTCAGTTCTCGGCCATGGGGAAATACCAGAGATGAAGGCTGTGGTTGGGGGCATTACCCCCTTTTCTAGGAACACCAGAGGGTTGCCAGATGCTCAACAGTCAATTTCTTGGATTCAGAGAAACAGTTAAGCTGGCCAGAAGGGAAAACTCACCAATCAAAGCCGGCATTGTGCATAGAGACTGGCGTCCTGGCAGATGAAATATGAGCAGTTGTGAAGAAACCTGGTCCAGGGTCCCGACCTAGTGGGCGGGGCTGGTGGCAGAGCCTGTAGAGTCTGAGCACCATTGAAATTTCTGGGTTCCAGAACGGATCACATGACACACAATGGAAACCCTTTTTTAGAGTTCATTAAGAGGGGAGAAAGAAACGTGCTCAGGTCTGTCAGAAAACTTGTGTGGGAAGACAGTATGGAGTGGATGTGTCCAGTTTTCAAAGATTGTCTAGCGCATGTGCATTAGGTGCTTACATAGCTGTGTGACACATAGATCACATAACCACGCTGCATGTAGATCACGTAGGGCTTGAGGACCCTGTGTGGCTATGTAAGTTGCCTGAATACTTGATGTGCATGCACGGCTGTGGAACCCAGAAGTACTAGTGCTTGGGGTGATTAGGCATTTGCCAAAGTTCTGGCAACTTTGGACTATGGACATGATAACATGGACCATTCCAGATGCTTCTGGTTATGCTCTCTCTCAAATCTACAACAAAACTTCTCTTCCTCAACCCCTTAGTAGTAGTCATATTCTCCTTTTCTTTCTTTTTTTATGCAGTAGAGTAGGAATAATTATTTTAAACATAATTTCTCCTAATGTTAGGGCTGTGGCTCTCCAGCAAGTGAAGACATTCATAATGAAAATTTATTTAGCACTAAGTTAAATGTATTTATTTTTTTTTATATTTTACCTAGTAAAAAGTTAAAGGTTATTAAAAATGGATTAACATTTAAGAAAATTTTATGGTTATAAGCAGAGAGTTAGACAGCAGCTTTATCTTTGAGTGTTCAATTTTGACCATGGGAATTTTAATAACATTTACATTTTCAAGCCAACTTAGTTATGGTCAGTACAATAAGAAAGAAGCATTAAGGACAAGAATTCATCAAAGGCTCCAAGTTATGAAAATACAAATCCACAAGAGCCTAAACTCAAAATGGCAAAAAGGTTTCTTGATCCTGGAAAGGGACTGCCCAAGGAAGTTTTCCCTAGCAAAAGGAGACAGAAACTGCAATGTCTGCGGTCTAAGAGGTAGAACTTGACGAAACCTTCTACATTGTACTGGTTTTAGAGATATGAAAAGTAGACGATGAAGAGGTCATGGCATCTTGTTTCACTTTTATGGAGAGCTGCTGAAGGAAGGCAATGTACAGCATGGTCAAAGTCTCCACAATGAGACCCTGAGAAGCCATTGTATGAAGCCATAAAGGTAAAACTTGGGTTATAATAGGAGCTTCAAGATGTTGGTAATTCCAGAGCTGAGGGATGTCTGCCCAAAGAGCAGCATTCAAAGAATAGAAGCACCAAAAGAGAGGCTAGATATGTTGTAGGCAGCAAAGCTGGAGAAATGAGGTTCCCTAATCTCTTTGGAACTGAGTTGATTCCATTATACGCCCCAGGTGCTAGACATGAAGCTACAGGAGCTGGTGTTTTCTGTGCAAATTTTGGTTTTGCTTTGGTTCAAACATTCTCCATGATGCCTCCCACTCATATTTATAATGGGAATGTTTACTCTGTGTACAGTGTACATTGAGAGTGTATAATATGTTTTCAATTTTTTCAGGTGATTACAGTTAAGAGTTTGTCTTGAGTTTCAGAAAAAACTTTGGACTTTAAACTTTGGAACAACATCGGGGTTAATTAAAGACTATGGGAACTTCTAAAGTTGAACTAAATGAATTTTGTATCATGAGATGGTCATGAGCCTATAAAGACCAAAGGTATGACATTAGTTTGAATATGAAATATTCCCCATAGTAGTATGTGATTGCACACTTGGTCCCAGATGGTGACACTGTACAGGAATGTCATAGAACCTTTAGGAGGCGGAATCTTACTAGAGAAAGTACTTCATTTGGGCTGATGTGCCTGCTCCTTTTCAGTTTCTTGACTGTCACTGAAATATGACCAACTAGACTTATAGTCCTGCTGCAATGCTTTCTATGTCATGATGATATATATCTCCTTGGTGTTAAGTCAGAATAAGTTCTCTTTCTCTTAACTTGATTTTGTTAGGGTATTTTTTAATCACAGTAATGGGAAAAAGACACCAAAAAAAGTACTGGTTGGTTTATTGTCTTCTTGACACACCTACAGTTATTTGGAAAGTGGGAACTTTAATTGAGAAAATGTTCTCACAGATTGACCAGCAGTTTGTGGACCTTATGGCCTGTGTTATGTAAAGTGAGCTGAGTAAGACATGAAGAACAAGACAGCAGGAAATATTTCTCCATGATCTGTATTTCAGGTTCCTGACTTAACTTCCCTCAGTGTGGACTGTGACCTAAAAGTTGTAAATTAAGTAAAAACTTCCTTCCCAAGTTTCTTTTCATCATGGCCTTTTCCATAGCAATTAAGATACTCATTTTCTGTTCTCTGGCCCAAATGAAGACCAACTCTGGGTCCATGACCCTACCACAGCAACCAGGGTCTTTGATGATGTCCCTGGCTCCTGTTACCATTGAGGGCCATGTGGATGCCTGGGGTTTGGGTTTCACTGGTACCATGCTGATCTGAGTGGCCTGTGCTGTCACCCAGGGCCATGGTAACATTCTAGCCTAGGTTATTGCTTAGGTCATGTCTGGGTTCATGATCCTACCAAAGCTGGGGTCTGTGTTGATGCTTATGGCTCCTGTTATCACTGAAAGCCTTGTAGATCCAAGGGGTCTAGTCAACTAACTACCTAAGGCCATTTTGATGCCTGAGGATCATGATGTCACAGGGTGATCTTGGTGGTCTGAAGTACTACTGGGTCTAGCAGTCGTTCAGTCCCAACATAACACAGAGGCTTATATTAATCATAAACTGTTTGACCTATTAATTCAGGTTTATTATTAACTAATTATTATAACTTAAATTAATCCATAGTTCTTATCTATGTTTAGCCATGTGTCTTGGCACCTTTTCTCAGTGCAACATTCTCATCTTGCTTCCTCTGCATCTGGGTAGTGACTACAGACTGAGTCTTTCCTCTTCCCAGAATTCTCCTAGTCTGGTAACCCCACCTATACTTCCTGCCTGGATACTGACCAATCAGAGTTTTATTAAACCAATACAAGTTACAAATCTTTACAAGGTACAAGAATATTATCCCGGTGCTGGGATCGAATCTGGAGGGCAGCCGGGCGGGCGGGAATTCCTTTGTTTCAACAGCCTGCCTGCAGCAAGCAGGGTAGGTGCTTTCTTTAGGAGCTACCCAACCAGCACGGAGAGCTGATCTCGGCACCAGGAGAACCATCTCTGGGGTGAGTGAGTTTCTTACCCGCGGCAGCTGCCCAGGACAAGGAACTACTTCCTGCAGGGCCCATACTCCTGCATACTGCCTCTCTCTTCCTATCTCACCCAGCGTGCATCCAGAACCCTCCCCACTTCTGCCTCCCTGCCTTCTTTGGGCAAATAACATCACCCAGCTCAGCCTGTCTGGGCACTGGGATCGAATCCAGAGGGCGGGAATTCCTTTGTTTCAATAGCCTGCCTGCAGCAAGCAAGGTAGGCGCTTTGTTTACGAGCTACCCAACCAGCACAGAGATCTGATCTTGGCACCAGGAGAGCCATCACTGGGGCACCTAGAGAGCCATCACGGGAGAGTGCCATCACTGGGAAGGTACATCAGTGGGCAAGGAGACCTGATCCTGTAACAGAAGATCCTTAGGGGAGCATTCGGAGGAAGAGATGGGCAGGCATCAATGCAAGAATTCACCCAACAATCTGAAAAACAACATGAAACCACCAGAACCCAGTGACATCACAACAGGAGGACATGAACACCTTAATTAAAAAGAAGTAGAAAAAATGGACTTTATGAAAGTGATTGACGTCCTTAAACAGCATGTAAAACATGCCCTTATAGAAATGGATGAGAAGTATAACAGAAAGTTTGAAGAATTGAATAAATCAGTGAATGATACCCTAGGAAACCAAGGAAAAACAATCAAACACATAATGGAAACAGTTCAAGACTTGAAAACTGAAATGGAGACAAGGAAGAAAACACAAACAGAGGGCGGCCTGGACATAGAAAATCTAGGTAAATGAATAGAAACTACAGAAACAAGTATAGCCAACAGAATACAAGAGATAGAAGAAAGAATCTCAGATTCTGAAGATACCATAGAGAAAATAAATGCACTGATCAAAGAAAACAGCAAATCCAACAAACTCTCATCACAAAACATTCAGGAAATCTGGGACACAATAAAAAGACCAAACCTAAGAATAATAGGAGTAGAAGAAGGAGAAGAAGTGCAACTCAATGGTCCAGAAAATATATTTAATAAAATTATAGAAGAAAACTTTCCCAACCTAAAGAAAGATAAACCTATGAAGATTCAAGAAGCATACAGAACACCGAATAGGCTGGATCAAAAAAAAATCCCCTCGACATATAATAATCAAAACACAAAGCATACAGAATAAAGAAAGAATATTAAGAGCTGCAAAGGAAAAAGGCCAAGTTACTTATAAAGGTAAACCTATCAGACTTACACCTGACTTCTCTATGGAAACCATGAAAGCCAGAAGGTCCTGGATAGATGTATTGCAGAAACTAAGAGACTATGGATGCAAGCCCAGACTACTATAACCAGCCAAGCTTTCATTCACTATAAATGGAGAAAACAAAATTTTCCAGGATAAAAACAAATTTAAACAATACGTAGCCACAAACCCAGCCTTACAGAAAGTAATAGAAGGAAAATCACAAACCAAGGAGTCCAACAATGGCCACAATAACTCAGACATCTAGAGACCCTTCACCAGCACAACACAAAGAAGGGAAACACACAAACTCTACTACTAGAAAAGTGACCAGAGTGAACAACCACTGATCATTAATATCACTTAATGTCAATGGACTCAACTCACCTATAAAAAGGCACAGGCTAAGAGATTGGATACGAAAACAGGATCCAACATTCTGCTGTTTACAAGAAACACACCTCAACCACAAAGACAGGCACCTACTCAGAGTAAAGGGCTGGGAAAAGGCTTATCAAGCAAATGGACCTAAGAAACAAGCAGGTGTGGCCATACTAATTTCTAACAAAGTTGATTTCAAACTTAAATTAATCAGAAGAGATAGAGAGGGACATTTTATACTTATAACAGGAACAATTCATCAGGATAAAGTCTCAATCCTGAATATCTATGCCCCTAATATAAAAGCACCCATGTACGTAAAAGAAACATTACTAAGGCAGCCATCAAACCGCATACACTAGTAGTAGGAGACTTCAGCACTCATCTCTCACCAATGGACAGGTCAATCAGACAGAAACCTAATAGAGAAATAAGAGAATTAATGGAGGTAATGAATGAAATGGACTTAACAGACATCTATAGAACATTCCACCCAAATAGGAAAGAATATACCTTCTTCTCTGCAGCTCATGGAACCTTCTCGAAAATTGACCACATACTCGGTAACAAAGCAAACCTCCACAGTTACAAAAAAATATTAGTAACCACCTCTGTCTTATCAGATCATCATGGATTAAAGTTAGAATTCAACAACAATGCTACCCCCAGAAAGCTTACAAACTCAAGGAAACTGAACAGTCAACTACTGAACTACACCTGGATCAAAGAAGAAATAAAGAGAGAAATTAAAGTCTTCCTTGAGTTCAATGAAAATAAAGAAACAACATACTCAAACTTATGGGACACTATGAAAGCAGTCCTAAGAGGAAAGCTCATAGCACTAAGTGCCCACTTAAAGAAAACAGAGAAAGCACACGTTGGAGACTTAGCAGCCCACATGAAAGCTCTAGAAAAAAAAGAAGCAGACTCACCTAATAGGAGTAGAACACTGGAAATAATCAAACTGAGGGCTGAAATCAATAAAATAGAAACACAGAAAACAATCCAAAGAATCAATGAAACAAAAAGCTGGTTCCTGGAGAAAATCAACAAGATTGATAAACCCCTATCCAAACTAATCAAACGGCAAAGAGAGAATATGCAAATTAATAAGATCAGAAATGAAAAGGGGGACATAACCACAGACACAGAGGAAATTCAGAGAATCATTAGATCTTACTACAAAAGCCTGTATGCCACAAAACTAGAAAATCTAAAAGAAATGTACACTTTTTTAGATAAGTACCATATACCAAAGCTAAACCAAACCAGGTGAATGATCTGAATAGACCTGTTAGTCGCGAAGAATTAGAAACTGTCATCAAAAATCTCCCTACCAAAAAAAGCCCAGGACCAGATGGTTTCAATGCTGAATTCTACCAGAACGTCCAAGAAGACCTAATACCTATACTCCTTAATGTATTTCACAATATAGAAACAGAAGAGTCATTGCCAAATTCCTTTTATGAAGCTACAGTTACTCTGATAACAAAACCACACAAAGACTCAACCAAGAAAGAGAATTACAGGCCAATCTCGCTCATGAACATCGACGCAAAAATCCTCAACAAAATACTGGCAAACCGAATCCAAGAACACATTAGAAAAATTATCCATTATGATGGAAATAGAAAACACTATCCTGAGTGAGGTAACCCAGACCCAAAAAGATGAACATGGGATGTACTCACTCATAATTGGTTTCTAGCTATAAATAAAGGTCATTGAGTCTACAATTTGATATCCTAAAGAAGCTAAAAAAGAAGGTGAACCCAAAGAAAAACATATAGGTATCCTCCTGGTTATGAGAAGTAGACAAGAATCCGGGCAAAAAATTGGGATCTTAGGGGTGGGTTGGGAGGGGGGTAAGGGCAGATGGGGAGAGAAAAGTGAGAAGGGGAGGATGGGGGGAACTTGGGGAAACGGGATGATTGGGATCAAGGAAGGTTGGATAGGGGAGCAGGGAAGCACATATCTTAACTAAGGGAGCCATCTTAGGGTTGGCAAGAGTCTTGAACCTAGAGTGGCTCCCAGGTGCCCAGGGCGATGTCCCCAGTTAGTTCCTGGGGCAGCTGATGATAGGGAACCTGAAATGACCCTATCCTATAGCCATACTGATGAATATCTTGCATATCACCATAGAACCTTCATCTGGCGATGGATGGAGATAGAGACAGAGACCCACACTGCAGCATCAGACTGAGTTCCCAATGTCCCAATGAGGAGAAAAGGAGGGAGAACATGAGCAAGGAAGTCAGGACCACGAGGGGTGCACCCACCCACGGAGACAGTGGGGCTGATCTATTGGGAGCTCACCAAGGCCAGCTGGACTGTGACTGAAAAAGCATGGGATAAAACCGGACTCTTTGAATATGGCGGACAATGAGGGCTGCTGAGAAGTCAAGGACAATGGCACTGGGTTTTGATCCTACTTCATGTTCTTGCTTTGTGGGAGCCTAGCCAGTTTGGATGTTCACCTTCATAGACCAGGATGGAGGGGGGAGGATTTTGGACTTTCCACAGGGCAGGGAACCCTGACTGCTCTTCAGTCTGGAGAGGGAGAGGGAGAGGAGTGGGGGGAGGGGGAGAGAAGTGAGGGAGGGGGGAGGAGTGGGAGGAGGGAGAGAGAAACGGGAGGCTGGGAGGAGGCAATAAATTTTTTTTCATTAAAATAAAATAAAAAATAATTATCCATTATGATCAAGTAGGCTTTATCCCAGAGATGCACGGCTGGTTCAACATATGCAAATCTATCAATGTAATCCATCATATAAATAAACTGAAAGAAAAAACCATATGATCATTTCATTAGACGCTGAAAAAGCATTTGACAAAATTCAACATCCCTTTATGATAAAAGTCTTGGAGAGATTAGGGATAAAGGGGTCATACCTAAATATAATAAAAGCTATTTACAGCAAGCCGACAGCTAGCATCAAATTAAATGGAGAGAAACTCAAAGCCATCCCACTAAAATCAGGAACACGACAAGGCTGTCCACTCCATCCATACCTCTTCAATATTGTGCTTGAAGTTTTAGCAATAGCAATAAGACAACATAAGGGGATCAAGGGGATTCGAATTGAAAAGGAAGAAGTTAAACTTTCGTTATTTGCAGATGATATGATAGTGTACATAAGTGACCCCAAAAACTCCACCAAAGAACTCCTACAGCTGATAAATGCCTTTAGTAATGTGGCAGGATACAAGATCAACTCTAAAAAATCAGTCGCCCTCCTTTACACAAAGGATATGGAAGCAGAGAGGGAAATCAGAGAAGCATCACCTTTCACAATAGCCACAAACAGCATAAAATATCTTGAGGTAACTCTAACCAAGGAAGTGAAAGATCTATTTGACAAGAACTTTAAGGCATTGAAGAAAGAAATTGAAGAGGATACCAGAAAATGGAAGGATCTCCCTTGCTCTTGGATTGGGAGGATCAACATAGTAAAAATGGCAATTCTACCAAAGGCAATTTATAGATTCAATGCAATCCCCATCAAGGTCCCATCAAAATTCTTCACAGATCTTGAGAGGACAATAATTAACTTTATATGGAAAAACAAAAAACCCAGGATAGCCAAAACAATCTTATAAAATAAAGGAACCTCTGGAGGCATTACCATCCCTGACTTCAAACTCTATTACAGAGCTACAGTAATGAAAACAGTGTGGTATTGGCATAAAAACAGAGAAGTCGACCAATGGAATGGTATAGAAGACCCGGATTTTAACCCACAAACCTATGAACACCTCATTTTTGATAAACGGGCTAAAAGCATACAATGGAAGAAAGAAAGCATCTTCAACAAATGGTGCTGGCACAACTGGATGTCAACCTGTAACCTGTAGAAGAATGAAAATAGACCCATATCTATCACCATGCACAAAACTCAAGTCCAAATGGATCAAAGACCTCAATATCAATCTGAACACACTGAACCTGATAGAAGAGAAAGTGGGAAGTACCCTACAACAGATGGGCACAGGAGATCGCTTCCTATGTATAACCCCAGCAGCACAGACATTAAGGGAAACATTGAATAAATGGGACCTCCTGAAACTGAGAAGCTTCTGTAAAGCAAAGGACACTGTCACTAAGACAAAAAGGCAACCTACTGACTGGGAGAAGATTGTCACCAACCCTGCAACAGACAAAGGTCTGATCTCCAAAATATATAAAGAACTCAATAAACTAGACTTTAAATTGCTAATTAACCCAATTAAAAAATGGGGCACGGAACTGAACAGAGAATTGTCAACAGAACAAGTTCAAATGGCCAAAAGACACTTAAGATCATGCTCTACCTCCTTAGCAATCAGGGAAATGCAAATCAAAACAACTTTGACATATCATCTTACACCTGTCAGAATGGCTAAAATCAAAAACACCAATGATAGCCTTTGCTGGAGAGGTTGTGGAGGAAGGCGTCTCCTCATCCATTGCTGGTGGGAATGCAAACTTGTGCAACCACTTTGGAAATCAGTGTGGCGGTTTCTCAGGAAATTCGGGATCAACCTACCCCTGGAC
Organism: Neodon shergylaensis; assembly: GCA_025134845.1. Taxonomy (NCBI): domain Eukaryota; kingdom Metazoa; phylum Chordata; class Mammalia; order Rodentia; family Cricetidae; genus Neodon; species Neodon shergylaensis. The sequence goes on from JABTXL010019331.1 coordinate 266,386, forward strand.
CCAGCAATACCACTCTTGAGAATATACCCAAGAGATACCCTATCATATGACAAAAGCATTTGTTCAACTATGTTCATAGCAGTATTATTTGTTATTGCCAGAACCTGGAAACAACCTAGATGTCCTTCAATAGAAGAATGGATGAAGAAAGTGTGGAATATATTCACATTAGAGTACTACTCGCGGTAAAAAACAATGACTTCTCTAATTTTGCATGCAAATGGATGGAAATAGAAAACACTATCCTGAGTGAGGTATCCCAGACCCAAAAAGAGGAACATGGGATGTACTCACTCATATTTGGTTTCTAGCCATAAATATAGGTCACTGAGTCTATAATTTGTGATCCTAAAGAAGCTAAATAAGAAGGTGAACCCAAAGAAAAACATGTAGTTATTATCCTGGATATGGGAAGTAGACAAGATTGCCTGGCAAAAAATTGGAAACTTGGGGGTGGCGTGGGACAGGGGTAAGGGGAGATGGGGAGAGAAATGTAAGAAGAGAATCAGGGGAATTTGGGGAAACGGAATGATTGGGATAAAGGAAGGTTGGATAGAGGAGCAGGGAATCACATAACTTAATTAAGGGAGCCATCTTAGGGTTGGCAAGAGACTTGAACCTAGATTGGCGATGTCCCCAGTTAGCTCCTTGGGCAGCTGAGGATAGGGAACCTGAAATGACCCTATCCTATAGCCATACTGATGAATATCTTGCATATCACCATAGAACCTTCATCTGGCGATGGATGGAGATAGAGACAGAGACCCACACTGCAGCATCAGACTGAGTTCCCAATGTCCCAATGAGGAGAAAAGGAGGGAGAACATGAGCAAGGAAGTCAGGACCACGAGGGGTGCACCCACCCACGGAGACAGTGGGGCTGATCTATTGGGAGCTCACCAAGGCCAGCTGGACTGTGACTGAAAAAGCATGGGATAAAACCGGACTCTTTGAACATGGCAGACAATGAGGGCTGATGAGAAGCCAAAGACAATGGCACTGGGTTTTGATCCTACTTCATGTTCTGGCTTTGTGGGAGCCTAGCCAGTTTGGATGTTCACCTTTCTAGACCTGGATGGAGGGGGGAGGATTTTGGACTTTCCACAGGGCAGGGAACCCTGACTGCCCTTCGGAATGGAGAGGGAGGGGGAAAGGAGTGGGGGGAGGAGGAGAAGAGTGGGAGGAGGGGGAGGGAAATGGGAGGCTGGGAGGAGACGGGAATTTCTTTTTTTTTCTTTCAATAAAAAATAAATTAATTAATTAATTAAAGAAAAGAATATTATCCCACAGCATTTATTAAAAATTTAGTTTCATTGTGCAGCTCAGTACTGTCTACAATTTGAGCCCATAGTCCAGTCCAGAACTGAACTTGAGACCATCATTTTCTAGCCTCCATAGTTCTAGAGTTACTGAATTATGTCAAAGAGTTAATGTTATACTTTATTTACTGCAAATGATAAGGGATAGAAGAATAGCAGACCACATAGTTTTCTTTACCAGATTAATCTGTATTCCCAACATTTTAAATTAAAATGTTTAATTAATTAGCCTAATTTTTGTGTGTGACTGCTTTGTCTGAACATAAATCTGTGTATTATATGCATGCCTAGTGCCCAAGGAGGCTAGAGGAGGGAATCAGATCCTTTGGGACTGGAATTTCAGATGTTTATGCCACCATGTGTGTGGTGGGAATCAAACTTAGGTCTTCAGAAAGAGCAGCCAATGTTTTTCACTCTTGAGTTATCTCTTCATCCATGATTCATAGTGTTTTTATTCACTAGATTTCATAATCTGGGACCCTCTATTTGAGATCTCTTACAAAAGATTGATAGTCTTTTTATCTTGGCAATTTCCCATGATACAGTTGTATGGTGTGTCTTATTCCAAGTGTTAAATCTAGTGCACATCCAATGTCACATTGGAAGGCTCAGACTCATCTTATTCTCATCTGACCGAGCTTCAATACAGATTTCTTTCCATTGATGTTTCTCTGATCATAATTAGTGAATATGAAGGAAGCTGAAAATGTGGGCATCATGGATTAATGCCCAGTGGCTCAACCTCATCTGCTTTTGGCCAAATTGAGGGAAACAACACTGTTAAGGTAAAAAGCATCCCTGGGGTCCATGAATATCACTGAGGCTTACAGTTAGACCTTAATATTAGTAAAAACTTTCGTGATGCTTGCAGCCCATCCATATTTTCTCCTGGAAATAGGTAGGTATACACATCAAACATGTTATTAAGACACCACAGACAATCAAGCATCTCCTACTCCACACACCAAATATGCCATTGCTATATATTTAGAATTAAAACTTTCTGCTATTTATAGTTTTTCTTTATTATAACCAAGAAGTATTGAGATTTTTTACTAGTAGAATTGTCTTTGCTTTCAGACTTTACCAAATCTATAGTAAATCTGTTTTCTTAGAATTTCCCTCTAATTATCCAACCAATGACCAAATCTTTCTAGTATTTTTTGTTTTGTTTTGACTTAGGTATTCCATGTTTTCCCACGTGTGTGCTCTATTGCAGTCAGCATTAAACCTGGTGTGTGTTCCTGATGTGTTTTATCCAGTTGGATGACATTGATATGCTCTAACACCTTCCAGCACCTAGAAGTTAAACTTATATTCCTCTCCATATTGATTCTACCCCTATTCTTCATTTTAAATTGTACACATTTTTCTCCCCAAACTAAATTTTTCTGGTCAATGGGAAAACTTTGAGACCCGCCCCATCAGTCTTGCCAACCCAATGTCTGAATATAGAAAATTGAAAACACTTGGCAGTAGTTCATTTAAAGGTGATCCAGTGGAGGTGACTTGTGTATTTTCACAAATTGGAACTTCTCTTCTTCTTTATGTATAACCTAAAAAGCACATATAATAATAACCTAGAAAGTTATCTACTCTGTAGCATCTGGTCACTATAAAGTGAATGGTGTGTCAGTATATTTGGATGGGTGCTGGTTGGTCAAGTAAACATATCTTCTGTGTTCTTTCCCCTGAGATCTGCCACACAGATGGCAAACTTAGCTTATGTCATATTCAGAGTGAGATTATGGTCACTGCCATAAAAGAGTGGAGAGAGGAAGGCTACACACTGGGCATGGATTTCCCATCTTGATGATACCAAGTAATCAGAATGCTGTGTAAGATCAGTGCAGGAGTGGCAAACATGGTTGGGTAAACGTGAAGTGTGAGAGGATTAGACCAAGACAGAGCAGAGGCAGTGTTCTGCTCAGAAGAGGTCTATCTTCTTTCTGATCCCAGGTTAGTATCCCTGAGTAAGTGGGCTCACCAGATGCATTTCATGCTTTCTCTCAGCCAATCCTAGTTCACATTTCTGTCCCTGAGTGTCACCTCCCAAATGGTCCAGTCATCAGGGATCAGGTAGAGGTGCAAAGTACTTCCTAAAGATGGAGGTGATGGTACAGCAATGTGGTAGATGTGATAGGGATAAAGTACCAGGTACCTGGAATCATTTTCAGTAGAACTCCCATTGGGGAGAAGTTTGGGTTGTCCAGGATTGTGTAACACTGCTCCATCCTGGCTGACATCTCCAGGACTGAGCCTCTTCCTGACACTATTCTGCCTGAGCATTGACAAGAAGTCTGTCTGAAGTTGTTGTCTCTTTCTGGGTTCTTCTTCTTGGTTTCTGAAGAACAATACCACCGTTACTCCAAATCCTAGTCTTGTCCCACTTCCCCTTCCCTACTTTGTCCAAAGTACTATTCTTCCCACCATGTCCCCAGTGGTGACATTGAAAGAGGCACCTAGCTTGGAGATAAGGAAGTGACTCAAGATAGAACCCAGGGAGAAGATAGAACCCTTATGTAGAGTCAGGTCTATAGAAGGAGGACCCACTTGTTTGTCCTGGATGCCCAGAACCAAAGTAACCACACAGAAACTATATTAATTAAATCACTGCTTGGCCCATTAGCTCTAACTTCTTATTGTTAACTTTTACATCTTAACCCATTTCTACTAATCTGTCTATCACCACATGGCAGTGGCTTACTGGCAAAGATCCGGCATTTCTGACTCTGGTAGCTCCATGGTGTCTCTCTCTGAGTCTGCTTTCTTCCCTGCCTACGTAAGTTCTGCCATATCAACAGGCCAAGGCAGTTTCTTTATTCATTAATGAAAGCAACACATAGACAGAAGGACCCCTTGAAGACTGTCTGAAGTTGTCCCTTTCTGGGTTCTTCTTCTTGGTTTCTGAAGAACAAATCCACCATTACTCCCTATCCTAGTCTTGTCCCACTTCCCCTTCCATACTTGGTCCACAGTGTTATTCTTCCTATCATGTCCCCAGTGGTGACATTGAGAGAGGAGCCTAGCTTGGAGATGAGGAGATGACTGAAGATAGAACCCTTATGTAGAGTCAGGTCCAACCCATAGACATTGAAGAGGGTTGACACCAGTCCCTAAGGTTGAGAGAAAGATAAATGCTACCAGGGTTGATGAGTAGGTGATCATGCATGGAGTGATCCATTCCAATCAGGAAAGCTAGAAGGTGATGGGAAAATGAAACGGATAGCTTCATGTAATGGTATCTTAGTTAGGGATTCTATTGCTGTGGTGAAACACCATGACTCAAAAGCAAGTTGTAAAGGAGTGGAAGAGAGGGAGGTCATCTCTCCCAAACTTACTCCAGGTCAGGCCTTATGATGCTCTGGCCTCAAGTGGTAGTGCATGTTACTCAGGTCTGTATAGGTCCAGGATTGGCACAGCCCTTGAGCACAAAGAAGGCCACAGATGGAGAGCCAGATCCTGGGAATCAGTGTGGCCTTTGGTGACAACATGGGACACAGACATCAGCACAGACTCAGGATGCAGTATGACCATGGACCCAGACATGGTCCTTGGTAACAGCCCGGGGCCCAGAGGTCATTGCAGTCCTAGTTGGCATTGCAGATTGCCCAGATCGGCATGACTAAAGTGGCAGCTTGGTCCCCAAACATCAATATGTCCCCAGGTGGTTACCCAGACCCCTGATATGCACTCAGTCTTTTACAATAACAGGAGCCATCAACATCGACATATGTTTTCACATATGTATCTATATCTAGTGCATTGCCTCATTTACATATTCTCAAATATTTGTTGACCAAGTGCTGTGTGACTTTTCTGGGGAGATGTAAATTTAACATCTGTCCCTAACTTCTGACTCATTAGGTTCATCTTAATGAAGAGAAATGAATTTATTAGTGATTATTCATAGACCAATAGATGAGCACAGACATTTGCAGCTACTCTTCCCCTGAATTTGTCCCACCCTCTCTCACCAATCTATTTCTTTTGGCTCTAGGGAGTTCTGCAGGTTTGGGCAAACCCTATTCATTTTGGGAAGGTGAGCTAGTTTCACTGCAGTCTGACATGTCAGATAGATAAATTCAGGCTTACTGAAATAAGGAGGCAACAAGCATTCAGAAGTCTGGGATCATTCACCAGCTCATAAACAGCCCAGACCAAGCAAGGCATTCACACCTTGAAGAAAGCACTGCATCCTTGTTAAAGTAAAACATACTTCTGGTATGATCATGGCAGCTAACACAACCATCAACTGTGGCAGTCCAACACTAGACCTTATGGGCAAGTGTATAAGATTAAGAGTTCTCACTTGACAAATAATGATTTAACTTCCAGAACTTTATGACCTTGTCAACATGGTGTTGGAAAAAGTCAGTTTAAAATTACACAAGAATGAAGAAGAATACAAAATTAGACCTGATTTTACTAAATGGAAACATTGTAACAGTGCTGGTTTTTGGAGAAGGGCCAGAAGTAACAATGGATTTCCTTGAGTTGTGTTATATTCTGCCTTTTCTAAAACTTTTAATATTTAGATTCTATAAAATAATAAAGTTTTCATTAAAGGAAAATACTTTGAATTTATATGCCCACTTTTTGAGTTATTTTGAAAGAACAGCTTTTTTTCTAAGACTTAAAAATAAATGATTAAAAAACATATTTAAGTTGTCAAGAGCCAAGCATTTTGGTTTTTAATATTGTAATACAAAAATTGTTAAATAAAAATTCTAATATTGTAGGGAACAACCAGGATGGAAAACACAGCCACCACCCTCTACCCCCAGCATATAAACACACACACTCCCTTGAAATAGAAGCAGGTTCCCTCAGCTCTCTGCTATGACTATTGGTATCGGGTCACACTGATGAACACAGTTTATTGACAATTAAGCCACAGCTGGTAACTTGACACAAAAAAGTCTTCATTAATGACTTTTAATGAAAAAAAACTTAAGTAGATGTCATTTTGCAGCCTAATGTCAAATAAGCCCCTTTTGCAAGATACTGACTTTAGGATATTTAAAAATAATAAACCCTTAATCATCTTAAGCTCAATTTTTAGAAGTCTTACTGTTATAATTGTCTTGAGTTATTGTTAATACAAAAGGAGTAAACTTGTGGGTAAATTTCTTTATTCATTGTATAAAACATCTTTTTATCAAACAACTGGCTCATGTTGGATGAAAGTGTACTTTAAAGTCTCCATTTCTAAATACTTATTGTCCCTTTGGGACTTATTAAAGGATCTGAAACTCACTGCAGACTCAGGATTCTCTTGGTGACACCACACTGTGTTTGTACTAAAGTGACAATAGCTATGTAGGCTGGACAGGTCACATCTTGAGATCCAAGCACAGAAAAGGCATCATAACATTTTTGGGAGGAAAATTAATACTGAGATATTCTATTTGCTATTTACCCTTTAATGTTCCAGTATCTGGCCAAAGCAACAATATCTTTGACCACTGTTCAGGTGACTTGTTCCCCAGAGTAGTCAAGTTGAGAACTCGGTTATGAAGACTGTGTCAGAGTAGATTTGCTGCTATACACAGAGTCTGTCATGTCATGATTTGTTTCTCAGAGCATCCTAACACATCAGTAGAAGGCATATGTCACCTAGAACATTCAGTGTCCTTGAATTCCAGTAAGCAGCCAGGAGAAATAGATGTGAACTTGTTTTTATACACCAATAGTGCATGGAATAAAAGTTAGTAGACCAAAATATATTTCCTTTTACAAATTTTGAGATGCTCAGACTATTGAGTTTATATTTAGCTATTTATATTTTGATGTTTTTACTTATTTACAAATATACAAATTCACAAATATATGACATAGATAGATAGATGATAGATAGATAGATATCCTACACATTGAAAACATTGACTTCTTGTAATTACCCTATTTGTTTAGCTTTAAATTATTTTTAAACTCCTGATATAGTCAATATAGCAGAAATGGAGGGAAAACCTTGGAATTATCTCTTGTTAAATAAAACCATAATGGATTATGGATAAGAAGTCTGCATAAGAAGCTGCCTGCCTGTGGCCTAGTGAATGGCAGGAGTGGGAATAAGGAGAATACTGTGTTCCAATTGAGAAAGAGAGGGAGAGCTTCAGAGATGCACAGGCAGACCCAGAACACCTGTAAAGTCCAGAGGAAAAGATGGGAGGCAATGAAAAGCCAGGTTAGCATGGTCACATGCACCTGGCAGGAAGGGGAGCGGAAACTTGATCCAGAGGAAATCCGGGTGACCTGGGAAAAGAGACTGGCAGTCCTACCCTTGGGACAAGCAGACAACATCTCAAGCCTCAAGTGACACTTTCATAGATGGTTGAGCAGTAGAACAGAATCCCATTTTGTCATTCTTTTTTTAATTAATTAATTTATTTATTCATTTATTAAAAATTTCTGTCTCTTCCCCGCCACCTCCTCCCATTTCCCTCTCCCTCCCCCAATCAAGTCCCCCTCCCTAGTCAGTCCAAAGAGCAATCAGGGTTCCCTGCCCTGTGGGAAGTCCAAGGACCACCCACCTCCATCCAGGTCTAGTAAGGTGAGCATCCAAACTGCCTAGGCTCCCACAAAACCAGTACAACCAGTATGTGCAGTAGGATCAAAAACCCATTGCCATTGTTCTTGAGTTCTCAGTAGTCTTCATTGTCTGCTATGTTCAGCGAGTGCAGTTTTATCCCTTTTATAAAAATTAAACTTTTCTGGGTCTATGAATCATAGTTTTTTATAATTTATTTAACAAACAATATGTACATATAAACAAATACATACCATATTTATTTTTTAGATATGTGTTACCTCAATCAGGATAATATTTTTCTATTTCCATCCATTTGCCTACAAATTTCATGCTGTCATTTTTTTTAGCAGCTCAGTTTTACTTCATTGTGCAAGCGAACCACATTTTCTTTATCCGTTCTTCTATTGAGGTACATCTAGGTTGCTTCTGGTCCCAGGCTATTAACACTCAAACTACAATGAACATGACTGAACAAAAGACCTTGTAATAGGAAGCATACTTTGGGTATAAACCTGAGATTTTTTTTTCTGTTGTTGTTTGTTTGTCTTATCTTTTAGTTTGTTTATATGGTGAATCAATGTAGTAGTTTGAAAGGAAATGACCCCCAAAGGGAGTGGCATGATTAGGAGGTGTGGCTTTAATGGAGTGGGTATAGTCTTGTTGGACAAAGTATGTCACTGTGGACGTAGATTTTGAAGTCTCATATATATGCAATTGTATGTAGTTCAGTTTACTTCCTGATGCCTGTGGATCAAAGATGTAGAATTCTCAGCTCCTTCTCCAGCAACATGATCATTAGATGCAGAAAAGGCCTTTGATAAAAGTCAACACCCCTTTAGTATCATCCCCAACTCTGTTTCAGAACACAGGCTGTCATCTCCCTTTCCCCTCTGACCCCATCTACAAGGAATCTCAAAGATCTCCAACCTTCCTTCTCCAAACTTATCCCATTATCTCAGACTCCAAATCATCAGGCATTTATACTCTGGTAAGAAGACACCAGCTGAGCAGGCTAGGGAAATAGGTAAGCTAACTAAAGCCCTTTACTACTCTCCTCTCTCCTCCAATCCCAATCCCTCAGTCTCATACCTACTTCTGCAACAGAGCACCTGCTGTAGTCTTCTCTGTTGTAGGAGCTGCGGGCCTCTTTCCACAGCCCGGCTCCTGGCTGCCTGGCTAGCTTATGCCCCAAAATAACAACACACAAACTTTATTCTTTTAAACACTGCCTGGCCCATTATATCTAGCCTCTTCTAGGCTAATTCTCACGTATTAATTTAGCCCATTTCTAATAATCTGTGTAGCACCACTAGGTGTGCTTACCGGGAAAGATTCAGCATGTCTGACCTGGCGGCTTGCTTCATTGTGTCTGGCTCTGAGAGGAGCTGCATGATTTCTGAGCTCACTTCCTCTTCCTCCCAGCATTCTGTTCTGTTTACTCTGCCTATCTAAATTCTGCCCTATCAGATGGGCCAAGGCAGTTTCTTTATTAGCCAATGACATTCTTCCATCATTTCCCCTTTTTCTGTTCAAACAAAAAGGAAAGGCTTTAACTTTAACATAGCAAAATTACATATAACAAAACAGTTATCAAGTAAAAATTACAGTTACAATATTTACATCTACTTTATCTTTTATCATAACTAAGGAAAACTATAACTATCTATATATTCTTTAACTCCATCAAAGACTCGAGAAGCAAACAAAAAATAAGCTACTTCCAAACTCTAGAAATAACAGAGACATCTTACTGCCTGGACAGTCACCCAAAGTTCTTTTGAACCGCTGGGGCATCCATCTTCGGCCTTCAGGCCCATAATATCCAGAGACATTTCCATGAAACAGGAAATTTCAAAGGCAGTTCAGTCACTATCTGCTGTGTCCTGCAGAATGTCTTGCAGACTCTTTCATGAATCAGGAACCCCGAAAGATCATCTCACCTTTAGGCAAGTTCAGTAGTACTCTCTCTGTGGGTTCTCTGTGTCCAGTTGATGCAACAGTCCAGGCAAGAGCAGTTTCTTGCCCAAATGGCTAAACAACTCCATAAGGTACCTCTTCGATGCCCATCTTCTTCTTGAAGTAGATTGGTGCTGCCAGGAGCAGACGTATCTCATTGTCATGAAAAGTCCTAAGTTATTAAAACATTTAAAATGCCATATTCTATAATCTTTGAAAAATATGAAGAATGCCTATCTAAAATATATCTATGTACATCTAGAAAATGTTAACTAACATGACTACAAACTTGACTATTATGATTATCTATTAACAATCTATATACATTATATTTTTAAGTGAACTACACAATCACAATACCTTAATCAAGATCAAAAATACTCCCTGCACACTTCTCCTGTAGTTCCCACAGACATTCTTCTCCTAACCTCCTCTCCCCACTTGTTGTTTTATCCCAACCCCCAATTCCAGCAGGCATCCCCTGATGACCCATAAGCTACTCCTGCCTGGGAAGCAGGTAGGCTGTCTGTAGATTTTTTTTTCTCTTTTTGTTACTCTAGGTCCAATTCCCAGTGTTGCACCAAATCTTTCGGGGTGACCTTTCTTCACTCACTCTGCCAATTCTAAGGAGATCCTTGTTGAACAGTCTGCTTTCCTTTCCCTGTGATCTCCTTCAGACCCCTAGCCTATCTCTATTCCTAAGGCTCAGCTCCCAGTGGCCAAAATACATTTTACCTGGAAACCCTCGTGGCCAAACATAAGTTCCAGGAAATTTCCTACCAGGCAACACACAGCCATTACATTCTCCTAAAATCCAGAAAAGAAACAGAAACCAAGGAACTAAACACCCATCCAACAAAAACAGTTCCAAAATTCAGCACCTAGATCTATAATCTTTCAATTCCAGATACCCAAATGCCAGAATAAAAACACAATTAATAATAGCCAGGTCAGTATATTCTATACTACAGCATAGCTATCCTATCGCAGCAGGCCCTGAATATTGCAACATAGTTAAAAAAACCACAAAAGACCTTAAAAACTTGTATGAATGTGGTAGAGGTCCTCAAATAGGAAATTAATAAACTGCTTTAAAAAATCAGAAAAACACAGTGTGAGGAGATGAATAAATCTTATGGGTAAAGAAATTCAACAAAATATAGCATCAAGAAATGAATAAATCCCTTAAAAATACCCAGGAAAAAAAGCAAGAAAATAGTAGAAGGGAATGAATAAAACTGTTCAAGAGCTGAAAATGGAAATAGAACCTACAAGGAAACCCAAACTGAAGGTGGAAAATGTTTGAGAAGCCCCCTTTCTTTCCTATTCATAAGATATTCATTTTCCAGAGAAAGCATCATCTCCTTGTCTCCATTCCCAAGTTCCCAATCTTGCATGTGTAATTATGGGCCAGGTAGCCATGAGGTTGGTCACTCAGGCCATAAAAGCACGCTGGACAAGGCCTGAATAGACTTCTGGCTCCACTGGAAGTTTTTGAGATGATCATTTCACATGACCATGTGGCTGGAGAAGAGACCACAAGGGAACATCTACATTCTTAAGAGGTATCCTGGAAGCATTGCTGCCAGAAAGGCAACATAAGGACAACTAGTTTGTAGATATAAAAACGCAGGGTCAAAGGAAGGTCAGACGGAGCTAGGACTCAAAGGAGTGTGCTTGTCCCTTATTTGCTAAAATGTCAGGATCTCATAGAGATTTTGCCCGATTTCTCAAGGAGATCCATGATCAGGTGAGGATGTATCTCCTTTAGAGCTTGGTAGACTTGGTCTTTGCAGACCCACCTCCAGGACTTGCTGATGCTGAAGAGTTTTCTCATCTTGTCTTGGGTGGTGATTTCAGCCCTCACTACCTCATACTCCTCTTCACTCAGTACTGGACCATGTAGCTTGTCCAAGAGAGGGTCCACTGATGTCACTCGGGCCACCAGCTGCTCCCGATGCTGGTCCAGGAAGTGTAGAAAGGTAGGAACATCTAGGGGTTAAGAGGAGACTGGTACTGAATAAAGAAAGTCTCCTTCAGGTCTCCCACTGTCTGCCCACTTCCTGCTCTTTTCACACATCTCACCTGCATCCCTGACTCCTTTCTTCCTCTGGAATGTTAGCTGAAAAATATCTTTAGCTTTCCTGAGGCCAGTGAATTGTATGTCAATTTGGGTGATGAGAATTAGAGCTTCTGGTGGGTTACTAAGGCTGTGAGTGAGGAGAGTTATTGTCTCCATGAGAAGAAACAAGGGCCCTAAGATGGTATGATTTCTTTGGGTCTGAACGGCTGTGAGAACTGAGCAGGACAGAAACCCCAATAAGCCCGCTTCTCATGTTACACTGAGAGGAACTCTGTCCTGGGAATGCATCTCTTCTATCTGTCCTGGTGAGGTTTGCAAAGTGAGGGTCCCTCTTTTCTCACTGTTCTTCTCCCAAGGGTCAGATTATCTACCAACAGAATACTATCGACTCCTTTGGCCTCTTATAGTTGTTACTGACCTTTGTGGGCAGAAGGGATCATGGTCAGTGGAGGTCTGAGGTCCCCTGGAAGAAAAAAAGAGATGATGCATCTATAATGATACCTGTCACCAACACTCAGTGCAGTCCATGAAACTCCCACTGAAGACTGAGCTTTTGAAAATGAACTACAGAAATTTTGAAAGGTGGAACATTGCCTTACTCACACAAGGAATCTAGGCTCCAGGCCTATCATCATAGAGATAGAAGACATGTAGATGCTCAACAGACATTTCTCCAGTGGGATCACATTCTCAATTTTATCCTAGACTGAATTCTTCATGGAGAACTAAGCAAGTTCTTTGCTGAATGGCTTAAATAATTTCACATCTAATTCTGGGTAGAAAACTACTTTCTTGTCTTTCTTTGACCTTGTACACTCACAAGCCACAGATGTCTGTTCTGGATTTGATGGCAGAATTAAGATGAAGCAGACTGAGCTCATGGACATAGTGAGTGAATTTTAGCAACAAGTGAAGGGGGTTAATAAATTTCAGCTCTTGAATAAGCCCCAAGGGTTTGAGACATCTTAAAATCACTGCACCCTGACTGTTTAGGGCAATCAGCCCAAAGACTCAATTTGTAGAAGTGGAAGCCTTGGTTCCATTTATACAAAGGAAGGATGATATTCCTTATACTCTATGCTAACTGGACCATCTTGGTGCATCCTGACTTGTGGATAAATTGAAGAATCTAATGTTGAAAATGCCTGAATGACAACGAATTTAAAAACAAAAAATATGTAATATTGGGTTTAGGAGAGGGCCATGATTATAATCTTCCAGTATCTGAATTCTTTCACACATGGAAGGGAATAGCTCTTCATGAGCCCAAAAGAAAAGAATTGACAAAAATATGTAGAAAAGGTTGGCTTACTATAAAGAAAAATAACAATATTGCCCCCATCAGCTAAGGATCACATTATGAGATGGGTATGAACAGTATTTAATCCTTTAAGTTACTCATTCTGATCTTCAGTTTACAGGTGAGGAAAGTCAGACTCAAATGAGTTAAGTCATTTTCCAAGATTGCCTGCGGAATAAGTGCTGGAATGAGATTCATACCCTGGCCTGATTCTGGGACAGGTCAGTTCTCCACGTGTGGCTCACTCAGGCCAAGGCTGAGAGGATCCTATTCTTTGACCGCCTGTGTAGCCTGTTTTTAGTAGCTCAGGAGTAGGTCCTACCCTTGTTTGATAGTTGACAAGTGTTGGGTATCCCAAAAGATACTGACAAGGGGAACTTGGTTTTGGAATTGTGGGTGCTAGACATAAAACATATTGGTACTTCATTCAAGAAGTTTCGTTATTTGCTTTCTCTTGTCCATGTCATGTTGAAAATATGAATGACTCTATAATAGACAAATAAAAACCAAAATCTGGAGCCGGGTGGTGGTGGCGCACAACTTTAGTCCTAGCACTTGGGAGGTAGAGGCAGGCAGATCTCTGTGAGTTCGAGACCAGCCTGGTCTACAAGAGCTAGTTCCAGGACAGTCTCCAAATCCACAGAGAAACCCTGTCTCGAAAAACAAAACAAAACAAAAAAATAAACAAAATCTGGACAGATAACCTAACCACTGAAATGAAAAGACTCTATAAGAAAAATTTTAAGATAAATATCAAAGAAAACAATTGAGGAAGGCCTTAGAAGGTGCACAGATATTCCTGCCATGCCCATTGTTTGGAAGAATTAATATTGTGAAAATAGCCACCTCATTAAAACATGCTACATACTCAATGCAGTTCCAGTCAAGATGCTGTGGACATTATTCACAAATAAAATGAGAAAAAATGCTGAAATACATGTGGAAACACTAGAGACAGATAAAATCAGTGAACCTTCTTTTGGACAAGCTGCATGGTTCAATATATAAGTTCTGACTAGTATATAAGGTCAGAGGAACACTTATACACTGCCTGTGGAAATGCAAACTTATTGCAGTCACTGTGGAAATCAATCTGGAGACTTCATAAAAACTAGTAAAATAACTACCATATAACCTAACCATACCACTCCCTGTAATATGTTGAAAGGAATATACATTCTACTAAGGAGACATTTGCATAACCATGCTTATTAAAGTTCTGGTCACAATAGCTAGTAAATGAAACAAGCCTAGATGTCCATCAACAATTAGGTAATGAAAGTGTGGCACATATATTCCACGGAATTTTATTCAGGTATGAAGAAAATGACATTGTGAAAGGTAAGTATATACAATAGGAAAAATATTGAGGAAGATAAGCCAGGTCTAGAAAGAAAATCATATTTCCCACATGCAGTTTCTATCCTGGAATCTTGAGTTCTGTGCACTTAACTTGGTGAACCCTTGGAAATCAGAAAACTAGAAAGGGAGAGGGCCTTAGGAAGGAAAGGAGGACAGTAGCATATTGGTAAAATCATGATGGAGAGAAAATGCCGAAGACAGAAATATTCAAATGACAAGAGGGATTGGGGTAGAGGTGATAGTGGGTAGAGGTGATGGATTACTAAAAATGAAGACAGCATTTAAAATTCACAATGAAACCTATTATTTGGTAACCCAATATAAAAACCATAAAAGAGTTCAAATGTAAGGCACCCTATGAGGCTTGAAATGGGAGGTTTTAGAAGTAATGAGTTTCAAAACTGGTGTAGGACAATTCTGAATTCTGTCAAAACCCCGACAAAAAGCAGCCTGGCCCTCATGTTACACAAAACAAAACCCAGTTCCAGGTATCAGATATCTCCATAAAATCCATTGGGCAGGGAATCCCTGGGAGTTTCCAAGACAATACAGATGCATTTCATTCTTCTTGTCTCCTCATCAGAACTAGTGGATAAGACCTTACTGCTGAAGATACCACATATTATGGATATATGACACTCAAGCTGGAATTGAGTTGGAATCTTCCTTTTGATGCTAAGTGTTTATAGTGCCAGATAATGTCATATAGGCTGCTGAGGAAGAAAGCAGCTAACCTGCCAGACAAGATAGTCTCATTGATGCAATAGTGGCATATAGTAACTGTCCAATACAGTGCAATAGTAACTGTGATGGGAGCACCCAGTAGTTCCCTAATTACATTTCAGCCCTACTGCAAAGATAGAATATATTCCTAGCAATACAAAGGTAGTAAAAACAAAATCTCATTCATCTGTGGAGATTTTAGGCCTTTGAGAGAAGCACTATTGCTGCTTAGTTAAATGGACATAGTATCAATACCTTTCAAAATATCAATGTTTATACCATAAACAAAGGCTACTTTCAGCCTTCCTCAGTAACGCCTCTCTTTGCTGGGAATGGAAGTGAATTCAGATATCTAAAGCTGTGCACAATGCTGAGAATAAGGGATGGTTGAGTACACATCCCTTAAGTAGATATTTATATCACACCCTTGAGGCTCTAGAAACATTATGGAAGAGGAAGTGGAAAGAATGTAGCAACAGAAGATATGGAGAAAGGCTGTGAAGTGCTCTCTTCTAAGCCTGCCATGATCATGGCCATCATCAACTCATAGCACCTTTACCTACTGTCTCTGGACCACACAAGTAGGGCCTGCCCCATCAGTAAGCTATACATGAGAAAGCAGCTCACAGGGACAGTAACACTTACTGCAAAACTACTGGCAAATAATAAATTATTATTATTATAATGGAGACAATGGAGGTATACAATTCATTTGTATGTCCACTGGTGAGTTCACTAGGTTCTACTGAGTAGTTCAAAATCCAGATGGTCCCAGTTAAACTCTGTGAGACACAAAGCAAAATTTTATGAATGTAGGAAAGAGATTTGTAATAAAGAAGAGGGACTAGCATGAGTAATGAGGAGTTGACTAGAATGACTAACCTAGTGACTAGAATGCATTATATGCGTGTATAAAATTATCAAAAACAAAATTTAAAAATTTATGTATGGATTTGGGATTGATTTTTCTCATGATAACAAAATCCCTTCATTTTAAGCTGTTATTATTTGAACTGGTTCCAGATGCTTTGTGTATCTCAAAATCTGTCTTTTGTAGGGTAGTAGGGTAGAAATCAGGTGGCAGGATTGAGAAAATGGGTCTTATAGTATGTGGTGGCTTGGACACGATGTGTTCCATGAAAATGTTAATCTGTTGAATGGTTATTCCTGCATTATTCATGACCAGGTGACTGGTCATGAGGGCTGTAAATTTATAAATGAAATCATACACTAATGCACTCATAATTGTGTAAGTACTGAGAAGGCAAACTATGTAAGAGTGTACATTGGAAGAAGTAGATCACTGGTGGCCGGCTGTCTTAGAGTTTTCTTTGCTTTGAAAAAATACCATGATCAAAAACCAAGCTAGGGAGGGAAGGGTTCTTTGTGGTTATACTTCACCATTGCTGTTCATCACTGAAGGAAATCAGGACAGGAACTCAAACAGGACAAGATTCCAGAGGTGGAAGCAGGAAATGATGCAGAGGCCACGAGGAGATGCTTATTGGCTTGCTTCCCATGACTTGTTCAACCCACCTTCTTACAGAACCCAGGACCAGCAGCCCAGGAAAGCACCACTTACCATGGCTTGGCCTCCCCCCATAGATCACTGAGAAAATGCCTTACAGCTGGATCTCATTGAGGCATTTCCTCAACTGAAGCTCCTTTATCTGATGATTCTAGTTTGTGTCAAGTTGACATACAAAACCAGCCAGTACACATGCCCTGGAAGAGACTATCTTGCATGGACTTCATCCTTCTTTTCTCCTCTTCCCCTTCTCCTCTTTTCTTCCTTCACTCTCACTCTTACTCCAGTTATTTCCCACCTCTCTGCTTCAGAGCTACCAGGTGAACAGTCTTCTTTCTCACAAGTTCTAACTCCATTAAAACCATGTTTTATCTTAGACTCAAAGAGATGGAGATAGTTGACCATAGAGTGAAACTTGGTTCGAAGACCATGAATCAAAACAAACCTTTCCATTTTAAGTTGTTTTTCTCACATTTTTTTCCACAGTTGGCAATAGCTGACTAACATAGCATTATAGTTTGAACAGTGGTCAGACCACCTGCTCTGGATCTATCAAGAGTCACATAACTAATATGGCTATTTCATGACATCCAAAATTAATAATAATATACCTCTCCTAACTCATTGCCTTTCCTCATTATTTGGAATATCTAGACCTAAATGAATTTTACCTGGTTTCAGCACAGCCTCCCATATGAGTTTCCAATTCTTCTTGTCTCTGATTTGTAGATTAATTCCTGAACCCATGTGGCCAACAAAGATCTCAGAGAAGAGCTGGGATTCCCCAGGGCTCCGATAGCACAGCTCCAGTTCCTGAAAAAAGAAAGAGTTGCCCTGTGAGAATCTACTACTCATCCTATGAAGGAGGGCTTGCCATAACCCCATACTAAATTGATGTAGCACACCACATTAGACACTGGTTATCTTTTTCACTGAGGTAATTCCCAACTTCTGAAAAAAACATCTTTACTCAGAAGATTAAGGACCAAGCTGGGAGACTACCATGCAGCTCCTTTTCTCATCACTCTGACAAAAACCTGACAAAAAGCAACAAAAGGAAGGGTTTATGTTGTTCAGTTTCAAAGTGGGAAGTGCATGTAAGCTGAGGCTCCATTCTTAGTGTTAGAAGATTGTGGCAGAAAGACTGCAGAGAGTCACAAATGAGTAGTCTGAGACAGGGAGCATGGCATGGCTATCATCCTGAAGGCCTGATACTAAGGACATGATTCTGATAACCAGGCCTCACATATTTGTTTCCACAAACTCTTAAAATGCTACCACTATCTTGGGACCAAGTATTTAATCATTTAGGAGACATTTCAGAGTCAAACAATAACATCCTACATACACAGCCTAAGCCATGGTTTACTCTATGAGCCGTGTTTAGCTGGACTCTCCTCTGTGCCATATTGAATCTAATCCCTCAAGTCTTCAGGCCTTCTGTATTTCTGTGTGGTCCCTTAGCTTCTTTTCCACCTAACTTTGATGTATTCTTGCTCATCCAAATCCCAATTGCTCTCTATCCACTCTCAGTTTGCTGCAAAGCCTTGTAACTTGCCCACAGGTTTCCTCAAGTCAGGCATCTGATCCTAAGGAGTATTAAACACCTGCATGCTCACCACTGGGATGATTTCCAGAGTCTTGGAACCAGATACGATGTAGCGGGAACCAATATAAAGAGAGTCTAGTGGGGGTGGCTTGTTTATTCGAACAAATTGGAATTTCATTTCTTCATCATCAATGGCCTAGGAAAATTGAAAATAGCAATTTATCTAGATTTCTGGGCCACAACATCTGACCTGAATGAGGTGAGATAGTTGTTAAGTACATTTTTGTGGGATAGGGGTGGTGGCACCTCCTGATCATTCTTGCATGGATAATTCCCACCCTTCTGATGGATGGAAAGAGGCTATAGAATGTTGTTCAGGGACTGTTAAATGGGCATCAGAGGCATTTGAGGGAGAATCTGGTGTGAGGAGGACAAGAAGAGAGCAGAATCACACACACACACACACACACACACACACACACACACACACACACACATACACACATACACACACATGGACTCACACCAGGGTTCCTTTTATAGAACTGCATTCCAACTCTGAGTTGAGAATCTCTCCAAAGGGCTCAGTATCTACATCTCAAGTTTACCGACAACCCACCCCAGCACCACTTTTGTGGTCTTCATTGTCACCTTCCTAATGGTGCAATCATTAGGGACCAGGTAAAGGTGAAATGTCACATCGTTGAGATTGAGGTGATAGTAGATCAATGTGATGGAAGTGATGGGGATGAAATGTCTGGCAGCAGGGATCATTCTCAGTAAAACTCCCCTTGGGGAGAAGCTTGGGTTTTCCAGCACTGCATAATGCTGTTCCACTCTGGCTGCAGTTTCTAGGACCATTTCATGTTCTTGAAAGTGGGCCACATGGAACAAGGAGATGTCCACCTGTCCCTCTGTGAAAGAACATATTCAAGAGATATAAATTTAGTATTTCCATTAATGTATGCTTGGCTGAAAAATAGCACTCTAGGATTTAGAATGACAGTGGTAATTTGAATGAAATGGGCCCCTATATTTGGTGGAACTATTTGAAAAGGAT
Organism: Neodon shergylaensis; assembly: GCA_025134845.1. Taxonomy (NCBI): domain Eukaryota; kingdom Metazoa; phylum Chordata; class Mammalia; order Rodentia; family Cricetidae; genus Neodon; species Neodon shergylaensis. The sequence goes on from JABTXL010019331.1 coordinate 285,801, forward strand.
TAGGAAGTGTGATCTTATTGGAGGAGCTTTGTCATTGGTGGGTTTTGTGGATTCAGATGCTCATACCTTTATTAATTTTCTTTTTTTTGCCTACTTGCTGATAAGGATGTAAGCTCTCAGCTACTGTCTCAGCACCATGCGTGCCTGTTTTCTGCCATGTTTCCTGCCTTTATGAAGTCAAGTCTCTGAAACTGTAAGCCCCAATAAAGTTTTTTCTTCTATAAGTTGCTTTGGTTATTATGATTTATATTTTGTTTTTATTTATTTTTTGATATTTATGAGAAAAACTTATGACCAAAATTTAATTTTATTAATTAATGGTCCAGTGATGCACAGCAGAGCTATCAACTGCTTCTTCACTATCAGTTCATCATTCCAGGAGGATGAATGTGACCTGCTGCCAGTGGTGACTCATACAAACTGACTCTCATTGGAGCATCATTGGCTTTGGTCTTGGATAGCTGCTGAGGAACATTCACAGTAGACTGGAGGTTCTTGATGATCTTATTAATGGATGCTATAAAGAATACAACCTCCCAGGTGGTCAGAAACTGAACACCCAGCAATTTCTCTAAGATCCTGCCCTCACTAGCCTCAGTGTCTTGGGATTGGCAGTGTCCTCTAAACTCTTAGTTGCTGGATGGAGTTTGCTGTTTTGAAAGAGACACTGAAGACAGGATTATTAGATTACTGGAATGGTTAATGTCAAATGTGAACTTGATGAAATCTAGAATCAGCTTGGATACAGGTCTTAGAGCATGATAGGAGGAGATTATGTTGATTGGCTCCATTGAGTAGAGAAGACCCATCCACTGTGTGTAGCATAATTTTATGCACTAGGACACAGCACTGTATAAAATAGAGTAGGTCACATGAGTATTCACTCTTTTTTGCTTGCTCTGTTGACACAGGTTTATCAGGTGCCACAAGATCTGTGTTCTCAGACTCCCATGTCATGACGAATGGTTCCTTTGGACTGTGAGGAAAATAAATCCTTTCTCTCCTAAGTTTCTTGGTCAGATATTTTGTTTGAACTACAAGGAAATTAAACTGAATATAAAATTGATACTAGGAGTTAAGTTGTTGCTGTTTTAAAAAAAACCCTCATCATGTGGTTTTTAGGCCTTTGGAACTGTCCTGTCCCTGGAATGTTGAAGAGTTTTGTAGTTAAGAATAGACAGGTTCTAGCATGCTGAGAGCAAAGACTATTGGAACATTCTGATAGAATCAGGTTAGAAAAGAATGCTGAGAGAGACAGTGAAGGTTGTAGAGAGTAAGTTTTCTATTGGGAACTGTGAAATGATCCATTCATTAAAAAGTTTGGACAGAAACTAATTTCAATATGTAAATGTACTGAATATGAGTGAAGATGAATTTTAATAAGGGACTAATTTGACAAAAGTTTCAAAACAGAAAATATTCAGAATAATTCTATAAGAGCATCACAGAATGTAAAGCTGCCCTGCATAGTGGCAATGGGAAAGATGTCCTGAGGGCAAAATCCCAGTCTGTAGGTACATCTTAAGATCCAAATTCAGTTAAAGGCAGAAAGTCTTAAGTTATGATGTTCTCTGTTTCACAAGTGCAAATATCCAAGGATGTGTTTTTTATGGTGAGCACATCATAAAGCTGTGGTATTGGGTGGAAACATCTCAAGCTGTCAACAGAACTTGACAGAGTTGTCCCTATAAATTTTAGACATGAAATATCCTAGATTGGTAGGTCACTGAGTTATACTGCCCAGTTTCAGATAGCACTGAAGCTAGGCAACGTGCCTGAGTCAATGATCCTGCAAGGATATCCTGGGAGCTCATTTTATGAAACATTGAAAATGAAGACTAAGTTAGACTGGAAATTCTGGGATTTGTAGAAGCCAAAGCTTTACTAAATAAAGTTTTAGGTCAGGGGTGCAGAGATGGCTCAAGAGAAAAGCTATATATGCTTCACATGCAAATAACTGCAGGGGTGTAGCTACCCATGTCCATTGGTGTCCAGCAAATGACATTATGAGCTTCATAGCAGGACACAAAGCTGCATGTTTTGGTGTTTATGCTGATAGAGCTTTGTTTCACTGTGGTCTGACCATTTCTTGGTGTAGTCTGATTCTTCTATTTGGAATGACATTGTTTATCCTGTGCCATTGTATCTTGAAAGTATGTAACTTGTTTTTATTTTTATAGGTGCTCATAATTAACACATTGCCTTGAGTCTCTTTTGACACGCAGACTTTCTGGACTTTTAAAATGTTGTAATTATTAAGGATAATGAGGTCCTTTGAAATTGAATTATAATTTGCATTATGAGACAAAACTAAATCTTTTGAGACATGAGGTAGAAAATTATGAATTGAAGTGATATACTTGGGTGGCAAGTTGACACTGGGAAGAATTGTAATGATGTATGTCACTTAACAACTTCATGTGATCCCTGCTAATGGAGGCACCACTCTGCAACTCACCATTTTCACATCCTTTCAGCACTGAGTTAGCTTCCAACTTGCACCATGACAAACAGTGTTGCAGTGTGTCATTTAGCAGAGAGCATTTCTGTTTCTCTTAAGTAAATGCTTTTGGAATCAATAATCATCAGGAAATGAGATAATAAAATTTTTCCTGAATGAAGTGGTATACAGCGTGGGATTTCCAATAACAACATACCAGCTAATAGTTTTACAGGGAATCAAACAGCACTAAAATGTCCTCTGTGTGACAGTTCTGAGCTTCGAAACCCTGGCTTTCCCCATGTCAGCTTCAGTCCCAGCACCAGATCCTGGAGTTGTCTATGCTTTGTGCTGTGTCAGTTTTGACAGAGTCCCAGAAGATGCTGTACCTCTCCTACTTCCCTTCTTGCTAGGGTAACCCTAGTCATGACCTTCTCAGGACTTGAGGGGAATGTGGAGGACTTTCATTGTTAAGTCCAGAAATTTCCCGAGACATCTAAGGTGACTTGGCAAGTTTTTTTCTATTTCCTTTCTCTCTCTCTCTCTCTCTCTCTCTCTCTCTCTCTCTCTCTCTCTCTCTCTCTCTCTCTCTTTTTGGTTTTTGGATTCAGGAATTGACAGTGTAACTATAACTTGAAGCCACAATACTCTTGCCTAGCCTCCATAACTCTGGGATCACAGCTATGTGTCCTCACCTGTCCCTGTGACTGTCCTTCCTCACATATTGTCCTTCTATAAACTTTAACAGAATCTCATATATTTAATATTCTAATGGTGTAGTTTTCTTATCTGAGAGTTGGGGGTAAGAAAAAGGAAATGTGGTAATCTGAGGGGGAAAAGCTTGAGTGGCGACTATGGAAAGTGCTGTTGAAAGACCAGGAGTTCTGTGTGGACCTGATGGACTGGCCTCCTTAGGCACACTGGGGAGGCACTATCAGGGTAACAGTGCTCCTGTATCACGGTATGGAGCCCAAGATCTCATGTGTTTTTCTTTTAATGTAACTGTTGGTTTTTTTTTTTGTTTTCTGAGTTCTTTTCAAATGAATCCTGCTTGTTTTCCTCATGTTCATTTGTTTTCTTCTTTTGGGTTTGACATTAAATGTGAATATTTTTAATCTGAGGTATGCTTTGTTTATTTTCTGTTTATGGTTCATATGTCAGTTGGAGAACCGTCTATTTCTGCTTTAGTCTTAATAACTTCTTCAGATGGCAGATCTGCCCTCTTAAGACCTCTTTAGGATCTACTACTCATATTCATCACCATAATCAAACACCATCTTTCTGGTCTCTATGGTATCCTATTGTTGTGTTCCTGGAGAGTAAACCAGCCTCTTTAGTCACTTGCACAGTACCTGGTTCTCTTGTTGCTTTTGCTCTTTCCTTTTGTAGGCAGAGTCTGGCTATGTAGTCTAGGTTGCACTTGAATTCTAAATTATCTTCCTTAACCTCAGAAGATCTGGGTTACAGACATAGAGTAATGAGTTTCTTTATGAGATATTTTACTGAGAACATTGTATTTATTAAAACATCTTCTTTTTGGTCACATGCTGTGGTTGTTTAGCTTGGTGTTCTTGTGGGACTCCTAACAGTGGGTGTGGGGTTGTCTCTGTCTCTTTTGTCTGATCCCAGGACCCTTTTCCTCCTACCTTGCCTCTTTAAGAATTAATAAGAGAATTTATGCCTAGTTTTATTGCATCTTGTTATGCAGTGTTTGGATGATATCACTCAGAGTCTACTTCTTTTCTGAAAGAAAACAGAAACAGTGGAATGGGGGAGAGGGGAAGTGGGGCAGAGAGAGCTTGGTGAAGTGCAGAAAGGGGAGGTTGCAGTAGAGATGTATTGTACAAGAGAAGAATAAGAAAAAAGAAGAAATTTTCTTCAGGAATCGTTAGAGTTGACTGAGGTTGGGATATTTTATGAGCCTCTTCTTTTCTTAGGAGTCCACCCATCTGTGGTTGCAGTTCCTAAATGGAATCTGGTGACATAATTTTCTGCCTGTTTGTAGGAGTGTGATGGCTTTTAGTGTTGGTAAACCTTGGATACCAAATGTTCCTTGTTAATTTCCTTAGTCTTACTTTGCAACAGTGCTGTCAAATTGCTCAATTTATTCTCAGTTCTCTGCTGGGCCCCCAGTGAACATACCATGTAAAGAACATTTAATAATCACCAGGAAATATTGCTACTGAGGACATCACTTTTCGCTTGGGGTTTCTTTCAGGTAAAACAGAAATAAAGTCATAAGACTGGGAGACATGTGCTTCAAAGAAGATACATTAGATAAGAAGGGATGATAAAAATCTTAGTGTCCACTTTCATAACCTGCTCTGCTCTGCTAAGGAAATCATAGACCTTTCTTTATCACCCACCATCCTACACTGTCCTATATGACCTCTCAACCCCTCCATTTCCACCACCCAACTCTTTATGCTTCCCTTGGTTACCTCGAAAATTCACAAAGTGAGGGAGGTACACAGCAGCCACAGTTCCCTGCTCAGCCTTGATATCAAACAGAGGCCCAGCAACCATGTAATTGTGCTGTAAACGAGTCTTCTCCAGGTGTTGGCTCCAGGCACAGAATCCAATCTCGATTGTCACTGCCCTTGTTACCACAAAGCAGAGTCCTATGTTGTGACAGTGGTAGGAACCAGACACAGGGAATTGAACTCTGAAAAAGGGAGAGGCAGACACCAGTGAACACCAGTGTTGCTTATCTGTGGAACATAGACCCAGTGCAGGGCTAGGGACACTGAAGACTTCAGCCAGATGGCTCTGAGTTGTGATTCTTCTGCTGTCTGTAGATGGATCCCGGATGGATCCTTAACTCCCAAATCTCTTTCCTCTTCTGTACATAGGAATAATGACAGCATCATACTATAGATCTGTGAGTACTGAGTGATCTAATGTAAACAAACAGGTAACACACACCCAGAACAGTTAATCTATTCCTATAATGATGATGGGGGTGATGGAATAAGTGCATGTGTGTGTGTGTGTGTATGTGTATAGTTCTGGGGATCAAACTAGGACCTTGTGAACAGTATGCAAGGGCCTTACCATTGAGATATATCATTATTTTTTAGTGTTTATGTTCTTGAAGTATATATTTCTCTATTATAAAAGTCTATCTGCTATCTATTCATAATAAATCCTTGGCCCTGACAGAATTCTTCACCAGGAATTTTTTTTTTTATTTTTCTCAAGACTTCCTGTTTGGTGCTGTTTGGTGGATGGATAAGTGTCAGTTAGGAGAAAAATCAAGAGTGACAGTGTGGTACTTTGAATTATTGCCCCCCAATAATCTCATAGGGAGTAGTACTATTAGGAGTTGTGGCCTTGTTGGAGTAGGTGTGGTCTTGTTGAACAAAGTGTGTCACTGTGTAGATGGACTTTGTGGTCTCTTTTTCAGGCTTCACTCAGTGTGACATCACTTCCTCATGCCTTTTGATGAAGATGAAGACAGTATCATGTCTTCCTGCCTGCCACAATGCTATCAACTATGATAATGGACTGAACTTCTGAACTGTAAGCAAGCCACCACAATTAAATGTTTTCCTTTATAATAGCTGTCATCATGGTCATAATGTCTATTCATAGTAATAGAAACCCTAACTAAGACAGAAGTTGATACCAGGGACTGGGGCATTGTTGTGATAGGCCTGTCTAAGGTTTTGTTTGGAGGAATGTGGAATGCTTTATACACTGCTTAATGGGCCATGCTAGTAGGAGCATAGAAGACAAGGGTGCTGATGATTATTTGAACTGTTAAGTTCTAGCTTAAGTGGTTTTAGATGAGAATAACTTTAGCATGTTTCCTAGGAACCATTCTTGTGATATTTTGGTGAAGAAAGTAGTTGCATTTTGCCCTTGTCTGAGGCTAAAGTGAAAGTTTATAGTTTAGCTATTTCCATTGGCAGAGGAATTCTCAAAACAGCCTAGTATATACTCTATTGTTTGGTTATTAGTGGTAACTCCAATGACGATTTATAATGAAAAGGAGAAAGCTGAGAAAATAAAAATGCAAGATGTACAGATTGAGAAAAGGGACACTAAGAAGTGGATGGAGCTAAATACTGTGTCCAAGGAGATAAATGGATCTCACCAAGCTAAGTTTTTAACTTGTGAAAATGAATTAAAGAAAAGCTTAGAGCCAGGTGTGGTGGAGCACACCTTTAATCCCAGCACTCCAGAGCAAGAGTCTGGCAAATCTCTGAGTCTGTGGCATTACTGGTCTGCAGAAAAATTTCAAGGACAGCCAAGTTTAGGCAGTGAAGGTAATAATCAAAAACAGAAAGCTGGTGAATATGTAACTGAACAGGAGCACCATATTCTAGCAGCAGAACTTGGCAACTTTGGCCACATGGTTCTGGCTTTAGAGTTAAAGATAGAAGAAATGGGTTATGGAATTTGCATCCATGTTTAACGAAAGGCAATGAAGCCAGGAAGGTTTTGGTGGTTTCACTAAATAGAGGCCTAGAGAGACTATTGCATGAAGCTGTGAATTTGAAGTCTTGATTGCCTTGGAGACCCAAAGATGTTGCAGATATTAGAGCCATGGGATAGCTGCCAAGGAAAGCTGCTAAAGGAAGTGGAACCAGCCCAAAAGAAAGAAGTATGTTGCAGTCAACAAAGCTAAAAGGAATTGGAGATCTCAAGAGCATTTTGACATCAGACACAGTTTGCAGATTTTGGAGTTTCCCCAACTGGTTTTTGGTTTTGCTTTGGTCTAATATTTATTTCCTTCTCTATGTTTTGGAATCATAATGTATATCCTGTGATATATGTTGGAAGTATGTGTTCTTTTTATTTTAATTTTATAAGAGATTACAGTTAAAAGATTGCATGAGTCTTGGAAGAGACTTGGACTTTGATGCAAACTTGAAACTGTTATCGATTATGGGGACTTTTGAAGTTGGATTGAATACATTTTGCATTACAATATTGTTAGAAACTTTTGGGGGCCAGGTAGTTTGAATGTATTGGCCCCCATATGTTTGTTGGATGTGGCACTATTAGGAGGTGTGACCTTGTTGGAGTAGGTGTGGTCTAGTTGGATGAAATATGTCACTGTGGGGGCAGGCTTTGAGGTCTCTTTCTCAAGCTTCATTCAGTGTGACAGTGACTCCACTTCCTGTTACCTTCTGATGAAAATGCAGCCAGCACTGTGTCTACCTGCATTCTTCCATGCTTCCTGCTATGACAATAAAGGACTCATCTATGAACTATAAGCAAACCACTACAACTAATTGTCTTTCTTTATAAGAGTTGCTATGACAGCAATAGAAATCCTAAGACAGACAGTTTCTCCACCTGAGACAGTGACTATGATAGTGTTAGAGAAGGGTAACAAGTAATGGAAGACAACTGTGGATATAGTCTCTCCAAATGACCCTTGGAGTGTAGGGATGCTATATTCATCTTCATGTTCTCAGTTCTTAGTGGTTGTTAGTGAAAAAGGAGTGCAGAGACTACAGGGATTTGAAGGAAATCTAAGAGACAATAGAAATCAAATATAATGAAGTGAGGCATGCTGTTTGCACTATGAATAAAATAATCTGCAGAGAAACCACATTTCAGATAATGAGAAAAGTTTAGTACAAACTGTTTAGATGGAAAGAAGGACTCACATCAGCTCTGATGATGTGGTCATGGAGTGCTGGTTAAGGAAGATGAGGTCCTGTCTGAACTACAGGGGATGCATAGTGAAGTGTTTGTGGGTGGAGTCACCTGATGTCCTGGACTCACACTGCTGTGACTGACAGTGATGACAAATGAAGAATCTGAGTAGTTGAAACAACTTGAAAAAATAGTTGCTGGAGCTGAGTAATTGGGCAGGAGTTCTTGTGCTCTTCAATTTTGCACATCAAAAAAATTTTATGAAAAAAACCCCTACTTCTTTAACAGCCCAAACTTCTTTTCCCAGTCTGGGCCTTGCCTCCCTGGTTGGTAAGGGGAGGAGGCGACACAGTAGAGACGAGGAGGATGTTATCTATAAGGATCCCTTGTGGAAAGTGGACTGGGTAAAGCCAGCCTTTGTCAGGCAAAGCTTACTCACCTGTACAGGTTCCTCTCTCTGTCAATCACCTCAATAGCGACAGGCCCTGTAGGGCCCCAGAAATCATCTTCAGTCCCTGGTGATTCTGTGTGCTTGTCTCCTAGAGAGTCGGAAGAAGATGCTTCAGTGGTGCAAATTGGGAATATTCCTCCTCTGAAAGAGTCCAGATACTGGTCACTGTAAGTCCAGGCTTATCATCCCAGCCCTCCCTCATACTGGTCCAAAGTAGAACACTTTTTCAGTTTGGCCAGCCTAGGTCTTACCAGGAAGTGTGTCTACACACTACTAAATTGTTGTTCCTATAGCTACCTGTGTGCTTTTTATGTGTGTATGTGTGTGTGTGTGTGTGTATCACTACTTGCCTTCTGAGCAACTCTACTACCCTAATAACTGCTCCCAACCAAGCCACTGAGTTTGATTTATTATTGGTCCAGAAGTGTTTGTTTTTCTAACATGTCTCCAGTGGGTAGGTTATGAAAAGAATCTAACTGAAAAAATGAATGAGCAGGTACTGGGAGGTGAAACCCAAGCCATAGCAGCTCAGAATGAGACAGAAAGCCCTGATACAGATCCTGATGCAAGCCAGGGACTTGACTGAGGGGCAGCACCAGAAGGAAGGGGCAGAGAGAGAGAAGAAGCAATACTCCCTCTGTGTTCTAGTTGTGGAAGATCTTTATCAGACTGGGGCTTTTCTTTGTGAAGAACCTGTAATGTTCCATGTCAAAGACAGGTGGATAGAAATAATTGCCAGCACATATGTCTTCTATATGTGACAGGGAAGTTACATTTATGAAATCTCAACAATATTGCTGCCCCTACAAGATCTGCACAATAACAACACCAGTTGACAAGCTAATGTAGATGGAGAAAAAAATCTTACAAGCCCTACTAATAGATAATAACTGCTAGAGGGGCTTAAATCAGCCCTCCTCATAAATAGTTTGTGGGTGGGTCACAGGAAGACTTGGATTTGACAGATAGAGGGTTAGAAATTATCTAAATACAGTATTTATATATAAAATCCTAGAAGAAAACAAAAAATTAAAAAAATTAAAAAAGAAAGAAATCATGACTTCCCCATACAGATGCCCCTTTATCTACCAATCACGAAGATTCTGAACCCTTCACATGCCTGACTGTAGTCTCTGCCACTTAAATGAGTTCAGGTTATCATCCATTTCTTCTCCATCCAGGGTCTTAGTAAGAATCATCGCATTTGGATTCCTAGACAGAAACATTCACTCAGATGTCAGGAGAAACAGGGCTGTGTACACAATATCCCCACAAAAGATCTAACTCATCTGAATTTGAACTCAGTCCTATTTTTATTTTATGGGCCTGAAATCTATGAAGTTCCCATCCTTCTAAGCATCCATGCTGCCAGAACAGGGATCATCTCAACTTCTCTTTGCTTTAACTTGGATGTGTTTTCCAATGTTTACATTATAAAGTTATTCCCCAACCTCACAGTGTTGACAGAATAAAGGATAAGACACAGTGAGGTCAAGAGTGATCTGCTGTCATGAAGGGGTTAATGACATCAACACAGGAGTAGACTCCTGTATCCTGACGGGACTTATCATAAAAGCCACTTTGGCCTCTTGGTCTCAGCCCTCTAGCTGCACAATCAGATGGAATAGGAATATTAGTTTTAATAGATGCAGGGTTCATGCCCTTTCCTGTATGCAAGACTGAAAGAAATAATCTCAATTCTTTAAGTGTCAGACACTGAGTTAAGGCTGCACAAAACAAACTAATAATCACTCATCCTGAATGACAATCACCTAAACAGGAATTTCTAAATCTCTCTCCTTTTGTTCTCTACTCTTCCCCTCCATAGACTCCATACTTGTCCCAGGATGGAGTGAACATTGTTCCTATCCTCTGCAGCATCCTCTAGCAGATATCCCTGCTTCTGATCTTGCCCCTTCTAGCTCATTTTCTATATACTAGCTGACCATAAATGTTGGAGGAAGCCGCTAGTTAGTTCCCAGATGCTCAACCCAGAAATAATCCATTAGAAACCATATTATTTAAATTATTGCTTGGCCCATTAGCTCTAGCTTCTTATTGGCTAACTTTTACATATTAATTTAACCCATCTTCATTAATCTGTGTATTGTCACGTGGTAGTGGCATATTGGCAAATTTTTGGCATGTCTGACTCTGGTGGCAGCTCCATGGTGTCTCTCCCTTCTTTCTCCCAGAATTCAGCTTAGTTTTCCCTACATAACTAAGTTCTGCTCTGCTATAGGTCCAAAGCAGTTTCTTTATTCATTAATGATAATCACAACACACAGAAGGGACTCACACATCACCTCCCCTTTTCTGTTTAAATAAAAAGGAAGGTTTTAACTTTAACATAGTAAAATTACATATGAAAAACAGTTACCAAGCAAGTATTACAGTTACAGTATTTATATCTACTTTAACTTTTATCATAACTAAGGAAAACAATAACTATAACTATAAATTCTTCAACTCCATCAAAGACTTCAGAAGAATATAATACTACCTAAGTAAACAGGAAGTACATTGTAAGCAACTTCCAAAACTCTAGAATTGACAGAGACATTGCACTGCCTAGACAGTCACTCAAAGTTCTTCTGTACCATTGGGGCATTCAATCTTCAGCCTACAGGTTCATAGTATCCAACAGACTTTTCCATGAAGCAGGAAATTTGAAAGACAGTCCCACCTATATTGGTAGTTTGTCAGTCACTTTCTTCTGTGTCCTGCAGAATGTCTAGCAGACTCTTTCATGAAACAAGAACCCCAAAGGATCGTCTCACCTTTAGGCAAATTCAGCAATCATTTCTCTATGGGTCCTACATGTGTAGTCAAGCAATTTAGGCAAGAGCAGTTTCTTGCCCAAATGGCTAACCAACTTCATAAGGAGCCTCTTCAATGCCCATCATCCTCTTAAAGTAGTTTGGTGTTGCTAGGAACAGATGCGTCTCACTATCATGAAAAGTCCTAAGTTATGAAAACATTTAAATGCCATATTCTGGAGGTCTCTGAAAGAGTTGAAGAATACCTAACAAACTGAAATATATCTCTATATATCTAGAAACTCTAACTAACATGACTACAAGCTTGACTATTATAGATGATTATCTATTAACCTTTATTTCTTAATTATACATTACATTTTAAATGAGCTGTACAAGCACAATACCTTAATCAAGATCAGAAATACATATATATGGTATAACAAAAATGACCTTAAATTTGTATCAATAAACCAACATCCATACCAAAGCAAATTATTCATATCTATAACATATCCCCCTTTAAATGTAAACAAATATTTATAGACAATATTTGGAAATATGGTTGTAGTTTTTTCCATACTGATTCCTACTAATTGGGGACACTGTTAATCAGGTCTTTCATGGTGTATCCTGTGTGATAGGTTCATCTCAGTCAGCAGTTGGACAAAGTAGTATTTTGGGAGTATTTAAGGTGACCTCTCAGGGGATTGTGGGTCTATCAAACCATATAAGTCTGGAAGCAATCCACAGGTTCTCATCCTCTGTAGGAACAAAAGAACCTCTTTTCCAAAGCAACATATCCTTAGACTCAAATTTTAAAGTCAAGATACCTTTATGTTGGTTTAGCTTAGCAAGCTGTACAATAAAATGTCTCTCTGTACTTAGCTACTTCACAGTCAAAATTTCAAAGAAAACACAATAATATATATAATACAAAATTTCTGTGTACAGTCCATCTTCACATGGCTTATTTTTTTACTCCTTTCAATCTATGATTCTCTGTACTCTGTCTCTTTAAAGATTTTACCTTTTTAAAAAATTAACTTCCTTTTATGAATCTCTATACTCTTTTTCTTCTCTCTCCAAAGCCTATGTACATTTATCCAACAATGTGATTTGTTTGGAGTTCTTTTCCACCTAGTTTGTCTTTATTGCATATCTGTAATTCTTTACTGTCCAGGAGCGCTTTTTAAAATGCTAAACACTTCTTAAAACTTAAGCTGTGCCATTACTATGGTATATATGGTACTTCCTGCTGGCCCACCCAGTCCAGCATGATGGAACTGCTCCTGCCTCTGAAAGCCATGCACACAGCCCCATTCTAAGGCACACAGCCAGTCCATGCCACCATTAAGCAAGCTGAAGCAGTCTGCTCATAAACCCCACTTAAATTCTCTGTAGCTATACCTCCTTCCTGAAAGAGCCAGAGGTCCCACTGGCAGCACAGCCCAGAAAGCCAGCATTTCAAAATGGCATGGCTTTTTTCCTGCTATAGCTTAATCAGGAAAATCATGGCTCAAAGGAGCCATGACTCTGCCTGCTTCCAGCAAACAGAGACCATCCAAGAAAATGCTAGCAAGAAGCTGAGCAACTCTGTTCTTTTTGTCTAGAATTATTTCTCAAGCTCTCTCAGGCTTTTAAGTGGATTTGGTCAGCCCCATGTTGGGTGCCAGATAAAGAAGGATGCTTAAAATAAAGCCCACACTAGCTCAGAATTGAGAATAATAGAGGGTTATTTATTTAGGGGTAAGCTCACAAATCACAATCCTCTGCTGGAACAGAGAATAGCAACCAAATCCCGCAGCCAGAAAAGAAAGACCGGACATGTGCTTTTAATGGGCATAAATACTATAAGAAGCCACTCCCAAGTGGGTGTGTAACTTAAAGGTTACTGATGGTAGGAATTCCTACAGCACATAAAAATGGGTAGGGATTCACCTTCAAGACTGGGTTGATGGAATGCCTCTCATTTCCTCTGGGACCGTTCTTAGCATGGTTCATAGTTCTTGCTGTGGCTCTGATTCTCTACAGAGTTTCCTATGTCACCCTTTCCTACTCACTGAACTGTAGACCAGTGACTTTCAAATCACTGTGCTTATATGTCACCTGGACAGCCTGCTAAATCAGAAAACTCACTGAAGGAAGCTTCCCCAACCGAGATTCTGAGTCAGCAGGGTTACAGTGTGGTCTGAGAACCTGTAGTTTTGTGGAGCTGCCAGGTGATGGTGAGGCAGAGCAGATGGTCTTACACATGATATCCGGTCCCTCGATGGAGCTGCTCTCTCTGATTCCTTATCCTCTACCTCTGCCTGGAGTGTTCTCCTCCTTGGCTCATTCCTCATTTCCCATCTTTGAGAGGTCATCTCAGCTCACCTCAGCTTATTATGAGGTCAGACAGACCAACACTGCACTCATAGGGTTCCATGTACAATTCTGTTGACTGTGGGGGAACTGTCCCCTCACTGCTGGACTGAGAAAACAAATGTTGGGTCATATCTGCCTTGTTCAGTGAATTGCCCTCAGATTCCAAAATAGTGTAAGACACACAGCACAGTAGGTCTGCAGGAATGTCTGCTAAATGAGTGGCTGACCCTTCTAAGTCTTTCATATGCATCTCCATTTCATATGTGTCATAGTGTTTAAGAACTTGAGAACAGATGATATTCATAGTTGTGAACTAAAATTGACTAAACTGGGATAACATGGGGTTTCAGTGTAGTCTCTGGAGTGAAAGATGACTTTCCTGTCCTGTGGCTTCCCCTTCAACCCATAGTACAATGTATGCATGTGCACATGTGTAGCTACTGCTTTCATTTTTCCAGTGGTCTGGATTCACCGCCGGCTACTATTGTCTAACATTAATCACATTTGCTGTGCCAGAGAGGATTCACCACTAATTCATGTTTCTGCTTCCCAATTGAAGAAGAGGTAATGTTATATGATTCTATTTTTTAAATCCATACACACACAGACAGACACACACAGACACACAGACACACACACCACACGCACACCTCACTTTAGTTGCTGTGGTTCCTACTTTCTTCCTGGCTCTGTTTGTATTTCCCAGCACCTCAGGACGCCTTTTCCCACCTCTCAGTCCTGAACTAGCCACATAGGACCTGGGTTGACCAGTAGGAGTTCTGTGTCCACCCCTTACCATGTGCTGTAGATGAGCAGCTGTGGATTCGCTGTCTCCACGGCCCTGAGCTCCATCATCACTTGGTCACTGACAGGGGCCTGGTACAGCCTGCAAGCATAAGAGGGGACTTTTTCTTTTGGGATCCACCACAGGATCATGAGGCCTCTGAGTCTGGGATCCCTGGACTCAGCCAAAACCAGGACAAAGGATGGAGAGCAGCAGTCTGAGTAGAGGAAGATGTGCCCATGACACAGACTCAGTTGGGCTTGTTCAGTTTGCATTGAGATCTGAAGCCAGCAAAAGGACCTTTGTAACTTTGTAATGCTGAAATGAGGGCCTGGCTCTTTATACCCCTCCCCTATATATCAGTCATTGGATATAGACTGTCTCAGGGAAGGAAACATAGCTATAGATGAGGGGATTCTTTCTGACAAAGGGCAACACAGAAGCCTCCATTCTCATGAAGGTCATGGCCATATCCCCAAAAGGATTCTGGACAGATCTTCAAAGTAAACACATAGTGCTGGGATCATGGGTACTCACATTGTGGGAAAGGACCTTGGTTTCCTTCTCTCCTCCCTCCCCATTTCCTTTAGTGCTAAGGGAGGAAACCTTGTTTTTACACAGCAGATGCAGCCCGAGGTCTGTTAGTCCCATTCTTTTGATTCTCAAGTTGTAGGATTTATATGTGTTAGGTAGTGACCTTCTCTGGATTTCTCTGTCCTCAGTCCATAATCACATACAGACACATCACTCCCATCTGCCTGCTGTGATGCACAAACAAAGCTGGAGGGGAAAGGCTTCTGTATCCTTGAGAGGCTGTGCCACATGACACATAGCAGAGACCAGCTCTGTACAGGCTTTTCAATGAATGAGAAGCAGTGGTGGCTGAAAGCAGGTTGTGGAACAATGGAGCCAAGCAGCTGGTACAGTTTCAGCCCCCAGAGAAGTGGAAATAAGACTCTTGACCGACCAACTTCTCCTTTAGCTTTAAGAGTTGAACCAGAATGCCTGACAGTGTGAAGTCTTGGCAAACAGACTTCCTGGGCTTCTTTTGGCTGGAAGAACCAGAAGGCTCTGGCTACATGGTGTTGGGAGCCTCTCTGGTTCTCTGAGCCCATGACGGAATTGGACAGCAACCTCTGGGAAGTTCCTCCAGAAGCTGGCTGTGGGCTTGTGCTGGGGAGGTGGAGGTTCAGGAGAGGGAGAAGCTTAGAGACAGCATGAAGGGGCTGAGTGGAGGACAAGGGTCTCTAAGGCTATAGTTTAAAGGTTTGCCTAGCTTGTATGAAAATCTAGTGAAGGGGGAATGGCACTATCTCTGGTACAGAGAATTGTCTCAGGATCCTGTCATGAAACTCCATGGTCCCCAGAACTCTAGCCACTTCCTGTTCCAGAGCTTTCCCCATATCTGCCTTTGACTGAGATGCTATCTCCTGATTGACCTAACCAAGTCCTATTTCTCCTTCAGGCCTCAGAGAATGCCTCCTGGGAAACTCAGTAAAGTTGACCTTCTCACAGCATTACACTCTCACAATATCATTTGTCTCTGCAGCATTCAGCAGAGCTTGCCAATACTGAATCACAGGCTCACAGGTGATTTATGTCTGTCTCTTTCCACACAGCTTCAGGAAGACAAAGAGATTGTATCGCTAGAGTCTGGACCAATGCTTACACATAGGGGCCTGATATGAATGTGTGGTTGTACGGATTAATGAATGAATAAATGATTGAAGTACTGTCCTGGAACACGGCAAACCTTTAAGTCCATTAGGATATAAAGCCTTGCTAATGCATATGATTCCACTGTGCCCAGCTACCTACATATCTAACTGTCTTTGATTTTACAATGTATATTTTTGTATCATTACAATCTATGAGGAGCATATGTCATTCCATTTCTTAGATGAGAAAACTGAGTTTTAGAGAAGAAAATGACTTCCCCAATTCCTAGGGTTTAAGTGGCACAGCTAGGTATTATCTGTCCCTTTTCTTTTCTATGCCCTGTATTCTGCAGCTCCCATGTCTTTTCCCTGCCTTCCTCCCAGAAGGGAATCTCAGGATTTTACTTACCTCAGAATTTTAAGGTTGCAGGCAGGATTTCCAAGTCCCTCACAGAGTAGCCTAACACCATGGTCACCCAGGTCATTCAGCTGCAGGTCTAGCTCAGTCAGGCTGGAGCTGGTACTGAGCACTGAGGCCAGGTCCTCACAGTGGCTGGATGTGAGGCCACAGTTGACAAGCCTGCATGGGAGATGCTCACCATCAGATTCTCCAGGGATCACTGCTCTTGGGAACTGAGCTCAGGTCTCCGTTTGTGAATGAGCCCTGTCATGCTGTTGCAACAACTTAGCTCTCTGGATTGCCTTTTCTTGTCTTGGTGGATAATTTTGTGCTTCTCACAGCTGAGCAGCAGGAGAAATTGAGTACAGGTTGGGGACCACTGCTCTATTGTGTCTGTCTCATCATGTGAAATCTTTGTAAAGATGGAATCCACAGAAATAGAATAGAAGGTAGTTACAGGGGTGACCTTCCCTGGGCCTGGAGCTTTCAGCACTTCTGCTTCACTTTGTCTCTCTGTTCTTCAGCTCTCCTAAATCCTTTCTCAGGAAGGTTGCTCCACTACTGATCTCATGAACTGTTGATAGTGGAGCTTTTTGATGAATGTCAGTCTCTCATGATCCCTAAGAATCCTATTTACCATAGCAAATCTGGCATATGTCACAGGTATGGTCAAGAGAGTTTGGTGAATATTTGATGAATACCAAACCTCACCCTAGACTCAGGTTTTGCATTTGTGGTCTCTATTCCACCCACTCGTGCTTCAGGAGAGAACCCAGGCCTGACTCACCACAATGTCTTTAGGCGACATCCAGGGCATCTCATGGTCCTACATAGGCTCTTTACTGCAGAGGAGCTCAATGGATTTCCACTTAGGTCCAGCTCCTCCAAGCTTTCTGTGATCTCAAGAGTGGAGAAGAAAATCTGCCAACTGGTATCCGTGAGAGGGATCCACCTGGACCTGAGAGAGAGAGGCTAGGCATGAAGGGCATGAATTGTGAGAGCATGGCCTGAGGTGCACAGCCCCACACAGCGGCTTAGGTTTCTATCTACCTGAGCACCAGGCTTCAATATGCCATTCCCAGGATTCACCAGCTTCTACCTCCTTCTTTCCTCCAAAATCTGTGTCCTCTCCTCTAGGTTGTTCCTCATCTTCATTCTTATCATAGCATGCTGTGTGCTTATTTTGTGTGTCTGTTTCTAACTCAGTCCAGGTGTCCCACAGAGTATGATCAGGTTGTTGGCATCTTTCTTTTTAAAATGCCCAGAACAGGAACTGGTACAATGGAGGACCTTGGTAATTCAGGAAGTCTTCTTTTTTTATGTGAATGTACCTGCTTTCCTTTGGAGCAGAATTTTAGGGTATCATGAAGGAAAGCTGGAAACAGGTAGTGGGAGCAGAACTAAGGAGAAGTGGCTGAGAACCACTCTCTAATGGGATTTTGAGCATGGCCATAAACTCTACAGATATAATGATTCACATGGCCTTAATTCTTTTTTTTTTTTTGAGACAAGGTTTCTCTGTGGCTTTGGAACCTGTCCTGGAACTAGCTCTGTAGACCAGGCTGGCCTCGAACTCCCAGAGATCCGCCTGCCTCTGCCTCCCGAGTGCTGGGATTAAAGGCGTGCGCCACTACCGCCCGGCTTAATTCTTTAAAGAATAAAAGTCTGCAGAGAAGGGTGAGAAAAGGGAGGAAAAGATATGTGTGTGAGAAAGAGATAGATAGATATAGAGAGAGACAGATATCATCCCACAGTGGTAGTGTAGTCCTTTAATTCCAGAAACCAAACATATGAAGGCAGGAAAGTGGTGAGTTCTAGGCCAACCTAAGCTATAAACCTGAAGGGACAGGGAGTAGCTCCAAGCCTGACCTGTGCAACATTCTATCCTAAACTTTACAAACAACAACAACAAAAAAATAACAAACTAACAAAAAAAACAGCTCCAAAAAAGCAGAAAGTATAGGATATTACATTCAAATTTTATAAAATCAGAGAAATGTTAAGGAAAGCAAATACTAAACTTCAAGGATGGTGTTTTTTTCAGGGCTTTATTTATTTTTTACTTTGTTTATTTTTACATTAGTATGCCTGCTTGTCTGTGTGCACTATATGCATGTAAAAGCCCACAGAGACTAGAAGCAGGGTCTAAGATCCTCTGAAACTGTGGTTAAAGGTGGTTGTGAGCCATCTATGTGGGTGCTGAGAATAGATCCACATCCTCTATAAGAGCAGCAAGTGGTCATAACCATGGAACCACTCTTCCAGCTCCCAAAGGATTGTAGTTTTAATGCACATTTAGGATGTACACTGACTTCAAGTGAAACTTCAGAATGTGCTATTCAAAAAGCCTGAGGTGCCATTATGAGCCACACATATAAAAACTGCCTGGATGCCTTAGTTTCTTGGACTTGTTTATTCCCTTTTCTTGGCTTTGGCTAGTATCTTTTCTTTTGTAAGCAGGCTGGTGTTCCTGGTTGTTCCTTTCCTATTTCTCCCAAGAGAATACAATGTTATTCAGAATGGCATTGCACTAGACCTTTAGTAACCAGAGGAGACAGCCTTGATTCACTAAGAAAATAAATGTGAATATAAGATAACAGAGATAGAGTGACTCAGTTTTCCCAAAGAAAAGTATATAGTAAAAAGATTAGGCCAGGTAGTGGTGGCATACGTCCAGCAATTAGGAGGCAGAGACAGGTGAATCCCTATGAGTTAAAGGCCAGCCTGATCTATAAGAGCTCATTCCAGGACAGCTAGGACTGTTACACAGGGACAAAATCAAAAACAAAAAAAGATTAAAGGGTATATGACAATTTTTCTTTCATGTTGTGGCTCAAACACACATGGTCTTGAGCTTGCTAGGTGTTGTGTTTTAAAAGAGATTTCACCTAGAATCATGGGCATTTGAATGCTTGTTCCTCAATTGATGGCACTCTTTAAGAAGGCTTAGGAGGTGTGGCTTTGTGGGAGTAAGGATGTCACTGGGGGCCAGCTTTAAGATTTTAAAGCCTTGAACCATCTCCACTACTACACACTTTCTGCTTCCTTCTTGTTCCAAAATATGAGCTCTCAGCTGATTGTCCAGTAACCATCATTTCCCTCTGCCATGATGGACCCTGATCCCTTTGTAACCATAAGCCCAAAGAAACTGTCCTATAACACAAATAATCAAGACAATATCTCTACCAATGATCTACATCCTTACTCTCTGATATTTTGAGACAGTGTCACACTATGTAGTCCAGGCTGGTCTGGAACTTCTGTCCTTTTTGCCTCAGCCTTCTAAGTTTATGAAGACAGGTGTGCATGACTAAGCTTAGTTACCCCAATTCTTAATGCTGTTCTCTCTGAGAAGTGGAATTGTGGTTGATACAAATTTTTGTTATTCTGATTTTAGTTGATATAATTTTGCTTTTCTGTGATGAGCATGTTTTTAGTTAGGTTATCCTAATCATATAAAATGAGTCATTGAGACAATTTCCTGCATGTGTATAACAGTTTGATACTATCTGGGCTATCTAACAGGTTTTCTCCCCTCTCCTCATCTTCTTACAGTTTTCTAACAGTTGCTCCCCTACTATTAAGTCATTTACTTTTCTTGTGGGCTTTTGCTGTGTTATTCAGATTGTTGTTGAAGTCAAGGAACCTATCTGCTTTAGCCTCCTAAATTATGGGATCTCAAACTTATGCCTGCAAATCCAGCTCAGTTTATCTGGAGAAAAGTTCCAATGTGTAAAAATTGAAGATTTAGAATAAAATTATTTCTTACTCTGAGAACCTCCCTTCCTATATACATAATATGTGTCTGATATTTGCAAATATCACACCCATGTAATTAGTGTATTTGATTGCCTTATCACTTTTTAAGATCTTCATGGTAGCACCTGTATATTTCCTCCTGTAATTGATTGGTCAGGCCTGAAATAAAATGAGTGCTTAATGAATTTTGATGGTGTGGGTCATATAGAGAGGAGAGAGACACATACTGCTACTGAGTCACCACTACAGCACAGTGGAAGGGGACCCTGAAAGGGGAAGTCTACCTTGCTGCTGGAATTGGCAGGAAATTAGGAAGGTAAGGATGAGTGAGGGTCAGGACCATGTTCCCTTATATGAATACATACAAGGAAGTCATCTGGGCAAGGAAAATATAGGGAGTCTCACATATATTCATTCTGAGATGATGTGGGAAGACTTCATGGCCAAGATTACTACCATGGGGATAGGAGATGGTGTCCACAGGAGCTGAATGAGCAGTCTCTCTGAGAGAAAGGATGTAAAGAGAGATAATCAGTCACTGTGGGCCATTTGAACCCTGTGAAAGGTGAAGAAGATTTGAATCAGAGCAGGTAGGTGGTTGTCAAGGCATAGGAAGAGATAAAAATTCATAGCCCCATCACAAAATCAGGCATATAGCTGAAAGTAGAGAAAGGTGGTCAGATTCAGCTATTACATGTCACTTGTGACTTGTATCCTGCTGTACTGAGACCATCTAAGGGTGCTGCTGGTGCTCAGAACATGTGTATGCATGGATTGACAGGAAAGCTGGAGCAAGGGCTGGGCATCAATACTCACAGAACCATCCTAGGGGTCATTACTATTGGTCCATGCTGTCCACAACCATTCAACTGAAGTCTCTTCACATGGTGGCAGAACTTAACGCAGAAAGTGACTACCATGAGATCCACATCTGTCTGGACCACCAAGTGCTTCACATTTGTCTGGAACGCTGGGTATGACATATCTGTCAGATAGCATGCCTTTTTATTTTGGAGATTTTGCAGCATCCTTATCATGATTGTCTCATTATGATTCTCATAAATACAATAAAACAACCCCAGAGAATAGAGATGCTGGTGCTCAGGAAATGCCCTGACTTTATTCAGAATTTTCCAGAGGGTGTGGAAAGGTAAATGAGTGGTGAAGATCTTCTTCATCTCTTTCCCTTCCAGTTTATTTAAAAGTCCAAATAGGAAGCGTATGGTGGGTGCCTCAAACAAGTCTTGCATTCCATACACTTCTGTCAGTGTTTCCACAACCCTGTAGTTTTCCATATCATCATATCTCTCTTCATCACAAAAGATGCAGAATATTGCTGCTAAGAACTCCTGGAGACACAAGTGGGGAAAGCTGTAACTCAAAGAGCTGGGCTGCTTTTGAAGGATACCAATCTTCAAGAAAATGTCAATAACATCCTCAGTTAACCTTTGCTTCCAAAGATCTCTCTCACTGAACAGGGTCCTTCTACTGCAGATCCCCTCAGCAGCCAGTGAGCAGAGTCCTCTGAGATGGGTCTCTATGACAGATTCTGGGAGAGTCTGGAAAAGGTATTTCAGGCAGAGTGCTGTGGTGGTCTGTGAGGTTAGTGAGAGTTCTCCTCCTTGCTCTATCTGCTGTTTCAGGCAAGTGCAGACCAGCCAGGACACCCAGGGTACCACACACAGTGTTGAGAGTACTGGGTTTGATTCAACCAAAGTAAAAACTGTAATTGCTTCTCTTTTCTCTGTGAAATATTTGTAGAAATATTCCTTTCGTCCAGACTCAGAGAAGCCCAGGACTTCCACCCAACGTGGCTGCTTCAATGAAGTCATGAGTTTCTTCAGAACTGTGGTCCTAGCTGTGAGCAGCAAAGAAGCCCCAGGAAGGACTGATTTCCCCAGCAAACTGGCCAGCAGTGTGTGCACAGGCTGTGGCTGGCTCCAATGCAGGCATAGTTCAGGATTCTGATCCTCCAAGACCCATGCTGGCTCATCTATGCCATCCAAGATAAAGAGCAGCTTCTCAGGGTGAGACAGGATCTGCCTGATGGGAGCTATAGGCACAGCCTGGTCTTTTGCTATGAGCTCAGCAAGACTCAGCTGCTTGCACTGGGACAGCTCTCTGCAGCTGAAGTAGAAGACATAATGAAAGCGATCCCTATAGAGTTGACTTTCCCCCCATGCTCTCCTCACCTGCCTGGCCAGGGTTGACTTCCCAATCCCAGCAGCCCCCTCTAATATGACTAATTGAGGCTCTTTTTGGGTATCTGGGCTTAGACCAAATAAGTCTTGGATCTCAATCAGATGTCCACTCTCCTCTGCTACACAATTACACCAGCTTTTCCTAACCATAGTCTTCCAGTCTCTTCTTGGGCAAGGTTTTTGAAGAAGTAGTAGCTGTGTGAAATTTTTGAGCAAATCCTCTGTTTTCCAGGACTCAGTGTGGTAAAGAGTCTCTATTCCTTCATTCTGATATATTTCTGAAATAAATCATAAGTTATGAAAGAAAGATGGAGCATAAGTGAACTCATTAGTGTTTGTTCCTTTCATTTTATCTTTTCTTTTTCTCTTCCTTCTACCCTTTAACAACTGTATGAAATTTGGCATCTGTCTAAGCTGTACAACATACTGGCTATGGGCACTGAACAGTGTAGGGCATGGAATGTGAGTTTTAGAGTAGAAGAATCTAGTTTAAGTCTTCACTTGACTAATAATAATAATGCTGTATGTTGTGTATGTATCACTCTGCAGATATTTACTGATGTCTTAATCTGTGTCAAACCTACTCTCATGGTTGAGAATAAAGGGTAAGTTCACAGAGGTAACTATGTCGTTATTCCTATATGGGATGATCCACCAACTTCACTGAACTTCTGCTTTCCCATTTGTAATATGGGGGCTGTGATCTCTACTGCAGGAAACCATGGAATATTGGAGAGATTATAAACAGTGGAGACAATGTTTGCTCCTGACAGATCCAATTGGCCCCCATCATTGCAGACCTGACATAATTCTGTAATTTTTGAGGTCTGGATCTGAAGGGATTGTCTTAGGTTGCTATAAATTCATGTTTCAGGACATATACTTAGACCTCTTTCTCCATGCCTGACAATCCCACAGGTATTTTGTATTGTCTTCTAGTATCTTTGGTATCAACAATCCTTATTTGTGGCATTGTCTGGATGTCTTTTGTTCCCATTGAAATTTATGTTGAAACTCAGTTGCCAATATAGCTGTATGGGGACAGGGTTTAGTATGAGTGCTTAGAGTCATGAGGCAGAGTCCTTAATAATTGATCAATACTTTTCTTCTAGGAATGGAGAAGTTTTTGTGGGAAAAGGTTCCCTTTTTCTCCTGTAGGTACCTGTTTGCCTGTATACTTTCTCTCACTTAAGTTGAGCAACTGTAGTCTCTACTTAGACTTCCAGGCTCCAGAAGTATAATTCAATATATATGTTCTAAACAAACAAAAAAACCAAAAACCACAACCACTGAACATGGTAATTCATCACTCAGAAGCGAGAGGCAGGAGAATCAGGGCCTCAGGGCAGCTTTTCCACATTCTGAGTTTCAAAACATCCTGGGATATGCTCAATCAATAAATCAATCAAACAAACAAATAACAAGAATTAAAGTTACCCAGTCAGAACACAGCTTGTTCCAATATTGAGGGGACTTAAGAGGTGACTGAATAGCCACATGGCAGGATGCCCCACTCTCTAGGACTTCCCCAGTGGTATGAAACCCTGTGCCCCTCTCTCAACTCCCTCAACTTTTCTAGCCAGCCAGCTGGAAGTTTCCTGTGGCTAGTACCCTTCAAACCCAAACCCATCTAGCCCCCATCCAAACTACTAGCCATGCCCTGCCCCCAAATTTGTCTATCCTGCAACCTTGGTGGAACTCTGAAACACAGCTTGCTCCAATACTGAGGGGACATAAGAGGGACCAAGAGCTTGCTATAAAACTGAGGGGATTAAGAGAGAGCACCAAGAGAGCAAACCAGGAGAGAAGACCAAGAGAGCAGGCCTATAAAGACCTCAGAGGTTTTCTGAGACAGACATTGACATTACAGAGCAAACCAAGAAAAACTCCCAAACATTCAGACAGGCACAGCAAGGACCAAGATGCAAAGACACTGCCAGCCTCATTTGAAGGAAGAGATGGGTAGGCACAAATGCAAGAATTCCTCCAACAACCTAAAAAGAAAATGGTAACACCAGAACCCAGCAGTCACACAACAGGAAGAGTTGATCATCCTAAACCAGAAGAAGTAAAAGAAAACAACTTTGAACATAACTATATGAAAATGATGGAAACCTTTAAAGAGGAAATAAAAAACTCCCTTAAAGAAATGGAGAAGACAAGCAAAAAAAGTGGAAGAAATTAATAAATCCCTCAAAGAAACCCAAGAAAACCAAGAAAAAACAATCAAACAGGTGAAATAAACAGTTTAAGGCTTGAGGGCTGAAATAAAGGTAATAAAAAAACACAAACCAAAGGAATTCTGAATATGGAATATCTGAGCAAACAAAAAGGAACTACAGAGACAAGTATAACCAACAGAATACAAAAGATAAAAGAAAGAATCTCAAGTACTGAAGATACAATAGAGGAAATAATCTCATTGGTGAAAGAAAACATTAAATCCAACAAATTCTTAACACAAAACATCCAGGAAATCTGGGACACCATGAAAACATCAAACTTAAGAATAATAAGAGTAGTAGAAGGAGAAGAACTCCAGCTCAAAGGCACAGAAAATATATTCAACAAAATCATCGAAGAAAACTTTCACAACCTAAAGAAGGATATCCCTATGATGGTACAAGAAGCTTATAGAACACTAAGTAGACTGGATTAAAAAATCCCCTTGCCATAAAATAATCAAAACACACAACATACAGAATAAAGAAAAAATATTAAGAGATGCAAAGGAAAAGGCCATGTAACATATAAATGTAAACATACCAGAATTACACCTGACTTCTCAATTGAAACCATGAAAGCAGAAGGTCCTCCATAGATGTGCTGCAGACACTAAGAGACCACAGATGCAAGCTCAAACTACTAAACTCAGCAAAGCTTTCATTCACCATCGACAGAGAAAGCAAGATAAGATATTCAAAGAAAAAACAGATTTGAACAATATGTATCCACAAACCCACCCTTACAGAAAGTATTAGAAGGAAAACCCCAACCCAAGGAAGCTAACTGCACCCATAAAAATACAGGCATCTGAAATCCCCCCACCAGCATACCCCAAAGTAGGGAAACATACAAACACTACTACCAAAAAATAACCAGAATTAACAACCACTGGTCATTATTATCACTTAATATCAATGGACTCAATTCACCTATAAAAAGACACAGGCTAAGAGAATGAATACAAAACCAGATATAGTCTTCTGCTGTATGTAAAAAATGCACCTGAACCTCAAACACAGACACTACCTCAGAGTGACGGATTGGAAAAATGTTTTCCAATCAAACGGATCTAAGAAAGCAGCGGGTGTATGTATCCTAATATCTAAAAAAAATTGATTTCAAACTAAAATCAATTAGAAGAGATGGAGAAGGACACTTTATACTCAAAACAGAAACAGTTCATCAAGAAGATGTCTCAATCCTGAACATCTATGCCCCAATACAAGAACACCCACATATGTAAAAGAAACATTACTAAACTTAAATCACACATCAAACCACACACACTAATAGTAGGAGACTTCAACACTCTACCCTCACCAACAGACAGGTCAACCGACAGAAACTGCTCAGAGAAATAAGAGAACTAACAGATGTAATGCATCAAATGGACTTAACAGACACTTATAGAACATTCTATCCAAGCACACACACAAAAATCTTCTTCTCAGCACATCATGGAACCTTATCTAAAATTGATCACATTCTCAGTAACAAAGCAAACATCCACAGATAAAGCACCTATGTCTTATTGAATAATCATAGATGAAAGTTAGAATATAACAACAATGCTACTCTCAGAAAGCCTACAAACTCATGGAAATTGAACAGTGAACTACTGAACCACTCCTAGGTCAAAGAAGAAATAAAGAAATTAAAATCTTCCTTGAATTCAACAAAAATGAAGGCACAACATACCCAAACCTGTGGGGCACCATGAAAGCAGTGCTAAGAGGAAAGTTTATAGAAATAAGTGCCCATATAAAGAAAACAGAAATAGCTCACATTAGTGATTTAACAGCACACCTGAAATCTCGAGAACAAAAAAAAGCAGACTCATCCAGGAGGAATAGAAAACAGAAAACAATCAAATTGGGGGTTGAAATCAACAAAATCAAAACAAAGAAAAAAATAAAAAATAATCAATGAAACAAAGAGCTGGTTCCTTGAGAAAATCAACAAGATTGACAAACCCTTATCAAAACTGATCAAAAGGCAGAGAAAGAACACCCAACTTAACAAAATCAGAAATGAAAAGGGGACATAACAACAGACACTGAGGGGATTCAGAGAATCATTAAGTCTTACTACAAAAAGTTGTACTTCACAAAACTGGAAAATGTAAAAGAAATGGACAATTTTTTAGATAGATACCATGTAGAAAAATTAAATCAGGACCAGGTGAGCAATTTAAATAGATCTATAAACTGTGAGAAAATAGAAGCTGTCATCAAAAACCTCCCAACCAAAAAATCCCAAGGCCAGATGGTTTTAGTACAGAATTCTACCAGAACTTCCAAGAAGAGCTACTACCTATACTCCTCAAAGTGTTCCACATAATAGAAACAGAAGAAATATTGCCAAATTCTTTTTATGAGGCTACAGGTACCCTGATACCAAAACCACCCAAAGACTCAACCAAGAAAGAGATTTATGGACAAATCTCACTCATGAACATGGATGCAAATATACTCAATAAATTACTGGCAAACCGAATCAAAAAATCATCCACCATGATCATGTTGGCTTCATCCCAGAGATGCAGGACTGATATAACATATGAAAATCTATCAATGTAATCCATAATATAAATAAACTGAGAGAAAAAAACCCTATGATCATTTCATTAGATGCTGAAAAAGCATTTGACAAAATACAACACCCATTCATGATAAAAAGTCTTGGAGAGATCAGGGATACAAGGAACATATCTTAATGTAACAAAAACAATATGCAATAAGCCAACAGTCAACATCAAATTAAATGGAGAAACTCAAAGCAATTTCACTAAAATCTAGAACAAGACAAGGCTGTCCACTCTCTCCATTATCTCTTCAACATAGTCCTTGAAGTTTTATCCATAGCAAAAAGACAGCAAAAGGAGATCAAGGGCACTCAAATGGGAAAGGAAGAAGTCAAACTTTCATTACTTGCAGATGATATGATAATGTGTGTGTGTGTGTGTGTGTGAGAGAGAGAGAGAGACCCCAAATCTCTACCAGAGAATTCCTACAGCTGATATATACCTTCAGTGATGTGGCAGGATACAAGATCAACTCAAAAAATCAGTAACCCCCTATATACAAATAATAAAGAGGCTGAGAAATAAATCAGAGATATCCCCTTTCACAATATCCAGAAATAACATAAAATATCTTGGGATAATACTAACCAAAGAAGTGAAAGACCTATTTGACAAGAACTTTAAGTCTTTGAAGAAAGAAATTGAAGAAGAGACCAGAAATGAAAAGATCTCCCCTGCTGTTGGATAGAAAGGATCAACATAGTAAAAATGGCAATCCTACCAAAAGCAATCTATAGATTCAATGCAATCCCCATCAAAATCCCAACACAATTATTCACAGACCTTGAAAGAATAATAATCAACTTCATATGAAAAAAAAAACCCCAGGAGAGCCAAAACAATCTTGTACAATGAGGGAACTTTTGGAGGCATCACTATCCCTGACATCAAGCTCTATTACAGAGGTAAAGTAATTAAAACAGCTTGGTACTGGCACAAAAACAGAGAGATTGACCAATGGAATTGAATACCCAGATATTAATCCACACATCTATGAACACCTAGTTTTTGAGAAAGAAGCTAAAATTATACAATGGGAAAAAGAATGTATCTTCAGCAAATGGTGCTGGCATAACTGGATGTCAGCATAAAGAAGAATGAAAATAGATCCATATTTATGCCCATCCACAAAACTCAAGTCCAAGTGGATAAAAGACCTCAATATAAGTCTAACCACACTGAATCTGATAGAAGAGAAAGTGGAAAGTAGTCTGCAATGCATGGGCATATGAGACCACTTCCTAAGTATAGCCCCAGTAGCACAGACACTGAGAGAAAAAATAAATAAATGGGACCTCCTGAAACTGAGGAGTTTCTGTAAAGCAAAGGACATAGTCAATTAGATAAAAAGGCAGCCTACTGAATGGGAAAATATCTTAACCAACCCCACATCAGACTAAGTACTTATCTCTAAAATAAAGAACTCAAGAAATTAGACATTAAATTCTAAATAACCCAGTTAAAACATGGGGTACTGAACTAAACAGAGAATTCTTAACAGAAAAATCACAAATGGCCAAAAGATACTTTAGGAAATGTTCAACATCCTTAGCTATCAGGGAAATGAAAATCAAAACAATTCCAAGATACCATCTAATAGCTAAAATCAAAAGCACTAATAATAACTTATTCTGGGAAGGATGTGGAGTAAGGGGAACACTCATCCATTGCTGGTGAGAATACAAACTTGTACAACCACTTTGGAAATCAGTATGGCAGTTTCTCAGAAAACTGGGAATCAACTTACCTCAGGATCCAGCAATAGAACTCTTGGGCATATACCCAAAAGATGCTCAATCATACTTCAAAATCATTTGTTCGACTATGTTTATAGCAGCATTATTTGTAATAGCCAGAACTTGGAAACAATCTAGATGCCCCTCAACAGAGAATGGATAAAAAACTGTGTCACATTTATGCACTAGAGTAATTTTTAGCAGTAAAAAAACAATGACACTTTGAATTTTGCATGCAAATGGATGGAATTAGAAAACACTATCCTGAGTGAGGTAGCCCAGACCCAAAAAGATGAATATGGTATGTACTCACTCATAGTGGATACTAGCTATAAACAAAGAACATTGAGCCTATAGTCCATGATCCTAGAGAAGCTAAGTACTAAGGTGAATATATATATATATATATATATATATATATATATATATATATATCCACCTAGAAATTGGAAATGGACAGGATTAACTGGCATGGTTGGGAGCATGTGGGTGTGGGAAAGGGGAAGGGTAGGAGGAGAAGAAGAGGGAAAAGGGGGAGGGTAGAGGAGAAGTTGAGGGAATGGGATGATCAAGATGGAGGAAGGACAGAGATGAGAGAAAAAAGAGAGATACCTTGATTGTGGAAGCCATTATATGGTTAGCAGACACCTGGCTCTAGAGAAATTCTCAGGAATCCAAAAGGATGACCCCACCTAGGATCCTGGGCAATAAAGGAGAAGGGACACAATCTTGACTTACCCTGTAGTCAGAATGATGAGTATCTTAAATATCACCATAGAGCCTTCTTCCAGCAACTAATGGAGGCAGAGACTCACACTGGAGAACTGGACTGAGCTCCCAAAGTCCAGTTGAAGAGTGGAAGGAATGAGAATATGACCAAGGAAGTCAAGACAGTCAGTGATGGGTTTGCCCACTGAAACAGTTTGCCTGAGCTAATGGAAGCTCACCAACTCCAGCCAGGCTGGAAAGGAACAAACATAGCACCAAACTAGTTCCTCTGAATGTGGTTGACAGTTGCATAGCTGGGGCAGACTGAGGGGCCAAAAGCAGTGGCACCAGAATGTTGTAGTAGGAGCGGCGGGGCTGCATCCCCGGCACCCGGCTGCCCACATAGCTAGCTTATGCCCCGAAATAATTACCCGGAAACTGTATTCTTTTAAACACTGCCTGGCCCAGCCTCTTATTGGCTATCTCTTACATCTTAATCTAACCCATTTCTAATAATCTGTGTAGCCCATGAGCTGGCTTACCAGGAAAGATCTTAACCTGCGTCTGGCTGGAGTGGGAGAATCATGGCGACTCACTGACTCAGCTTCTTTCTCCCAGAATCCTGTTCTGTTTACTCTGCCTACCTAATTTTCTGTCCTATAAGGGCCAAGGCAGTTTCTTTATTAGTTAACCAATGAAAGCAACAGATAAGATACAAGACCCACCTCCATCACCAGAATTTATCCTTATTGCATGTACTGACTTTTTGGAATCCATTCTCTTTAGATGGATACCTTGCTCAGCCTAGGTATAGTAGGTAATACCTTGGTCCTTCCTCAAAGCAATGTGCTTTACCCTCTCTTAGGATTAAATGGGGATGTGGTGGGAGGGTGTGTGGAAGGAATGGAAGGAGGGGAAGGAGTGGGAACTTGGATTGTTATCTTTCAAAAAAAATCTAATAAATAAAAATAAAAAAGTTAACCAGTTTGTGTTTCCAATCTTGTCCGTGGAAAACAAGCTAACACACTTGTTCTCAATGCAACCTGCTCCTTTATTAGCCACAAAACAGTTTGCTGGCTTCCCCCTTTCCTGTCTTACTCCCCCTTCCTTTAACCAGTGCATCTGAGGAGTCTTCTCTCTAGTTTGGACTTGAATACATATCTCATGCAGCCTCTTCTTTTGGAGGGAACTCAAGATAAGACAGATAGGAGGATGCCCCATGCACCCGAATCCAAGTTTATCCCTCAGCTCCTGATGGTTGTCCAAAGTACAAGATGGCTACATGTCCTGACTTATCTAAGGTGCTGCAGAAAATTTGGTGAGAGTTTTGAGAATAACATCAGTTCACACAATTAGCCATTGAAAGACTGGCTTCAGGGGCCAACTTGCCTCTGAAATCAGGATCTCTAGGTCTGGTCTTACTGTCTTCTATAAGAATACGTCTAACACATTCAGAGTGTAGCAAGCTGGACTTGTCTGTTGCTAAGATCTGCCTGACTCAGGCCACACTTTGACCCAAGATGCAAAGGGAGGACTCATCTCTTTGCAGACTATGCTTTCTAAGACCTTCTCACTAGAACACACCTGTTGCCACATACATGTCTAAATCCTCCTCAGTTCAGCCACACTTCAAAAGCCACTGGGGCAGGGAGATGGTTCAGTAGTTAAAAAGCTTGTAACAGAAGTATGTAGACTATAATTTTATATCCCAGTACCCCAGGCACATGCTGTGCTTGCATTATGGCTTTCTGTTATTTCAGGCTCAGTAAGCTGAAACAAGGGATCCCCAGAGCAAGGTTTTCACTGTTGACAAACTCTGAATGTGGTTGATGGGAAATTTTGCCTCAATGAATATAGAAAGAGAGCAACTGAGGAAGATCCTCATTATCAATTTAGCATGTCCACATATGCACATAGTACAACTCCTAAGCATATGTATTTGTAGCATTCATATACAATAAATTAAAAGACCAATATTAAAAATCTACAGAAAATGCATGGAAATGGGAACTATCCTTCTAAGTGAGATAAAATGCCACATTTTCTCTGTCAAATGTTGTTGCGGGAGGTCCTTCCGCTCCTCCAACCAATAGCTGCTGAGATACCAGCCCATTGGGGCGTGGTCTCTCCCCCTTTAAAAGGTGACTATTTCCCTCCGTTCGCTCTCTTCACTTCCTGCTCCGCCGGCGACTAGACTCCCTTCCTGGTTGCGCAGACGGTGATCTGTAAGTTTTTTCCCCTTTAAATAAATACTACCCTATCAATCATAATTATAAACTGGTGTGGCATTGTTCGTGACTTACGCCTTCAAAATGTGGATCATAGCTTCATATATTTATTATTTATGCATTTGTCTTTAAAGCTTCCTTTAAGTAAATTTTGAGAATTTCCTACATGCACACTATATTTACATCATTTCTATCTTTCTCTGTACCCCTTCCAGCTCCTCATTGATTCCCTCTTTCTCACTAAATTTACCATTTTTCTTCATTGATTGTTGCATACATACATTCTGCTAAATCCATATATTGCTACTGTTATATGTTTAATATTGACCTCTGGACTGGACGACCTATGAAGGACTCATGTCTGAAGAAGACTGATTCTTCTTCTCTCAGCATCCATTAGTTGCCTGTAGCTTTTCATCTAGAGGTGGGACAATATAAGCCTTAGAGTGTTTCTAGAGGTCAGGAAACTATAATGAGGCCAAAAGAGAGCTAAAGTAAGGGTTCTAAAAGAATGCAGACAGAGTAGAATACTTGTGATATAAAAATGTGACAAGATCCATGTGGCTTCTTTGGGAGACAAGTTCTGAGGATAGCATGAATGGTTCTCCCTGTGGCAAAGCCCTGGAGATCCTGACCCACTTGGTAAGAACCTGTGGACAGTTCCTTGCATGATTCTGGGCATGACTTTAGGAGCTTATGTGCTTTGTGCTTTTCTTGCTTTCACAATACTAGCCACAATTAATCACAGAAGATCATGAAGTTTATTATTACATATTTGCATAACTGTCCTGGTAAGAATGATTTTTAACCATAAGAGTCTTTAAGAAATGTTATTTAATAGATAATATCAGGAGTTAATGAAAACACTAGAGACAAGGAATGAAATACAGTCATAAAAACCCACAGATGCCTCATTTCTAATAACTGTGCCAATACTGTAAGAAGTTAAGGGAGGTAGACATAAGAACAAGGAATAAAAACAGTGGCAACAGTTAATGTAAAGTTTCCCAGTTATGTTACCTATAGGATAAATGGAAAAACCTGGTGTGCCTCCAGAGGAGAGAGAGTAGTACAAAACATAGAATGGATTGATCCAGTTTAGGTTGGTGAATTGATAATGAGAACACAGCCCCTATCAGATGTAAATGTTAACCACAAGAGACAAAGCTGTCTCTTAACCTGCTGTTAACTGGGCACATTTTTCTATGTATAGATGTATTTAGTCAGAAAAGTTACTTTGTAGTTTGCAAAATTGCTTATGCTTCTAACAGCAATGATATAGATAAAAACAGGTGATGGTTGCTGGTGGAAGAGTTGGGAGATTTAAGGAAAAACAGACAAGGAACAAACACAATTTTTGTAACCGTTTTTAGAAACTTAGTAGGCAAAACTGATTATAAAATTGCTCATTTTTGAATTGAAACTATATATATAAACAACCCAGGCTATCTGGGGCCACTTATTTGAACAAAAGGGGAGCTGAAAGGGTTGTATTTCCCTCTCCCAATTCTAATGTCCCATGTGGTGATATTTTGTTCATGCTCTAACAAAGAAAGCTTGCCTGAAGATCAGAGGGCAGAGCTAGACACTAACCATAGAGATCGGGAGGTCTATACAGACAGACAGGAAGTGATATGGCTGGGCAGAGAGAGAAATGTACGGTGGGAGGAGACTGAGAAGTCAGCAAGGTAAGAGTTGGCTGTGGCTGGATCCTTTTTCTCTCTGATCATTCAGCATTTACCCTGATATCTGACTCCGGGCTTTTATTATTAGCACTGTTTTGAATTGGAAAATCTAGAAGACCTAGGCAAAATTCTGATTCATCTAAGCACCCAAAGCAAAACAAAAAATAGACTAGCAAGCTAAGAAGACTAATATCAAATAAAAAAGATTAAGACAGTAATAAAATGTCTTCTGATTAAAATCAGCCAGGCAGAGATGAATTTAAAGCAGAATTCTACCATATTTTCAAACAAGATCTACAACAATCCCAAAAGCACTTCCAAAGTGCTTCTATAAATCCAGTTTAACTCTAATACCAAAACCAGAGATACACACCAAAACTCTCAAAAGCTACATGCCAATCTCTCTGACTAACATAGATGAAAATATCTTTAACAAAATGCTTGTAAAGAGGATACAGTCATATATAAAAAGATCACCCATCATGATCAAGTTGCTTTTATACTGAGATGCAGGAATGGTTCAACAAACATATATAAACTAGTTAAGATAATAAAATATACAAATTGGCTTAAAGAAAAAAATTACATGATTATCTTAATGGATGCAGAAAAAGCCTTTGATGACAAAATCTAACATTCCTTCATGCAAAAAACTATACAGAGAACAGTATGGGAGGAACCATATCACAACACAATGAAGGCTCTATAACTAACACACAGCCAACATTTTCCTAAATGGAGAAAAACCTCAAAGTAATTCTATTAAATTCATGAATTAGGCAGGGATGTCCACTATTTTTTCTCTCTTTAATTTATTTTATTTTTATTTTACGTGTAAAGTTGTTTTGCCTTTATGTATGCCTGTTTACCACATGTGTGCAGTGCCCTCAAAGATCAGAAGAGGGTATAATATCTCCTTTAATGGATTTATAGATTGTTACGAGTTGCCATGTGTGTACTGGGAATTGAATTCAGGTCTTCTTGGAAGAACGACCAGTTCTCTCAATTGCTGAGATGCCTCTCTAGCCCTTGATTCCTTTTCAACATAGTGCTCAAAGCAGTATCTGGTGCAATAAGGAAAGAAATTAAATGGATACAAACAGAAAAAGAAGTCAAAATATCTCTATTTACCATATGATATGACATTATAAATGAGAGATCCCAAGAATTCCACCAGAAGAATTCTTTAAATGGTCACCAATTGCACCAAAGTGGCAGGATAAAAAAAATCAACTTAACAAAAATTAGTAACCTTTCTATATAACACCAACAAAAACAGCAAGAAATAGATTGTGGGCAGTTTCCCATTTACAATAGCCTCAATGAAAATAGCATATTTAGGAATAAGTCTAAGAGGTAAAAGAATTCTAAAATGAAAACTTCAAATACCTAAAGAAACTGACTGAGGAAAACACTAGAAAATGGTAAGAACTGCCATGTTCATAGATAGGTAGATTATTGTGAAAATGACCATTTAACTTCAAGAAATTTACAGATCAAATGCAATCTTAATCAAAATGCCCATAACATTAACAAAAAATTAAAATTTTTAGGAAAGATTTATTTATCTTATGTGTATAAGGGTTTGCCTGTAAGTATGCATGTGTACCACATGTGTAACTGGTTGCCCATAGAGTTACAAATTATTGTGAGTCTCTCTATGGGTAATGGGAACTAAACTTGGGTCCTCTGTGAAGGCAACAAATGCTCTTAAGCACAGACCAATTTCTCCAGTCTCTGGACCCACCACAACATTCTCTTCTTTTGAGATAGTCTCTCTTTATAGCTCTTGCTATTCAGAAACTCACTATGCAGACTGGGCTGGCACTGAACTCTCAGTGATCTGCCTGTCCCTACCTCCCGAGTACTGGGTATACAGATGTGTGCCACCATTCCCACTTCAACACAATATTCTTCACAGAAATTAAAAAAAAATCCTAAAGTTCATATAGAGCCACAAAAGAGTAGCTCAAAGTATTCCTGAACTAAACATTGCTGGAGGAATTACCATTGCAGATTTCAAGATTTGTTACCAAGCTGTAGTGATAAAAGAAAGCAGTTTGATAGCAGCATGAAAACAGGCATGTAAAATAGTGGAGCAAAGCAAAAGATCCCAACATGTATAAACCTAGCTACAGTCATCTGATAATTAAAAAAGATGCCAGAAATGTACACAGGATAAATGACAATATTTTCAACAAGTGACCCTGGCAAAACTGAATGCATACATTCAAAAGAATGAAACTATGTCACCCTGCACAAAAATCAAACCCAAATGCATCAAAGACCTGTGGTACCTGAACACTGCAACTACTAGAAAAAAATATATAGGCAATACCCTACAGGACATAGGTGTAGGAAAGGAAGTTCCTGAATAGGATTCCATTTGCCAAGGAATTAAGTCCAACAACTAATAAGTAGGACCTCATAAAACTAAAAACTTCTGTATATCTAAGAAAACAACAAGTTGAGTAAAGAGGAAGCCCACAGACTGGGAGGGAAACTTGTTATCTATACATCTGACAGAGGATTAATTACAGCATATATAAAGAACTCAAAAATCAAGGAGTTACAAAAATAAATGATCTATTTAAAAATAGGTTATGAATTTGAAAAGAGTTCTCATAAAAAAGAAATAAGAATGTACAAGTAATATTCCAAAAAGTGTTCATCATCCTTAGCAAGTAGGAAAATGCAAAGTTAAACAACTTTGTAATTTAATTTTACTTCCATCAGAATGGCTAAGATTAAGAAAATAACCAAGAACAAATGCTGGGAAGAAGGATGTGAAGTAAACAGAGCACTCATTCACTGTTGGTGGACTGCAAACTGTCCCACCTGCTCTGGAAATCAGTGCAGAAAATTTTAAAATGAACTAAAAATGGATTTACCATCTGATTGAGCTATACACACCTTAGCACATGCTCAAAATTCTCAAGATCATACTTCACAGATACTTGTTTGGTCATGGCCACACTCTCTATTTGCACAGCTAGGAAATGGAAACAGTGCAAATGCTTCAACTCACAAATGGATAATGAGAATATGGTACATATACAAATGGAAAAGCAGGGCGATGGTGGCGCACGCCTTTAATCCCAGCACTCGGGAGGCAGAGGCAGGCGGATCTCTGTGAGTTCGAGACCAGCCTGGTCTACAGAGCGAGTTCCAGGACAGGCTCCAAAGCCACAGAGAAACCCTGTCTCGAAAAACAAACAAACAAACAAACAAACAAACAAAAAAACAAATGGAAAAGTATTTAGCTGTAAAGAAAATGTGAAATCATGAATTTGGTAGGTAAATGTATGTAACTAGAATATATTATATTAAGTGTGGTAACACAGACCTAGGAAGACACACTCATGTTCTCTCTCATTTGTGGTTTCTAGTTCCAACTCTTCAGATGTTATTGTGTAACCTGGAGTCACTGCAGAAACCAGAGAAGAGAAAAGGGACCATGGGATGTGAATGAGCTCTAAAGAGGGGAATAGAATGATAAGGTTCTATGAAGGAGGAAATGGGAAAAATGAATTGTGTATGGGGTTTAAATGGGAAAAAGGGGGACAATATAGAAATAGGGGGAGGAGAGATAAACAACACTAAGGATATTTTGTTTTATATTTACTTAAAATTGCATATATTATTTCTAAACATGCACATACATATTAATGAAGATATGTCATTTGGAATAATATTGCTTCTCTAAAAGCCTTAGACTATCTAATATAACTTCTAGTAACGGGCATGAGAAGCCTTCTTTTGGGTTGATAACCAAGGGAGTAAAGGGTATCCAAAAACAATAGAGACTATTGCTATTGCCCTTGGTTGCCACATAGATGTTGAAAGTCCATCCTTATTGCTAAATATACCTCACACTTTCATATAGGAATTATAGAATTCAAGGTATATGTGATCCAAAATCCTTCTCCCTGAGGACTATCTTTATTAGTTCTGGAAGATGCTATGTGAATTGCCATGGGTGGAAAGCAATCAGTAGTCCTACTATACTGGCTAGTTTTATGTCAATCTGACACAAGCTAGAGTCATTACAGAGGGGGGCTTAGGTTGTGCCACTGGCCTGCCTGGCTCCATTGGATCCAGGCAACTGGGAGAAACCCATAGCCCCACCTGGTGAGCTTGGCCTGAGATGAGAGAAAACAACAATGGGCCTGCCCAGCACTTTTCAGTATAGAGCTGTTAGCACTATTATGCTCAGCAAACATGGTGGGGACATGGTAGAGAGAGCAAGAGGCAGAGGAAGAGAGGCAGAACAGTCCATGTGCTGAGGAGAGAGGCAGATCTGAAGAGAAAAAGGCAGTGGGGAATGGGTTGATGTAGGTGGCCTGGGACCATGGTGATATCTAGGCCCAGACTACTGCAAAGGGCCATGTGTGTGTTTTTGTGACCCTGCCGCAACCATGGTCTGTGCGGATACTCCTTGCTCCAGGTAACACCAAAGGCAGCATAGATGCTAAGGTCTGGGCTACCCCCTGGGGTCATGTTGGGGTCTGGAGACCATGGTACTGTTGGACTCATGCTGAACTGAGTGGCTGGAACTACTATCTGGGGCCATGTTGATATCTGGGCCCAAACTGAGGATGAGGGCAATATCTAGGTCCATGGTCCTGCTGCAGGTGAGGTATCTATTGATGTCTGTTTGCATTACTAAAGGGACTCATTTTAGGAGGAGAGGGCCACTTGTTGATTTTGAATGCTTAGCCCTGAAATAATCACACAGAAACTGTATTAATTAAATCACTGCTTGGCCCATTAGCTCTAGCTTCTTATTGGCTAACTCTTACTTATTAATTTAACCCATTTCTATTGATCTATGTATTGCCATGTGGCTGCGGCTTACCGGCTAAAGTTCCAGCATCTGTCTCTAGCAGGGCTACATTGCTTCTGTCTGACTCTGCCCTTCTTTTTCCCAGAATTCAGCCTAGCTTTCCCTGCCTAGCTTTCCCTAGTTCTGCCTTGCTATAGATCCAAAGTAGTTTCTTTATTCATTAATGGTAGCCATAGCACACAGAGGGGACTCCCACATCAACCCATGTAAACCATTTGTGTTGAAAAATGAGGGCTGTGATGAGCCAACTCACCCCACATTGGCCCTGGGAAAGCTGGCACTATTCCTTGCTGGCCCTGAGAAGGCATCTCCTGTGACCCTGGTACAGGATACCTGGTCCTGCATCTTATGGAGAGCTGACCCTGGCATTTAGGAACTCCCACATTTGGTAAAGCAGGCTCCACTCTACACTAGCATGGGAGAACTGGCTCTGCCCCTTGACTGAGGTGGGTGGTCCTAGCAGCCCAAAATGACCAACTCACCTATCACCCAGGCACAGATCAAGGGTTCTGAGCTGGCACACCCTGACATCTACCCCACCTATGAGCTGCTGGAGCCTGTTAAAGGACATGTCCTGCTGAACCATAATAAGAGGAATTTCAGTGAGTATCCACTACTGATGGTATGCCAGAAGCCAGAGGCCTTGAAACAGACCAACAACTCATTACACAATAAACATTTTCAAGTAAACCTGTTTGGACAAAAGTGTCTACATCATGGTGCACCACAGCTCCCAGTGCCACTAAGATGAATGAGGAGATAATGGAGAGGTGAAAAAGATGGTGCAGCAAAATGTTCCTTTATTGTTTGGTTTGGTTTGGTTTGTATAAATTATATTTTTTATTTTTTGACTTTTATTTTCTTTTCGGTTCTTTTTAAATTTTCCTTTAGGGTGAACACTGCAAGAATAAAGGGCGGATATGGAGAGATGGGGAAATGAGTGGAACTGGGGTGCTTGATGTGATATTCCCAAAGAATCCATGAAAATATGTTGTTGTTGTTGTCTTTTTTTTTTAAAAAGATCTGGTTGAGGGCAAGCCCATTTTACATTTTCTTAATTAGTGACTGATGTAAAGGGTCCAGCCCATTGTTGGTGATGCTATCTTTAAGTGTGTGATCCTAGGTTTTATTAAAAATGCAGACTGAGCAAATCATGGGGAACAAGTCAGTAAGCAGTACTCCACCATAGACTCTGCATCAGTTCCTGCCTCCAGGTTCCTGTCTGTCTGAGTTCCTGTCTCAACTTCTTTTGATAATGAACTGAGATATAGAAGTATAATCTGAATATTAGCCCCCCCCCAAGTTAGGTTGGTCATGGTGTATCATCACAGCAATAGCAATCCTAACTAAGGCACTAACCCAGCTATGACACCTATGAACCATGATTATCATCATGGCAAGATGTTCCTAAGGGTGCAATGATGACACTTGTATCTTTGTGGTATCCAATAGCTGCCTAATTGGACTTAAAAGTCACTCAACAGGAAGGAAATAATTCCTTGTACAGTAGACCTAGCCATTAACCCATGGTTAGTGAGATCATGGATCTTAGAGGAGATTCTATTCTTGTCACTGTACTAAACCAGTCTAATCCCTCACTGCATTCTAAAGACTTGTCATTACACCCACAGATAAGTGTAGCTATTCCCCATTATCAAAAAGCTTCTTTTGAAGCATATGGAGACCATTACATAAAAATGCAGAGAATATTGACTGGTGAGAAAAACATCTCCAACCAATACATCTACAGCAAAATCCTACACCTAATTCTCAGGGAACATTGTGAAAGAGGAAGAAGAAAGATTTTAAGAGTCAGAAAACTATGAAGAATGGCCTTTGAGATGAAATTGTGTGCTTATCCTAGAAACAAAAATAGGAACCAGGGCAGCACCCTGGGTTTCTTCCTCCTTACCCCTATAGCCTTCTTCAATGTCACATGGGAAAAATGATGCTTTCAGAGTTCCTGCTGAGAAAAGTTCCTGCTCTGGGACCATGAAGCTCACACATCTGTCCTGGATCTACAGTAGTCCTTTGGGTGAGTCTCTATTCTTCTCCGTGAGCCTCAGCATCCCTCATGTGTTTCCTTTTGGAACTGGCTTGAACCTTGTGCTCACCCATTTCAGAGCCATTTTGTATGCCAGCCTCTCCCCATTACCACATATTCAGAGTTCTCCTTCTTAGAGGGCTGAGAATTTATTTCTACAGAAGAGGGTGTGGAGCTCTAAGGTTCACCTAGGGGCTTCTGTATGCCTTCTAATTCCAGGCTATCCTGGACCCTTGATTCCTTTTAACAGGAGTTTAGCTTGCCCGTGGAAAACCTGGCAGGAGGGCTCAGTGGTGATGAACGGGTCACAGTAGTGGTGGGTTGGGGTCCTTCCTGTACTTACTTAGAACAAAGTCCTTCTCTCTTTGGGCTTCAGTCTGTTGCAACTCCAGGTCCATCTGCTTCCTCCTGTCATGGGTGGGGTCCAAGACCGGTTGACCTTCCTCTGTGCCACTTGCCTCTTTGAATGGAGCTGCTTCCATGGTGGTAGAGACCCCAGATAATGACTGTCCATGCAACTCTATCCCATATGGTTTTACATCTCTCTTTTGTTGTTTCTCCAAGCAGGAGTCTGGTGGATTTTGTCTCTGCCAGCCATTTCTGCTCTGTGAAAGGGTGTTTAAATGGAAGTGAAAGGAGGAGAGCTAGAAATAAAAGAGCAGAGCAACTTCTACAGATTGTCCTCTGATCAGAACAACTGAAGGACTCTAGTCTCCCCTGGGGACAAAGATTGTACACAGGTGCAGAAGCTTGGGCTTTAAAGGGCAAAAGAAGAATTCCTGGTAGAAATATTAGGATGTGTTCTTTATGGTTTCAAGGTCAAATGATGCCAGTGGATGTTCTTGTTACTACGATGACTTACTGGTCAGGCAGGTGTGCTGTTATGATGAATTTGAGGTTTTTCAGCTTGTCTTAAGCTTTCTTCTTTTAGGTTGAAGTTCATATCTGAACCTGAGGATAAATAAAAAGAAGAGGAGGTGTATTTTCTTGTTGGTTGTTTCCTATGGGAGGGAGATAATGTAGTGTGGGAAAATTCTGTATTCTGACAATTACATTTTAAATAAATGCCAATTGGCCAGGCAGGAAGTATAGATGGGACAACCAGACAGGAAGTAGAGGCAGGGCAATGAGAACAGGGAAGGAGGAAGCCCATTCCTCCCCAGTTCTGTCCAGACACCAAAGAAGCAAGATGTGACCTGCCCCACTGAAAAAGGTACTGCGCCATGTGGCTAACATAGATAACAATAATGGTTTAATATATGTTACAAGAGTTAATAATAAGCCTGAGCTAATGGGACAAGCAGTGTTTTAATGAATATAGTTTCTATGTGATTATTTTGGGGCTAAGCTAGTGGGCAGCTGGGGCAACAAGAAGCCCACTCCTTCTACTACAGAATGACACTCATTATAAGATCTTATACAAAGATTGAACTAATGGACCGATCAGTTTATAACTTATGGAGACCTATGTGTGATTTTCTTTGGGGCTTACCAGTTGTGGGAACTTGGCAGGACAGAAACCCCAAAAAGCAGGCCCTCATGTTACAAATGGCACCAATGTGTGGACAACTGCATCCACATAAAGTCTGAGACAGCTTGGGAAGTAATTCTAGAACAAAATAACAGCATTATGCATGGTTTCTTGGTAGCAGCAATTTCTCGGGTTTGCTCTGCTTGCTAGAGACAAACAAGTGCTCTCATTTAAGAGAAGCTTCCTGACACAGCTTTAGCTGCAAAACCTTGCAGCTGTTTTAAGAGGTCCTGCCACAAAACACTTAAACTATGTTGATAAAAAGTTAACCACATGCATTTTGGTTTTCAGCCTTAGCAGGAAAAAAGCCATGCTGTTTTAAAATGTTGGCTTTCTGGA
Organism: Neodon shergylaensis; assembly: GCA_025134845.1. NCBI lineage: Eukaryota > Metazoa > Chordata > Mammalia > Rodentia > Cricetidae > Neodon > Neodon shergylaensis. Next base: position 328,160 of record JABTXL010019331.1, read on the forward strand.
CTGTCCTGCCAGGGCAAACTCTGACTCTTTCAGGCAGGTGGTCTGACTATGGAGCATTTGAGTGGGGTTTGTGAGCACACTGCTGCAGCTTGCTTACTAGCAGGGACCTTGAAATACCATAGAGTTAAGGCAATAAACATGGCTACAGCTGATACCTCTGCTATTAGCCTGGAATCTCAGAAAGTCAAGATATGGGCTGGATCTAGTCATCAAAGCCATGGCTTTAGTCCTTTCCACATTGCTTAGCAAATTAAAGACTCATGTGGTCAGAAAAAGAGAGATATACAGTAAAAGAAAGATTCAAAGTTGAAAAAACCTCTAAATGTTTTACAGTGGGTTAAAAATATATGCAAGAAAAAGGTCAAAGGCCTTAAAATAAAAAAGAAGGAGAGTAGTTGGGTATGGTGGTACACACCTTTAATCCCAATGCCTGTGAGGCAGAGGCAAGCAGATCTCTGTGAGTTCAAGGTGTGGTAGCACATGCCTTTAATCCCAAAGCATGAGAGGGAGAGGCAGACAGACCTCTGTGAATTCAAGGTGTGGTCATGGACACCTTTAATCCCAGGATTTGGGAGGCAGAGGCAAGTGGATCTCTGTGAGTTAAAGGACAGCCTGGTCTACAGAGGGAGTTACAGGACAACCAAAGATATACAGAGAAACCCTGTCTCAAAAAGCCAAAAATTAAAAATAAATGAAATAGAGGTTAAAGTAAATCCACATAAAGATGGAAAACACACAGAGAATCTGGATACTGTATGTTATTATGCTCTCTATGAATTGTTTGAATGCTGAGGAAGGAGCAACAGCTGCTAAAAGATATTTGCTTATAATGCTGCAGAATTAATCCAAGATAGGTATTTTGAAAATACCTTGACTTCAAAATTGAAGTTAAAAGGTATGTTACTTTGGAGAAGAGATTTTGCTTTTGTTTCCACTGGAAATGAGAGGCTGTGGGTTATTCTGAGTTAAGAAAAATCAGGTTTGATCAAGGAAGACCACCTGAGAAATCTCCAGTAGGAATAGATGGCCCAGATGTCAGAGTTCTACAACTAGAATGGGTTCGAGATACTGCCTGAGGTGATCAAGCCTCACAGGATACTCCAGTCAGGACTTGATCATAATTCAAAATTTTCTTTAGGTCCCAATAAGATTTTCAGCACCCCCAACCAGTAAGAATTAGCCTGAAATACTATGCTCACATTCCCCAAAAATGGATTATGGATATTTTCCTTTGTTAAAAAAAAAAGAGGGGGAAGTGGTGTAGAAGAATTCTGTATTCTGTCAATTACATTTTAAGTAAACACCGATTGGCCAATACCCAGGCAGGAAGTATAGGCAGGTCAACCAGACAGGAAGTAGAGGTGGGGCAATGAGAACAGGAGAATTCTGGGAATCAGGAAGCTCCTTCTGCAGTCCTGTTCAGACACTGAAGAAGCAGGATGTGACCTACCCCACTGAAAAAAGTACTGAGCCATTTGGCTAACATAGATAAGAATAATGGGCTATGATATGTTACAAGAGTTAATAATAAGCATGAGCTAATGGGCCAAGCAGTGTTTTAATGATTACAGTTTCTGTGTGATTATTTCAGGGCTAAGCTAGCCAGGCAGCTGGGGCAACAAGCAGCCCACTCCTCCTACTACAATAATAGTGGGGGCTAGACTCTTTCACTAAAGTTTAAGGGGATGTAGGTTGTAGGGTGACTTCACAGAGCAGGAAAGGAATTTTAACATGATCTGCTATGTTACATTATATGATTTATGCCATTTTCTCCTGGAGAAACTTTGGAATACAGTGATTAGACAAGGGATGTAGTGAGTTAGATGAGACCAAAGACAGGGGACCCAGTAAACTCATAGTCAGGGTAGCCATTGTCCTAATGTGGACCTATTGGTGGCAGTGATTCAATCCAAAAGGAACTTTTAAAGGGAAGAATAAAATGGAAGGATGAGGATGAGGAAGAATGAAGAGATCAAGGGGAGGATCCAGAGTGGGAGGGAACCAAAATCCCATCCTTAGGAAAATGACTGTCACTAAGTTATTTGGTCCTTATTTAAGACTTTGAGCCTTCTTGACCAGCTTGGGTTTGTTGGTACAGAAGCAGCAGTGTTCCTGGAGGAGGGCATAGTTCTCATCACTAGAAGCAGAAAGGAGATCTAGGTCTCTAAATTTGGAGAACCACAGCAACAAAGACTTGGCCCAGGCCTAGTCATGGAAAGTGATGGAGACGGGGTGTGGGAAGGTGGGCATCTGGTGAGTGGAGGGTGGGGAAATGTAGGGATGGGAAAGTAAGAAGATGGAGCAGGTCAGTGGTGGTACATGCCTTTAATTCCAGCACTCAGGAGGCAGAGGCAGGTGGATCTCTGTGAGTTTAAGGCCAGCCTGGTTTACAAGAGCTAGTTCCAGGACAGGCTTCAAAGCTGCAGAGAAACCCCGTCTTGAAAAAAAAAAGTAAGAAGATGGAAGAACACAGGATATGGAACATGACAGCTGGAAAGATTAGATGATGCTAATCAAGGTAGAAGGGTTGGAGGATGGAGAAAAGAGGTGTTGGGGTTACAGGGAGCTGAGAAGATATAAAGACAGGGATGGAGGATGCAATGATGGAATGTGTAGGACACTCACTATTCTGTGTTTCTCGGTTTCTTTTCTAGTGACTCACTCCAAGTAGATAAATTCTTCAGCCTTTACAGTGATGGGGGTAATGTGGGGAGATGCAGATCAGAGTGGGAGTCAAGAGACCAGTCTGATTTTAAGGTATCCTCTTTGAAGGAATTTAGAAGTCTCCTTTCCCTGGGAACAACACAGCGGCATAATCCAGAAACAAATTAATCTGGAAGGACTCATTGCCCAGAGAAAACCAAAGAGCCACATGGACAAGTATGGGGAGCTAGAATGACCCAAGACTTTCTTAGAGGCCCTGATGAAAGGACAAAGGGAAAAGTATTTTTGTGTCTTTGTCCAGTAATTGGCTTAGTAAGGTTGGTCTGATGCTGAAGACAATACCTCCTCAAAGAATAGAGGTTCCTGTTTCTGAGGGCCTGACTCTTCCCCCTTGGCTGTGGTTATCAGTCCTAAGAAAGCTATGTCTGAGTGATCTTGTGTCCCCTTTATCAATATTGTCTTACTTAGTTCTCTGGTGTCCTTACCTGTTTTCCCTAATACAAATAGTATATATGGTGTGGTACTTCTGTGGTGGTTAGACAAAAACCTCATATTATCCTAGGCTTCCACCTTAGTACTTGATAAACTTTTGCCCTAGACTCAAATTTCTCAAAAACAAGTCCCAGAAAACAAATCTGAATCAGTGATCCCCACCAAGAAATGTGCAATTGTGATCATCTGCTTTTTTATGATAAGGATATGACTAACAATATTGTTTCTGTACCTTGCTTATGTAGTGAAGGATTATTTTCTGATCATCCTGACTGCTCAATCATGGCAAAACAGACCAGCTCTTTATTTGTTTCATCTCCTTGCAGTTTTACCTTCTAAATCCCTTCTTGGTGGCATGCCTAAGACGTGGTTTCAAGATTTTCATCCTGCTTGCAGTAGCAATAAATCAATTTAATTATAATTGGATTGAGTCTATGTTTTTTCCTGATAGCTTTGAACACTATAACATCTCTCAATAAACTTCCTTGCCATAAGTCATCAGTTTATAAAGTCTTCCTGATCAGCAATTGCTTTTGCCTTTTTATTTGCCATCTCTGGCACTCCCACTTGACACTTCACTATTTGGGATCCTTGTTTCTGAAGGTTTGGACCAAATTGCACCTAATATGAGTTACAAATACAGTAAAAATCATCAAGAGTGAGACTGGCACCAGTTTGCATCCCTCCCCTTTCCATCTGCTCCATGCTAAGGCCCATAGTCCCAGTAGCTTTACATGAGGCCAGAGTGGTTCTAGGGACCACATGTCTTACCACCCACTTAAACCCCTTTAAGCCTGCCCAACAACCCAAGATTCTTTTTTCCTGGACTCCATATTCTGGCCTTCAACTTCAAAAGAAGACTAGGCTTTTATTGGCAGCCAGAATAGTCCTAGAGACCCCAGGAAAGATATCACCAATTGTGCTCTGATAGTATTTAAAGTCTGCCAGCATCCCCAGACTGTACCCCCTATGCAGGCCTGCATATTCCATCATATAAATTTGGACAAAGTCTTTGACTTTACTGAAGGACAGGCTGGATGCAGGGACTCTAATCCTGGCAGAAAATTTCTGCTACACTGGAGGCCAACACTGTACTAGCTATCCCAGAGGCCAAGCAGATACTTGGAACTGTAGGGGCAGTGTTGGCACCCAAACCCCCAGAAGTTTTGCAGGCTCCCAAAACCACAGGACCTGAAGATTTGCTAGTAACCAGAATCCTTGACCTCTTAGGCCATAAGACCAGAGAGGAAAGAGAAACGAAGGAATAAAACACCCATCTAACAAAGACAAATGCAGGAATGAACACCTATACCTACAATCGTTCTAAACATGATGCCTAAATGACAGAGTAAGAACACAATCAATAACAGAAAAGGCAATATGGCACCGCAGAAACCAGCTTTCCTATTACAACAAGACCTAAACAATCCAACACAGCTGCAGTACAAGAAAATAGCATTAGAAACTACTTTATGAATATAATAAAGGACCATAAGGAAAAAATGAAAAAAAAAACCTTAAAGAAATTGAGGGAGAAAAACAAACAAATATTGAAGAAAATCAGTAAATGTTTTAAAGAATACCAAGAAAGCCATGAAAAAAAACAACAACAGGTGAAACAAACAGTCCAATACATGAAAAAGGAAATAGACATAATAATGAATACTGTGGGAGCTCCTTCCACACCTTCAGCCAATAGCCCTTAAGATACCAGCCCATTTGGGCATAGTCTCTTATATTATAAATGGAGCTGTAAAGTTTGCACTCGTTCTCTTGCTTCCAGCTCTTGCTTTCAGCTACTAGACTCTATTCCTGTCCCCATTCATGCAGAGGACTATGATCTAGGATGGTCATCTGTAAGTCTCCCCTAAATAAATAGCCCTTCATTATACACAATTCTGAACTAATGTGGAATTATTTTGTAATTTCTGCCATCATCTGGCACCCAAACATGGGGAACAATCCACACTCTGTGGGATTGTTCTGCCAGCCACATGGCACATTGGGCACTGATTCTCCCACTCATGACTCTAGTTGGCACTCAGATGCAGTAGCTGCTGCTCAGTGCTCCCCAGCTTGTGACCCAAAAGTTGCCTCTCTGTGCATTACACACTGCCCGCACACTGCTGCCTGCAATCCCCATGGTGTACACAGTCCACAACTCACACTGACAGAACACTTTGAGTTTTCTTTTTATTTTCTGGGCTCCAAATCTCAGAATAGTTTATTACCTTAATAACAGCTCTTAATTTGTTAAACAAAGCATATTTTTCAGTACCTAAGTAAGCAACATGTGCTGTTCACTGCTGATAATATCTCTCGGCCATGTGGCTGCAACTGCAACACCTGCTTACCAATAACAATTATTACACCTACTCCAGACAATTAGGAAACAGCCTCTTCCAATACTCAGTAATACAGTTGTTGGGTATATACCCAAAGGATGTTCAATCATACCACAAGGATATTTGCTCAGCTATGTTCATAACAACATTATTTGTCATAGCCAGAGCCTGGAAACAACCTAAATGCCCCTCAATCAAAGAATGGATAAAGAAAATGTGGTACATTTACACAATTGAGTACTACACAGTGGAAAAAATGACATATTGAAATTTTCAGGCAAGTGGATGGATCTAGAAAACATCATATTGAGTGAGGGACCTAAACCCAGAAACACAAATATAATATGTACTCACTCATAAGTGGCTTTTAGACATAAAGCAAAGAAAAACCAGTCTACAATTCATAACCCCAAAGAACCCAAACAACAAAGAGGCTCCTAAGAGAGACATACATGGATATAATCTACATGGGAAGTAGAAAAAGACAAGATATCCTGTGTTTATTGAGAGTGTGGGGATCATGGGAGAGGGTAGAGGAGGAGGGGGAAGAAGGGAGGGGAGTGAATAAAAATATATAGCTCAGTAAAAGCAATAAAAAATTAAAAATATAGAACACGAGATTTGATTCAACCAAGGCATATATACTAAAAGCTTTGTTCGCCTCTGTGAAATATTTGTACAAATATTCCACCCATTCAGACTCAGAGAAGCCCAGGACTTCCACCCAAGGTGGATGTTCCCCAAAATAAAATGAACTGCAGAGCTATTTTCCAAATGTGAGCAGCAAGGAAGCCTCAGACAGAATGGATTTTCCCCAGTAAACTGCCCAACAGTATGTGCACTGGCTGTAAATAGTTCAAGGCAGACACAGCTCAAGATTATGCTTTTCCAAGAACGCTGCTGGCTCATCTATGCCATCCAGAATGAAGAGCAACTTCTAGGGCTGAGACAGCCTGGACTTTTGTTATGAGTTCAGCCAGACTCAACTGCTTGCACTGGGGCAGCTCTCTGAAGCTGAAGTAGAAGACTTGCTGGAAGTGATCCCTGTAGAGCTGGCCTTCCTCCCATGCTCTCCTCACCTGCCTGAACAGTGTTGACTTTCAAATTCCAGAAGTCCCCGCTAATATGACTAATTGAGGCTCTTACTGGGTATCTGGGTCTGGATAAAATAAGTCTTAGATTTCAATCAGATGTCCTCTCTCCTCTGCTACATCCTGACACCAGCTCTCCCTGACCAGGATTCTGTTGACTGTTTCCCATCTTCCTACTTTCCCTCCCAGGCCTTCCTCCAGGGCTACAGACTAACATCTATTTTCCATCTCTACCTACAGTTCTCTTGTCGAATGGATTTCTTTTCTTTTCTTTTTTAAAAAGACCACGCCTTCTGTTTTTTTTTAAATTTATTTATTTATTATGTATAAAACATTCTGCCTCAATGTATGCCCGCACACCAGAGCAGGGCACCAGATCTCAGTAGAGATGGTTGTGAGCCATCTCTCCAGGCCCTTTGAATGGATTTCTTAATGAAAGCAAGTAATCAAATTGTCTGCTTCCCTGGAATGGTGAAGCTTCCCATCCCTCAATGTGGACTTGTAGTTAAAACAAAAACAATTTTTTCCTGGCTAGGCATCAGGGTAGAAAACAAAATGTTCTCTTATTTTGAAGAGCCCAACCCAACCTCTGAATTATTTCCAAGTTACATTTTGAAAAGCTTATTTGTATTTCATTGGCAGACCCTAAGCTGTTTCTCTAGTCTGCAAAATATCTTGAGCCACACCCACCTCACAGAACAAAGCTGTTTGCCTCTCTCCTCCCCTCTTTTCTGTGAATGGAGTTCCAGTTACCTTCCTCACCTCAGGGTCTTACATACCTGGAGCACAACTGTTTAATTGTACTGAAATTATCTCCCTCCCACACACACCCAAGGCATAAAAGATAAGATGTACTTTCAATTATATAAACACAGTCCAAAACTACCCTAGTAATGGAAACAACTCCACTGTCCCACCCCAGATAATTTTCCCTACATATTTGTTTTAAAACATCACACAGAATATTCAAAAACTTTTATTTCATCCCTCACCTCTCTCAATATAATCATTACTTGTTACTTGTTACTTCTTGTTGCTTGAATGTGCTTTTCTTTTTTTTTTAATAATTTTTATATATTTTGATAAGAATATCCTTCCTAGCACTGAAACTCAGGACAAATGGCTGAGATGCCTATTTAACATATCAAATCTGACTCTGGCCACCAGTCTCCATCACTCCCTATTTGTTACAGAATTATCCAGGCTGCATACCCACCCTGAGCTCCCTTCCATAAAAACTCTGAACCTAGCTGTTGATTTGATTCTCTGAAGGTAGGTATGAATCATTTGTTTCTACTGGCTTCTGCTACCCACCAAATTAGATTCAATTTCTTTTTTTTTATTGAGAAAAAGAAAAAAAAATATTTCCGCCTCCTCCCAGCCTCCCATTTCCCTCCCCCTCGTCCCACCATTCTCCCCCTCCCCCCACTCCTCTCCCCCTCCCTCTCCAGTCCAAAGAGCAGTCAGGGTTCCCTGCCCTGTGGAAAGTCCAAGGCCCTCCCCCCTCTGTCCATGTCTAGGAAGGTGAACATCCAAGGTGGCTAGGCTCCCACAAAGCCCGAACTTGAAGTAGGATCAAAACCCCGGGCCATTGTCCTTGGCTTCTCATCAGCCCCCATTGTTCGCCATGTTCAGAGAGTCTGGTTTTATCCCATGCTTCTTCCGTCACTAGATTCAATTTCTAAAGTCTGACTCCTCAGCTCCTTTCCCTCTCCTCCTGCTAATCTTTGTCCACACCATAAGTGTCCCACAGGCTCTAGACCTTTTACACCTGCCTGAGCACCATTTTTTTTTCCAATCTTGACTCTGACCTGCAAAACCCATCTGGGTATCTCTCTATGTCCTCAAGGGCACATTTTTCCACTAAAGACACTTAGCTGTTCCCTTTTCCTAAATGCCTCAGCAGCTCTCTCCTCTGCACTATTTAGCCTTGAGTCACCTGCTTTGTCTGCTATTACTCTAAAAATGACAGTTATGTACCAAGAACCTCTTCTCCCCCTGCTGGGCCACCAGTCACATGGGGAGGGACACTTTTCCTCTGTGATTCAGAGAATTTTTCCTAACAAGTTTCTCATTCCACTTGGGGATGCCCTGGGTAGAAATTCTTGTCACAATGACACTTTATCCACCTCAGGTCAGCTTCTTCCTGGACCTTTCTCTTGCATCCCCTTGGGATGCAACTACCTATGACCCTTTTCTTGTTTCCTTGTCTCCTCCTAGGAGCCTGCAGTCCTGAAGCCTCTCTAAACCCCTGTGGGCCACTATTCTTTCTCTGAGCTCCTGCCTACCATCCTGCAGTCTCTGCTCTCAGCTCCCTCCTGAAGTTTCCTCTCCTCCCTCAGATAGAATTCCTATGCTTCCTGACTCTGTTCCCTCTCAGATCTCCCCTGCAGTCCTGCAGCTTCACTAAGTCCATAGGGGTCACTATTCTCTCTCTCTCTCTCTCTCTCTCTCTCTCTCTCTCTCTCTCTCTCTCTCTCTCTCT
>JABTXL010019331.1:347425-393756 GCA_025134845.1 Neodon shergylaensis
GTTAACCAATGAAAGCAACAGATAAGATACAAGACCCACCTCCATCACATACTGAGCCTTTCCTATTCCCAGAATCTTCCTAGTCTGGTCACCCCACATATACTTCCTGCCTGGCTACTGGTCAAACAACATTTTATTAAACCACTACAAGTGGCAAATCTTTACAGGTACCAGAGCACTTTTCCTTTTTTCTTTTCAAAACAAAAACTTTGAATCTAATTTCCTTTGTTCTGACCATTATCCACAAAAACATGTAACCAACACTCTAAACAAAGACAAACATTTCATTTGGGGGGAATGTGGATGTGATTTTCTAGGCTACCTCCTGCTAAAGGGAGCACTGATAATCTTATGAGTACCCAAAGAAAATTTAGGATTATGGTCAAGTACTTATTGGAGTATTCTTTGAGTCTGGATCATCTCAGCCAGCAGTCTTGAGGCTGTTTTGAATGTAGAACTCAGAGGAAACTGCAACAGAGGTGCTCTGAAACATTGGATCATCTGGGCCATCTACTCCTATTAGAGATTTTTGAGGGGGTCTTCCTCAATCAAACCTGATTTTTACTTAACTCAGAATGAATCCATAGCCTCTCATTTTCTGTGGAAACAAAAAGCAAAACCTCTTCTCCAAAATAACATATCTTTTGACTTAAGTTTTGAAGTCAAGGCATTTTCAAAATATATAGGTTGGATTAATCTAGTAGCATTAATAGTCAAATGTCTTTTAGTAGCTGTTGAACCTTCCTCAGCAGTCAAACAATTCAAAGAAAACAAATGACATATAATATCCAGACTCTCCATGTATTTTCCATCTTTACATGGGCTTTTTAAAAACTCTCTTTTATTTTATTTTTAATTTTAATTTTTGTTTTATTCAGACAGGGTCTCTCTGTTTTCTTTGGCTGTTCTGGATCTCACTCTGTAGACTAGGCTGGCCTGAAACTCACAGAGATCTACCTGCCTCTGTCTTACAAGAACTGGGATTAAAGGCATGTACCACCACACCTGACTGTATCTATTTTTAAAGGACTCTATCTTTTTCCTTTTCTCTCTCCCAAGCCTATGTATATTCTAACTCACTGTAAGTCATTTAGAGGTTTTTTCTTTTCTCTGAATCTATTTTTACTGTATATTTCTATTTTTTTCTGACCACAGGAGTCTTTAGTCTGCTAAATGACATGACTAGGATTAAAACCATGGCTTTGGCAACTGGATCTGCCCCCACTACTTGGCTTCCTGAGAGATTAGCTTCATAGTGGAGGTACTGGCAGGAGCCACTTTTTAGAAACACAACTCTGTGGAGTTTCTAGGTCCATACCACCATGAAGAAGCATGCTGGTAGCTGCTTATAAATACCATTTAGGTGTTTGGCGGCAGCACCTCTTAAAAGAGCTGTGAGGTTTTTGCCACTAACACTGAGTCAGGAAGCCTCATTTAAAGGCACTATGCCTCTGTTTGCCTCTAGAAAACAAAACCCACCTGAGAAAATGTTTCTACCAAGAAGTTGTGCTTAACTCTATTCTTTTATGTCTAGAATCCCTTCTCAAGCTCTCTCAGGCTTTGTGTGGCTGTAGTTACCCCATGTTGGCACCATTTGTAGACAGAAGTTTCTGTTACACTGTCCTGCAGCCTTTCAGTCACAACAAAACACACAGAGGCTTATATTAATTTTAAACTGTTTGACCTATTAGCTCAGACTTAAATCAACTAGATCTTAGAACTTAATTAATCCATAGTTCTTATCTATGTTTAGTCATGTAGCTTGGTACCTTTTCTCAGTGCAGCATTTTCATCTTGCTTCCTCTGCATCTGGGTGGTGACTGCAGAATGAGCCTTTCCTCTTCCCAGAATTCTCCTAGTCTGATCAGCCCACCTATACTTCCTGCCTGGCTACTGGCCAGTCAGCATTTTATAAAACAATATGAGTGACAAATATTTACAGGGTACAGGAGCATTATCCCACAGCATTTATTAAGAGGTAGTTTCATTGTGCAATTCAGGACTGTCTATAACATGTCCCATAGTCCCATCCAGAACTGAACTTGGGAAAATAATTTTCTAGCTTCCAGAGTGCTACAGATACTGGAGTGCCCCAAACACTTAATGTTGTACTTTATTTACTGAAAATGATTAGAATAGAAAAATAGCAGACCAGACAACATGGTTTTCTTTTAAAAAAATCTGTATTTCTGACTTTATAATTTAAAATGTTTAATTAATTAGTCTAATTTATGTGTATGGGTGCTTTGTCTGGACATACATCTGTGCATTATATGCATGCCTAGTGTTAATGGAGGCCAGAGAAGGCATCAGATCCTTTAAGACTGGCGTTTCAGATGGTTTTGCCACCATGTGTGTGGTGGAAATCAAACCTAGGTCTTCAGAAACCAGTGTTCTTAACTGCTGGGCTATCTCTTCAGCCATGATTCCTAGTGTTTTTATTAACTAGATTTATAATCTGGGACCCTATTTTTGAGATCTCTTACAAAAAGACTAATAGTCACTTTTCCTTGGCAAAAACCTATGTGTGGTGTATCTTATTCCAAGTGTTAAATGCGACTGCACAGCCATAGTCACATTAGAAGGTTCAGACTCATCTCACTTTCATGTGACATTGGTTCACTACAGATTTATTCCCATTGATATTTCTTTGATTATTATCACTGAATCTGGGCAAAGCTGAAAATGTGGACATCATGGATTAATGTCCAGTGGATCAACCTCATCTGCTTTTGTCCAAGTCAAGGAAAATGATACTGTTAAGGAAAAAGCATTTCTGGGGCTCAGGAACATTACTGAGGCTCACAGCTAGATCTTAATTTCTAACAAAGTTGACTTCAAACTTAAATCAATCAGAAGAGATGGAGAGGGACATTTTATACTCATAACAGGAACAATTCATCAGGATGAAGTCTCAATCCTGAATATCTATGCCCCTAATATAAAAGCATCCACTTACATAAAAGAAACATTACTAAAACTCAAGGCAGTCATCAAACCGCACACACTAATAGTAGGAGACTTCAACACTCCTCTCTAACCAATGGACAGGTCAGTCAGACAGAAACCTAACAGAGAAATAAGAGAATTAATGGAGGTAATGAATCAATTGGACTTAACAGAACATTCCACCCAAATAGCAAAGAATATACCTTCCTCTCTGCAGCTCATGGAACCTTCTCAAAAGTTGACCACATACTCGGTAACAAAGCAAACTTCCACAGTTACAAAAAAATATTAGTAACCACCTGTGTCTTTTTTTTTATATTTATTTATTTATTTATTTATTTATTTATTAAAGACTTCTGTCTCTTCCCCACCGCTACTTCCCCTTTCCCTCCCCCTCCCCCAATCAAGTTCCCCTCCCTCGTCAGCACAAAGAGCAAACAGGGTTCCCTGTCCTGTGGGAAGTCCAGGGACCACCCACCTCCATCCAGGTCTAGTAAGGTGAGCATTCAAACTGCCTAGGCTCCCACAAAGCCAATACGTGCAGTAGGATCAAAACCCATTGCCATTGTTCTTGAGGTCTCAGTAGTCCTCATTGTCCACTATGTTCAGCGAGACCAGTTTTAACCCAGGCTTTTTCAGACCCAGGCCAGCTGGCCTTGGTGAGATCCCGATAGAACATCCCCATTGTCTCAGTGTGTGGGTGCACCCCTCGTGGTCCTGAGTTCCTTGCTCGTGCTCTCTCTCCTTCTGCTTTGGACCTTGAGGTTTCAGTCCGGTGCTCCAATGTGGGTCTCTGTCTCTTTTCATCGCCTGATGAAGGTTAATATTCAGGAGGATGCCTATATGTTTTTCTTTGGGTTCTCCTTCTTATTTAGCTTCTCTAAGAACCCGAATTATAGGCTCAATGTCCTTTATTTATGGCTAGAAACCAAATATGAGTGAGTACATCCCTTGTTCCTCTTTTTGGGTCTGGCTTACCTCACTCAGGATAGTGCTTTCTATTTCCATCCATTTGCCTGCAAACTTCAAGAAGTCCTTGTTTTTTACTGCTGAGTAGTACTCTAATATGTATATATTCCATACTTTCTTCATCCATTCTTCAATTGAAGGGCATCTAGGTTGTTTCCAGGTTCTGGCTATTACAAACAATGCTGCTATGAACATAGTTGAGCATATACTTTTGTTGTAAGATAAGGCCTCTCTTGGATATATTCCCAAGAATGGTATTGCTGGGTCCAGTGGTAGGTTGATCCCGAATTTCCTGAGAAACCTCCACACTGCTTTCCAGAGTGGTTGCACAAGTTTGCATTCCCACCAGCAGTGGATGAGTGTACCCCTTTCTCCACAACCTCTCCAGCAAAGGCTATCATTGGTGTTTTTGATTTTAGCCAATCTGACAGGTGTAAGATGGTATCTTAAAGTTGTCTTGATTTGCATTTCCCTGATCGCTAAGGAAGTTGAGCATGACCTTAGGTGTCTTTTGGCCATTTGAACTTCTTCTGTTGAGAGATCTCTGTTCAGCTCAGTGCCCCATTTTATAATTGGGTTGCTTAGCCTTTTACGGTCTAGTTTCTTGAGTTCTTTATATATTTTGGAGATCAGACCTTTGTCAGTTGCGGGGTTGGTGAAGATCTTCTCCCAGTCAGTGGGTTGCCTTTCTGTCTTAGCGACAGTGTCCTTTGCTTTACAGAAGCTTCTCAGTTTCAGGAGGTCCCATTTATTCAATGAGGCCCTTACTGTCTGTGCTGCTGGGGTTGTACTTAGGAAGTGGTCTCCTGTGCCCACGTGTTGTAGAGTACTTCCCACTTTCTCTTCTATCAGGTTCAGTGTGTTCGGCTTGATATTGAGGTCTTTAATCCACTTGGACTTGAGTTTTGTGCATGGTGATAGATATGGATCTATTTTCATTCTTCTACAGATTGACATCCAGTTTTGCCAGCACAATTTGTTAAAGATGCTCTCTTTTTTCCATTGTATGCTTTTAGCTTCTTTATCGAAAATCAGGTGCTCATAGGTTTGTGGGTTAAAGTCAGGGTCTTCTATTCGATTCCATTGGTCGACTTCCCTGTTTTTATGCCAATACCAAGCTCTTTTCAATAATGTAGCTCTGTAATAGAGTTTGAAGTCAGGGATGGTAATGCCTCCAGACGATCTTTTATTGTATAAGATTGTTTTGGCTATCCTGGGTTTTTTGTTTTTCCATATAAAGTTGATTATTGTCTTCTCCAGATTTGTGAAGAATTTTGATGGGATTTTGATGGGGATTGCATTGAATCTATAGATTGCTTTTGGTAGAATTGCCATTTTTACTATGTTGATCCTCCCAATCCAAGAGCAAGAGAGATCCTTCCATTTTCTGGTGTCCTCTTCTATTTCTTTCTTCAAAGACTTAAAGTTCTTGTCAAATAGATCTTTCACTTCCTTGGTCAGGGTTACCCCAAGATATTTTATGCTCTTTGTGGCTATCGTGAAAGGTGATGCTTCTCTGATTTCCCTCTCTGTTTCTTTATCCTTAGTGTATAGGAAGGCAACTGATTTTTTGGAGTTGATCTTGTATCCTGCCACATTACTAAAGGTGTTTATCAGCTGTAGGAGTTCTTTGGTAGAGTTTTTGGGGTCGCTTATGTATACTATCATATCATCTGCAAATAACGAAAGCTTAACTTCTTCCTTTCCAATTCGAATCCCCTTGATCCCCTTATGTTGTCTTATTGCTATTGCTAAAACTTAAAGCACAATATTGAAGAGGTATGGATAGAGTGGACATTCTTGTCTTGTTCCTGATTTTAGTGGGATGGCTTTGAGCTTTTCTCCGTTTAATTTAATGTTAGCTGTCGGCTTGCTGTAAATAGCTTTTATCATATTTAGGTATGACTCTTGTATCCCTAGTCTCTCCAATACCTTTATCATAAAGGGGTGTTGAACTTTGTCGAATGCTTTTCCAGCATCTAATGAAATGATCATATGGTTTTTTTCTTTCAGTTTATTTATATGGTGGATTACATTGATAGGTTTGCGTATGTTGAACCAGCCCTGCATCTCTGGGATGAAGCCTACTTGATCATAATGGATAATTTTTTTAATATGTTCTTGAATTCGGTTTGCCAGTATTTTATTGAGAATTTTTGCGTCAATATTCATGAGTGAGATAGGCCTATAATTCTCTTTCTTGGTTGGGTCTTTGTGTGGTTTTGGTATCAGGGTAACTGTAGCTTCATAAAAGGAAGTTGGCAATGACTTTTCTGTTTCTATATTGTGAAATACATTAAGGAGTATAGGTATTAGCTCTTCTTAAAAGTTCTGGTAGAATTCTGCATTGAAGCCATCTGGTTCTGGGCTTTTTTTGGAGGGGAGATTTTTGATAATAGCTTCTAGTTCTTCGTGACTAACCGTCTATTTAGATCATTCACCTGATCTTGGTTTAGCTTTGGTATATGGTACTTATCTAAAAAAATGTCCATTTCTTTTGGATTTTCCAGTTTTGCGGCATACAGGCTTTTGTAGTAAGATCTAATGATTCTCTGAATTTCCTCTGTGTCTGTGGTTATGTCCCCCTTTTCATTTCTGATCTTATTTATTTGCGTGTTCTCTCTCTGTTGTTTAATTAGTTTGGATAGGGGTTTGTCGATCTTGTTGATTTTCTCCAAGAACCAACTTTTTGTTTCATTGATTTTTTTGACTGTTTTCTGTGTTTCTATTTTGTTGATTTCCGGCCTCAGTTTGATTATTTCCAGTGTTCTACTCCTCCTGGGCACGTCTGCTTCTTTTTTTTTCTAAAGCTTTCAGGTGTGCTGTTAAGTCCCTGATGTATGCTTTCTCCATTTTCTTTAAGTGTGCACTTAGTGCTATGAACTTTCCTCTTAGCACTGCTTTCATCATGTCCCATAGGTTTGAGTATGTTGTCTCTTTATTTTCATTAAATTCAAGGAAGACTTTAATTTCTTTCTTAATTTCTTCCTTGACCCAGGTGTGGTTCAGTAGTTGACAGTTCAGTTTCCATGAGTTTGTCGGCTTTCTGGGGGTAGTATTGTTGTTGCCTTCTAACTTTAATCCGTGGTGATCTGATAAGACACAGGTGGACACTGATATTTTTTTTGTATCTGTGGAGGTTTCCTTTGTTTCCGAGTATGTGGTCAATTTTCGAGAAGGTCCCATGAGCTGCAGAGAAGGTATATTCTTTCCTATTTGGGTGGAATGATCTATAGATGTCTGTTAAGTCCAATTGTTTCATTACCTCCAATAATTCTCTTAATTCTCTATTAGGTTTCTGTCTGATTGACCTGTCCATTGGAGAGAGAGGTGTATTGAAGTCTCCTACTATTAGTGTGTGTGGTTTAATGTCTGCCTTCAGTTCTAGCAATATTTCTTTTAGATAAGTGGGTGCTTTTGTATTAGGGGCATAGATATTCAGGATTGATACGTCATCCTGATGAATTGTTCCTGTTATAAGTATAAAGTGTCCATCTCGATCTCTTCTGATTGATTTTAGTTTGAAGTCAGTTTTGTTAGAAATTAATATTGCCACACCTGCTTTTTTCTTAGGACCATTTGCTTGAAAGACCTTTTCCCAACCCTTTACTCTGAGTACATGCCTGTCTTTGTGGTTGAGATGTGTTTCTTGCAAACAGCAGAATGTTGGATCCTGTTTTCGTATCCAATCTCTTAGTCTGTGCCTTTTTTATAGGTGAATTGAGACCATTAATATTAAGTGATATTAATGACCAGTGGTTGTTTACTTCAGTTATTCTTATTGTTTTTGGTATTAGAGTTTGTGTGTCTCCCTTCTTTGAGTTGTGCTGGTGAAGGGTTGCTAGATGTCTGAGTTGTTGTAGGCAGTGTTGGCAATGTTGGATTGCTTGGGTTGCGATTTTCCTTCTATTACCTTCTGTAGGGCTGGATTTGTGGCTACGAATTGTTTAAATTTGTTCTTATCCTGGAATGTCTTGTTTTCTCCATTGATAGTGAATGATAGCTTGGCTGGGTATAGTAGTTTGGGTTTGCATCCATGGTCTCTTAGCTTCTGCAGTACCTCTATCCAGGACCTTCTGGCTTTCATGGTTTCCATAGAGAAGTCAGGTGTAAGTCTGATCAGTTTACCTTTATAAGTTACTTGGCCTTTTTCCTTTGCAGCTCTTAATATTCTTTTACCTGTATATTCTGTGTTTTGATTATTATATGGCGAGGGGATGTTTTTCTTTGATCCAGTCTGTTTGGTGTTCTGTATGATTCTTGAATATTCAAAGGAATATCTTTCTTTATGTTGGGAAAGTTTTCTTCCATAATTTTGTTAAAAATATTTTCTGGGCCTTTGAGCTGTGACTCTTTTCCTTCTTCTATTCCTATTATTCTTATGTTTGGTCTTTTTATTGTGTCCCATATTTCCTGCATGTTTTGTGATGAGAATTTTTTGGCTTTGCTTTTTCTTTGATCGGTGCGTTTATTTTCTCTATGGTGTCCTCAGAATCTGAGATTCTTTCTTCTATTTTTAGTATTCTATTGATTATGCTTGTTTCTGTAGGCTCTGCTCGTTGACCTGAATTTTCCATATCCAGCTGGTGCTCAGTTTGTGTTTTCTTCCTTGCTTCCCTTTCAGTTTTCAATTCTTGAACTGTTTCCATTACCTGTTTGATCGTTTTTTCTTGGTTTCCCAGGGTATCATGTACGTATTTACTCATTTCTTCAAACTTTTGGTTATACTTCTCATCCATTTCTATAAGGGCATTTTTCACATGTTGTTTAATGGACTCTATTGCTTTCATAAAGTCAATTTTTTCCACTTCTTCCGTATTAGGGTGTTCAAGTCCATCTGTTGTAAGATCATTGGGTTCTGGTGTTTTCATGTTGTTTTTCAGATTATTGGGTGAATTCTTGCCTTGGCGCCTGCCCATCTCCTCCTATCGAAGCTATCTAATGTGTCTTTTAAAACCGGATCAGGTTTCCCTGTTGGCCAGGGGCTCCTCTTACAAAATGCTGTCACTCTGTTTCCTGGCTCCTTCCAGGGGCCAAGTTCCCTCTCGCCCCTCAGAAGGGTCTTCAGGAACAGGACCCGGCTCCTTCCTTGCTAGGGATCTCACCAACCAAAGGCCTACCTCTTTGCTTTAATTGTAGTGGGGAGATCTGCTCTTGGTGTTGTGCTCCGGTCCCCGCTGTCTGCCGCCGCCTGCGCTGGTCTGCCGCCTGGGCCTGCGCCGGTGCTCTGCCACCCTGCCTGGGCCTGCGCCGGTGCACTGCCGCCCCGCCTGGGCCTGTACCAGTGCTCTGCCGCCCTGCCTGGGCCTGCGCCAGTGCTCTGCCGCCCCGCCTGGGACTGCACCAGTGCTCTGCCACCCCGCCTGGGCCTGCGCCAGTGCTCTGCCGCCCCGCCTGGGCCTGCGCCGGTTCTTCTATAATTTTAATTAAATATATTTTCTTTAACATTGAGCTGCAGTTCTTCTCCTTCTTCTACTCCTATTATTCTTAGGTTTGGTCTTTTTATTGTGTCCCAGATTTACTGAATGTTTTGTGATGAGAGTTTGTTGGACTTGCTGTTTTCTTTGATCAGTGCGTTTATTTTCTCTGTGTTATCTTCAGAGTCTGAGTTCCTTCTTCTATCTCTTGTATTCTGCTGGTTATGCTTGTTTCTGTAGTCTCTATTCATTTACCTAGATTTTCCATGTCCAGCCAGCCCTCTGTTTGTGTTTTCTTCTTTGCCTCCATTTCAGTTTTCAAGTCTTGAACTGTTTCCATTATCTGTTTGATTGCTTTTCCTTTGTTTCCTAGGGTATCATTCACTGATTTATTCAATTCTTCAAACTTTCTGTTATACTTCTCATCCATTTCTATAAGGGCATTTTTTACATGCTGTTTAAGGGCTTCAATCACTTTCATAAAGTCAATTTTTTTCTACTTCTTCTTGATTAAGGTGTTCATGTCCTCCTGTTGTGAGGTCGCTGGGTTCTGGTGGTTTCATGTTGTTTTTCAGATTGTTGGGTGAATTCTTGCATTGGTACCTGCCCATCTCTTCCTTCGAATGCTTCCCTATGGATCTTCTTTTACAGGATCAGGTCTCCTTGCCTACTGATGTACCTTCCCAATGATGGCACTCCCCAGTGATGGCTCTCCTGGTGCTCAAGTAATGTCTCTCCTGGTGCCGAGATCAGATCTCCGTGCTGGGTGGGTAGCTCGTAAACAAAGCACCTACCTTGCTTTCTGCAGGAGGCTATTGAAACAAAGGAGCTCCTGCCCGCTAGGTTGCCGTTGGGATTGGGCCCAGCACCCCGAAGAGGGAAGGGAGGCCGAAAGGGGGAGGGTGCTGGATGCAAGCTGGGTTGGATAGGAAGAGAGAGGCAGTATGCTGGGAGTATAGGCCCAGCAGGAAGCCCAGGAAGTATAGGGAGGATGAGGAACGTCTGAGTTCCCTGTCCCGGGCTGCTGCCACGGGTTCAACACTCACCCCAATGATGG
This sequence comes from Neodon shergylaensis, assembly GCA_025134845.1. Classification (NCBI taxonomy): domain Eukaryota; kingdom Metazoa; phylum Chordata; class Mammalia; order Rodentia; family Cricetidae; genus Neodon; species Neodon shergylaensis. Next base: position 357,818 of record JABTXL010019331.1, read on the forward strand.
CTCTCCTGGTGCCGATATCAGATCTCCGTGCTGGTTGGGGAGCTCATAAACAAAGCACCTACCTTGCTTGCTGCAGGCAGGCTATTGAAACAAAGGAGCTCCCACCCTGCTGGGTTGCCCTCGGATTCGGCCCAGCGCCCCGAAGAGGGAAGGGAGGCAGAAAGGGGGAGGGTTCTGGATGCAAGCTGGGTGGGATAGGAAGAGAGAGCCAGCTCTATCTCTTGATTCCTAGTCATATGAATCTCTACTATGGGTAAAACTGTAACACTATTGTGCTCTAGTTTAGAGATTACACAATCTTCTAGAGAACCTTGCACAATTCCTGAAAGATAACATTATATCCCTAGCACTCTCACTGTGTATCTTCAAAGTCCATTGCACTATTCTGTGATGCCAGCTGCCTTAAGATGGTGGGTAACAGGGTACAATCAACTAATTCCATGAGTATGAGCCTGTTGCCACACTATGAAATAAGTTATTCTGCCATTAAAATGCTCTGTGTGAGGTACCCTGATATTAGATAAGGCATCCTGTGAGTCTATGTAAGGATATTGTAGTTTTGGAAGGCAAATCAATATCCAAAATGAATATTTATTCCAGTAAGAATAATGTAAACCACCACCTCAATTGAATGTTTTCCTCTATAATAGTTGCTGTGATTGTGGTGACTCTTTACAGAAATAGAAACCCTAACTAAGATAGGTGGTGACTACTAACATGAAGAACCATGTACAAATAAAGTCTAATAAAAAAAACAATCAAAATTAGAAAAAAAGCTAGGAAATGAACCTGGCACACATCTGGTTCTACAGATTTTTAGATAGGTAAATCTATGGGAGGTTATAGTTAAGAAGCATAAAAAAGCCAGGTGGTGGTGGCACACACCTTTAATCCCAGCACTTGGGAGGCAGGCAGATCTCTGTAAGCTCGAGGCCAGCCTGGTCTACAAGAGCTAGTTCCAGGACAGGCTCCAAAAGTACAGAGAAACCCTGTCTTGAAAAAGAGAAAGAAGCGTAAAGAAGAGGGATGAGGAATAAAGAGGACAAATGTCAAAATGAAAGGAAAAGCATATGATTTGCATATATGAAGAATACTAGAGAGTAGAAGAGCTTGAGAAACATAACAGCAATTCTAACACCAAACTGAGAAGTGTATAAAGAAAAGCAAAGCCATTACAAAATTTATATGCAAGAGTAAAGATTAGAAAAAATGAAAATAAAAGTCTCAGAAATTGCAAAAACAAAATGTAAGAAACAAGCAAGCAAACAAACAAAAAGACAAAGCATAATAAATGTATGTTAGGTTAGATGGTAACACATGGGTTAATATTTTTCTCTTGGTGTTATGAGTTTTGAATTATTTTCCTTCCTTTGATGTTTCAAGTAGCCAACTACACTGCTGGGGAAGATATGCCTTGCAATTCTAGTTTAGACCTACAAAGCCATATTTGGAATATGTATTGCATCAATACCTTTTATTTCTTTGTAACCAGTTAAGACTTGTCACCTTTTGGAGGAGATTTCTGGCACAGCTGCACTAAGCTGAGTGGTGTAATTCTCAGTTCCCTCTTGGGTACTTTATCTGGCTCATGGGTTTTTCCAGCACCCACTTCAGCATTGCACTGGTATTGTATTTGTTTAGCTCATATTTGGTCAGTCATGTTGGTGAGACTTTATGGGCATATATCTTCTGACATGCCTAGGAGACACAATCACACAGCAAACTCCCTAATCCTCTGGCTCTTACAGTCTTTCTTCACCCTCTTCTGTAATGTTCCCTGAGCTGTGGGTACTGGAGTGTTTATAGATGTATCCATTGGATCTGGGCTCCACAACTGCTTTTTTTGTGGTTTTCTGTAGTGGTTTCTGTCTCTCTCAGCAACATATTTCATACTGCCAGCAGGTCAAGGAGGGGGCTTTGTAAGTTGTTGTTTGGTGGTTCCCATAGTCTGTGATAGCTACCACAACAGACCTCAGCCAGTCCCTACACTCTGCATTGACTTTTGCTCCTAACGGGTCAGTAAAGGAGAAAACACACTTCCTGGGAAGTTTCCATTGCCTTAATTGTAGAAGCTTCTTTCAGCATGCTTTACCAATTCATAGCTCCAACATGCTTCCCTGCAGAGACCTCACCTGGCTAGCAAATTTCATTTTCAGTTCCTATATCTTGCAAGGAATGGAAATATTATGATTATTTTTATTGTTACTTTCACAAAGTTTCACTGATAATGTTTCATAGTTATCATTTTATCCAGAAATCCAACATCTTATCATACCATATATATAAACACAAGTCAAGTAATTTTACACTTTGGACTCTCATTGAAGCTGCTTGGACAGGAGATAGCTGAAGACAGAGCTGGGAAACCACCAAGTGGCAGACCAAGTGATTTCAGCTGGATGCTTGCCCTTCCATAGATATCTGGCAATCTTCATTTCCCCACCCCCTCTCCTTCCATCTTTTCCTGATTACAGCTGTCATAGTAACTAGTTTAAAGATATTTTCCTGCTCTGTGCAGTCTGATTTATTTCAAAGCTCTGACAGAGTTGGTAGGACTGCCTTCAATCCTGGCGACAGCTACTCACACCTGTTGTGGCAGATTAGTTCAGCTATAATTATAACTGTATTAAAAAAGAATTGTGCTTATGATATAGTCTGTCATCCTATAATTAAATGACTCACTAAATATAATACAACAAATATCTGTGACTAAATTTGTTTTGCCAAAGATGGGAAGAGAGGCAACAATATTACTACCTTAAGTCTACATAGCAGGCTCACTTCTGACCCTTTACTTTCATTTAAAGAAGTTCTAAGATATGCAAAACTTCCACCTTATTTCTTTCTAAGAGTGCACATATAATTAATGTAACCATTTTTATGTTCCATTTTGTGCCTAATACAGTATGAGGCAATCTAGGTGCCCTGGCTATAGATGTATAATACCCAGCAAAGACATTATGTATCTATCTTAAACAGGCAGGCATCATAGACAATAATTTATTTACATATGGAGCAACTGGGAGTTAAAGAAAGTTCAAGCAAAATCAGGACTTGAGGTGAGCACTTAGACCTCAATTCCTGAATTAGGATCCCCAGTTCCTGGAGTTTCTGCTCCATTCCTCCCAGAGGTCCATAATCAAATGAGGATGGGTCTCTTTCAGGGCTTGGTAGAGGTGATCTTTGCAGGTCTTGTCCCAAGCCCGACTGAGGCTGAAGAGCTTCCGCATCTTGTCTGGCTTGGTGACCTCAGCTCGCACCTCCTCATACTCCTCTTCACTCATCACCAGACCATGTAGCTTGTCCAAGACAGGGTCCACTGATGTCACTCGGGCCACTAGTTCCTCTCGATGACAGTCCACAAAGTGGAGCAAGGCAGGGGCATCTGGGAGTGAAGGTGAGACTGGTAGTGACCAAAGGCTCCTAGGTAGGCTCTACTATTATTCTCTATTTTGTTTTTGTGTGTTCATGTGTGTGCATATGTGTACATGTGTGTGTGTGTCCACGTGTGTGTGTGTGTGTTTGGATGAGTGTATGTATGCAGGTACACATATATGTGTGTGCACACATATGTGAAAACCAGGGGTGTTATTTTTCAGGGTGCTGAAATGTTTTGAGGCAGAATCTTTCATTAGCCTGGAGCTTGCTAATTAGTGTGGGTTGGCAAACTAGTGGTCTCTAGAGATCTACCTGTGTCCACTGACCCAGATCTGGGATTGCAAGCATGTACCACAATGAATGGCTTCACTTTGTCCCTGGACATACACTTCTCCATCCCCATCCTGGTGAAGTTTTCAATTACAAAGTCCTCTTTCCCTTCTTCTCTCCCCTTCAGCAGCAGAGAGCACACATTGGGACTATCATTGTGGCCTGTATCAGTGATTTCTGACAGGCAGAGGTTGGAACATCCAATCTTGGTTCAGATCTGAAGTCTCCTGAAGGAAAGTGGAGATGAAGAAGTTGTTTATTTGAAATAGGGTCTCATTCTATAGACTAGGATAACACGGAATACACTATGTAATCCAGGATTACCTTGAACTACTGATGCTCCTCTTACCTCAACTTTGCCAGTGTTGGGATTGCAGGTGTAAGATGAGTCACTATTCTTGACTCTTATAATGAAGTACTTGTAACGGCTCTAGTTTTGAATGTACATGACACACCTTGAAATACCCATTCACATATGCAATTCTTAGTTCTTGAGAATAGACTCTAGACATATCCTTTAAAATCTAGAGTAAGGATAGGAAGGGCTCTTACACTTGTTCTAGGCAAAACCCCTTCCTTTAGCATATGGGGAAAGTGAGGTTCAGAAGCTGTAATCCTTTACAAATCATATGAATGAGCGATACAAATTTCTCACCATTATGATAGCCTTACTTCTATCCTGTCTTGGCCTGAACTGAATCATTAGTGGGGAGCTAAACAAATTCCTGATTCAATGACTTAAACTATCTGACATCTTATTCCCAGCAGAAATCTACTTCCTAGTCCTTGTTTGGTCTTTTACACTCACACACTGCATATGTGTTCTGGATTTGGCATCAGAATCAAAGTCAACCCAGCGATAGCTCATGGAAATAACATAAAATTTTAGTAGGAATAACATCAGCAAATGAATAGGTTTAAAAATCACTGCTAGGAGAAGAGGGAATTCTCTATAAATTATGTAGCTTGAGAGTTTGAGCAGATCCTAAGTTCAGTGTGACCTAAGTGCAGGGACAGGGGCACAAGTGGCCAGCTTATGGTACTGGAGACCCAGGATCCATTTTTTGGGGGGATGGGTATGTTCTTTATATTCCATAAAGAATGCTCAGTCTTGGTTCATTTTGACTTATCCCTAAACTAGAGCACCTTCTGAATCACCTGAGCACCTTCTGAAGAAGGTGCATGAGTATCAAGAGTTCTAAAACAAAGACTTAAGAGGAATGAACTGGAGAGGGAGGGGGAGAGGAGTGGGGGGAGGGAGAGGGAAATGGGAGGCGGGGAGGAGGAGGAATTTTTTTCAATAAAAACAGAAAAAAAAGAGGAATGGAAGAAGGAATTGGAGATTTTTAACTTGCATAATAATGGTTATAGGGGGTTGGAATTTTGTGTGCTAGAGCCAGAGACTAAAATTATATTACTTAATTTGCTCTTATCTACCTGAAAACAAGATTCAGAATTGAGTATCTGATGTTGCCAACACTGGACTTAACTCATCAACCACCTAATTATTTAGGCTTTATTCCTTTACTATATAGCCAGTGCATCAACAGTAACTCTTCTAAAGGCCTCATGGATGTCAAAATCTGTTAATTCTGGGGCAGTGTAGAAATACTAGAGAATAGGACAGAGAAAACTGGGCCTGGAATTATATTGTTTTGAGTCTAAATTTGAGTCATAACAGCTATTAGATGTCTTGAAAAGCCATAAAAATTCTCTGGAATATTTCTTTTTTTTAGTTTTTTGAGACAGGGTTTCTCTGTAGCTTTGGAGCCTGTCCTGGCACTAGCTCTTGTAGACCAGGCTGGCCTCGAACTCACAGAGATCCGCCTGCCTCTGCCTCCCGAGTGCTGGGATTAAAGGCGTGCGCCACCACTGCCCGGCTGGAATATTTCTTTTTATCAACTTAGTCATTAATGATTTTATCCTATCTCTAAATTCTCTGAGTTTTTTCTAACCTGGTTTCAGCAAGACCTTCCATACTTGATCCCCACTCATCTTCTGGTTCAATTGCAGCCATATGTCTGAATCCATGTGGCCAACATAGATCTCAGAAAAGAGCTGTGATTCTCCAGGGCTCCGATAACACAGCTTTAATTCCTGGAGAAAAAAAATCAACATGTGAGAAACTACTGAAGGACTAGGATTTGTGGGACATGGTGGTATATGCCTTTAATTTCAGTATTTGGAAGTCAAAAGTTGGTGCATCTCCGTGAATTTAAAGCCAGTCTGGTCACACAATGAGTTTCAGGACATCTGGAGTTACATAGTGAGACCCTGTCTCAAATCAATCAAACAAACAGATGAAGAAAGAGCAGCAGCAGCAGTAGTTACTGATCATTGTGCAAGTGAGGTCTTTCCCCTGGTACCTTCTTGGCCTTGCTCATCCCCTAGCGACACTGATTATCTGCAATACTAAGTTCAGTCATCACCACCAGACTATATATCCTGACTCAGAAGGGTGAGTACACATCCTATAGATGGGTTAGAACTCATTTCAAAAGTACTGCTCACACACTATAAAACAGATCTTCCTAATTCCATTATGAACTTGATCCTTCTTCCTCTTCCTCCTTTATCTTAAATGCAAAAAAGCATGCTTAACTGAATGACCCTAAACTCAACTGTTCAGTCATTATATGTTCAATCGTCTGCTTCTCTTCTTCTCTCAAACTGCATGCAGAACTCTTGATTCCCTATTATCTCCCAATCACACTTTCCCCCCAAACTTTGTGAATGTTACTAATGTCTCCTCAATGCTCAGGCCCCAAATCTAGGCACCATTCTTAACCCCTCTCATAGTTGCTTGCAAACAGTCAATTCACCAAGTTTTTCCTTTGTCTCCAAAACATGTTTGGAGACCTATTACGAACACTGATATTTATTTTTGGTCTTAGCATCTGTCAGGCTTATTGAACTATGTCTACTGAAATACAGTGGCAATGGGTTCACATTTGTTGAATAACAGATCTCATTCTCTTATTCTTTGCTAACAACTGATACTGCACAAAAAAGTCAAACACTAATTTTAAGGTTTATGTTTTCCAACTGTGATGGTTAGCTTCAACTGTTGACATAACTAGAATCACCTTGAGAGAGTTGAAATGATTGTTTATATTAGGTTGGCCTGTGGGCACCTCTGGAGAATTGCTTTAATTAAGTTAACTGATGTATGGTGATCCAGCCCACTGTGGGCAGCACAGTAATGCTTGTACTGGCTTTTTGGAACCCATTATCTTTGAAGGGATACCTTGCTCAGCCTAGACATATTGGGGAGGACCTTGTTCCTGCCTCAAAGCAATGTGCTAGACTTTGTTGACTCCCTATGGGTAGCCTTACCCTCTCTGAGGAGTAGATGGGGGTGAGATGGGAAAAAGGTGGAGAGAGCAGGAGGAGGGGAGGGAGTGGGAACTGGGATTAATATGTAAAATGAGAAAAGATAGCTTTTTAAAAAATAAATTTAAAAAAGAAATCAAGCTAAACATAAGCAAAAAAGAAAGTGTACACACGCATTTTTCTTTGCTCTTGTCTGGGGATGTCACTACTTGCTTTAAGTGCCTGTTACTGTGATTTCACTTATATGAGGTACCTAGAGTTGTGAGCTGAAATAAACCCTTTTTTCCATACGTAGATTTTTGTTGGAGTGTCTTATAATAGCAACAGAAATGAAACTCAAAACATATAACTTCCTTCTACCTACTGGAACCTGGTCCAACACTAAACAGAATCATCAGAATTCATTCAGATGTTGTTTGTGGCCTTAAAAAATGGAGCTTCTGATAGAGCTTAGAATAAATGAATTACCTAATTATTCACAACCCTTTCTATCTCTATTTCTTTTCTTTCTTTTTCTGTGTTATACATGTTACTTTTATTCGTGTTTTCTTTTTTATTTTAAATCTTTTTCTTACGATGTATTTTGATGATTTTTCCCTTCTGTCAACTTCTCCCAGATCCTCTCCACCTCCCTACCAATCCATCTTCATGTTTTCTCTCTCCCAAAAGAGAGTCAAAACAAAACAAAAAGAAAACAATCAGACAAAAGTAACAAAACAAAAATCATACGAAAAAAGAGAAAATAAAAAACCCATAAACAAACAAAACCCATGGAGTCTGAGTTAACCAGCTACTCACGGGCCCATCTCCTTTTCTAATGCCAGTCTTTGTCTATTCTAATTTAACACTCTGTAAAACACTAAGATGTTCTTCTTTATTTTAGTTCTGTTATTTCTTATTTTCCTTTTGCCACATACTAAATATGTGACCATTATGTCTTTAGCAATTTCTTTTCTCGCTTTAATTTTATCTTCCTAGAGATGGTATTTGTTGATATTTTCAATAATAGAATTGTCTTTGCCTTTTGAGTTTATCAAATCTACACTAACACTTTTCAACCATGAAGCAAATCTTTCTAACAGCATTTTAGGAAGATAAGGTGTCCCATCGTCCCCATGGTGCATGTTTTGCTGTAGTTATTAATAAACCCAGTGTGTTTTCCTACAGGTGTGCACCTAGTATTTTCAAATGAATGGCATTGACACTCTGTAGCTAAACACATCTCAGAACTCCAAGTGCCCTTCTGCATCTCTTTGATCCTACCTATCTTTTTAAAATCCTACATATTTTCTCCTTAATCTCAACTTTCCTGGTCCATAGGAAATCCCTCAGATTGGCTCACAGGTTTCCCCAAGTCTAGTCTGATCCAGGTCAGGGGTGGACATCTAGCTACCCACCTTGGGAGTTATTTCCAGCTTTTCTGAACCAGACACAGTATAGCGTGAGCCCAAATACAGGGAGTCCAGTGGAGGTGGCTTGTGTATTCTCACAAACTGAAACTTCTCTTCTTCATCATCTATGGCCTAAGAAACATATAGAATGGTGATTTAGCAATTTTCTTGTTCTGTGGAATCTGGTCTGAATAAGGTGAAATGGTTAGTCAGTGTGTCTATACAGGTGTGGGGAGATAAAACCACCTTTGTACTTATCTCTCCCATGTTTAACCACACAGACACCCTCAAATTTGGCCTTTGCCATATTTATGGTGGAATTGGGGTCACTGCCAGAGAAGAAAGGAGAGAGAGGGGCAGTAGATTGGACATGGAGCTTTCACATCTTCCTGAACCCATGAAAGGGGTGTAGAGGGTTTCATGGAGATCATAGAGCAGCAAATGCAGTCAGAGGAAACTTCAGTTATGCTTGGAACAGGCAAAGGTGAAGCAAAAAGTAGGACTACTCATTCACATGAAAGTTCTACTTACAACAGCCTCATACTGAAGTGGGGATCCCTCTGGGGAGCTCTGGCTCATTTCCTGTTTTCTGTCAGCCCACCCTGGCCCCGACTTTGGGTTATCAATATCACCTTCCGAATGGTGCAGTCGTTGGGGATCAGGTAGAGATGGATGGTGACTTCCTTAGCCTGGCGGGGACAGCAGAGCAATGTAGTGGAGGTGATTGGGATGAAACATTGAGCAGCTGGGATCATTCTCAGTAGAACACCCATCAAGGAGAAGCTAGGGTTTTCCAGGACTATATAATGTTGTTCCACACTGGCTGGCTTTTCCAGGACCATCCTTTTCTCTTTAAAGTGAGCTACTTCGAGTAAGGAAGTATCCACATGCTCCCCTGTCAAAGAATGTGTTAGAGACCCAGGTTTGTGGCCTGAATGATTGTGTCCTCCAGATATTTCATGCATTGAAATCCTAACTCTAGGGTGATGGCATAGGGAGGAAGAAAGTTTTAGAGCAACAGTTCTCAACCTGTGAGTCATGACCCCTTTACAGGTTGATCAACCCTTTCACAGGGGTCGTCTGAAAATATGGATATTTACATTATGATTCATAACAGTAGCAAAATTACATTTATGAAGTAGTTATGAAATAATTTTATGGTTGGGGGTCACTACAACATAAGGAATTACACATTAGAAAGGTTTAGAATCATTGTTTTAGAGTGTGAAAAGATTATGGAGGGGGCTGGAGAGATTACTCAAAGGTTAAGAGCATTGCCTGCTCTTCCAAAGGTCCTGAGTTCAATTCCCAGCAACCACATGGTGGCTAACAACTATCTGTAATGGGGTCTGGTGCCCTCTTCTGGCCTGTGGGCATACACACAGACAGAATATTGAATACATAATAAATAAATAAATATTTTAAAAAAAGATTATGGATATAACACCTTCATGAATGGTACTAATACTACTATTATGAAAGGGACCTGGCAATTCTATGAGCCCACAGAGAACATGCAATCTATAAGAAAAGAGACCCTTTCCAGTCCCTACTGACACCTGATTTTGAACATCCCAGGAGATCTCCAAGGACAGTGTTGCTAACTTTCAGCCCGGTAGGCAGTGGCTAGAGTTCTTGGCACTACTTCCAAGTGTGACCTGTGAAATACGGTCTGTGAGCTAGACTGAAGCAGATTTGTCCACTTGGGTCCTGCTTATACATCCTGACTCTAGTCCCTCATTATGTAAGCCAACTACTAGTTAAGAATATATCCTCATGAATAGTGAGGGCAGATCAAATTCACACACAGAACTATGGTGGAACTTAACACATTGACTCTATTGTCCATGACTTTGCAAAGGTAAAAGTTGGGCCCAAAATGGAAGTGGAAATGGCAAGGACTCAATGCCCATCTGAGCTGGATTTTACTATATTGACCTCCACCTAGGCTAGATTTTGCTAGAAAATAGAAACCAAAAGTGCTTCTCTGTCTGTGACAAACCTATGTTGTTGGGGGTGGGGAGGATTGTGGAAAGACTTTGGAACTTTGAGATAGAAAAATCATTGAATGTTGAGAGCTCAGTGGGCTTCTGTAAGAGCTTTGGAAGATAATGTTGAGTGTAGTGCAGATGCTGGAGGCCTGGCTCATGACTTTTCAGAGTGAAGAAAAGACTCTACCTTCCTTTTTAGTGTGAAGAATCTGTGCTTCTGGTTAGCTGATACTGAAGAATCAGCTGTGATGAACAAGATATCAGAACTACTAAAGCAAAAACCTTGCTTTGCTGGGATTCTTGATGCTGGTTTTCTGGAGATGATAGTTTACCAGTTGAGGTGAAATCTTCCGGGAAGTGTTTCCCGAGAGTCAGCACACAAAAACTGTGTTCCAGATGTGACCAAGGTTGTACTTTGTGTTGGTAGCCAAACTTGAAAGTATAAGAGTCACTCAAGTGGTATTGATTTTTAACGTATGAAGGGATCATGGAGAGCAGCTGAGATTTGGCACTGTGAAAGGCCAGGAGAAACCATTGGTTAAGTGTAGCCAGAGTAGTAGCAGAAGCCCCAGAAGGAATCATTGAGAAAAGTTGAGGCTTTGCACCATAAAGAAAGCCTAGGAAAGGTTATTGGTGAAAGTACAACCCAGTTGCAATAGAAGACCCCAGTGTTTTAGAGATACCAATACCATGGAGTGACCACAAAGAACAGCAGCAGCAGTGGAGTGAAGCCTGACCCATGTTAGAAGACAAGCTATGTGTGCTACAGAAGGCAGAGCCTGGGAAGTGACCAAGCCCTTTGGAGGAAACCAGAAAATTGTGAGTAGATCCCAGACATTGAATAATTGAGTTATTTACACTGTTGGAGTTTGGTTTTTGCTTTGTTCACAATGTGACTGTGTCCTGGTTCTTCCCTCTTGAAGTGAGAAGGTATTTAATTTAATTTTGAGTTTTATTGGAGCCCATAGCTAAAAGACTTCAAACTTTTAAAAGAGATTCTGGACTTTTAAGAAGAATGGATATTTTAAAGAGACTGAAATTTTAATGTATTTGGATTTGTAAACACTGTGGAAACTTCAAAGTTATTTGTGTTTTTAATGTGAGATCTTGGGGACGAATAAAAAGTTGACAAGGGGTTAGTTGTGCTGATTGAATCTAATGTCAACTTGACATAAGCTAGAGTTATCTAAATGGAGGAAACCTTGAGAAAAATACCTCCGTAAGACCCTGCTTTAAGGCATTTTCTTATTTAGTGACTGATGGAGAAGGGCCCAGATCATTGTGGGTGTTTTTACCCCAGACTGGTGGTCCTGGGTTCTATAAAAACACAGGCTGAGCAAGCTAGGGGAAATAAACCAGGAGGCAGCACCTCTCCATGGGCTCTGCATCAGCTTCAGCCTCCAGAATACTGTACTGTTTAAGTTCCTGTCCTGACTTCCTTCGATGATGAACAGTGCTGTGGAAGTGTAAGACAAATAAACCCTTCCTTCCCAGCTTGCTTTTGGTCATGGTGTTTCGTTGCAGCAATAAAAAGACCAATAGATAAGACAGATATTAAATATTACTTCTTTCACTTAACTTCATAGTGTACATGTGCCACTTTAAGTAGCTCAGTTTATCACCTATTTTTTTCTGGGACTCTGGGCGATACAGTCTGAGTAAACTAGACAAGTTTTGTCATTTTACAGGATCCACTTACCATTAATTAGTAACACATATATACTAATACCAGTTATAGTCCCTTGTAACTGAGAACAGTGCTTCATAAAGCCTTAAGTGACTCCCCAAAACTCCCTACATGGTAAATACTGGGACCCTAGGATGTTAGAGTGTGTATGTGTAAATTATGATTATTATCTTTCAACTGAGAAAATTTCTATGTCAATACTTAGTAAATGACTAGGTGTCATGTAAGAAAGTCTTATTATGATTTTAAGCATTGATTAATTTTGTAATTATAAACCCTTTAGAAGCAAGGTCACCCTATGCATAGAAGGGTTTCTAACTTTTGATAGGGTATATGTACAGAAGGAACATATAAATTATAAGAGTTTAAATGAAATTTGTAAGACATGAAAAATCAAATATAATGAGTAAATCATGTTCATATCATAATAATCACCAGCAAAACCACATTTCAGATAACTGAGCAAAGTTGAAAGTAGACTGGCTTTCTTTATATGATATGTAGGACTTACATCAGCTTTGTTACATATGGTAATGGTATACTCGTGATGAAAGACTAGGTCTTAATTTAGTGGAATATTTAAGGATGAGATCACTTGCCATCTTGGGCTTAAAATGTAACAGTGATGGAAAAGGAAGAGTAACAGTAGTTAAAAGGAACTTGGAAAAATGGTGCTGAAGTTAGATAGGAAGTTCTTGTACATTCTACTTCATCAGTTTTTGAAAAAAAATTCATAATAAAAACCTTTTTATTCACTTGAACACATGCATGACCAGTAGCTCTGTCTTGTTCCTGGCCTTCTTGATTGGAGAGAGAAGAGGAAACAGTGGATGCTGGGAAGGATGTTATGTTTTAGGGAATGTGATGAGAAGGCCCTCACTTACCGGTAAAGGTTCCTTTCTTTGTCTACAACCTCAGTAACTTCAGACCCTGTAGGGCTCTTAAAGTCTTCTGACCCTAGAGGTTTCATAGGCATGTCTCCCAAGAAGTTAGGTGAAGACAGACATAAAGGTTCCACCTGTGACACTTGTAGGGGTCTTTCTCCTGAAAGAGACAGGACAGTATTTAGTCTATATTATCTAGGCTGGTCTCCCTGGCCCTCTGCTCCTAGACTGTGGCTAGGCCCTTCTGAATAAAGCTACATTGGCCTATGACAGGGCAGAATAGAGCAAGGTGCTAATTCCAAGCAGAAAGATGCACAATGTAGCTGTCAAAGGAGAAAGATGCCCACCTGCCAGAACCATAAAAGTAAACCATAAGACTCGTGGTAAATTACAAAATAATAGAAGTGTTAATTTAAGAAGTAAAAGTTAGTTAATGAGAAACCTGAACTAATAGGTCAAGCAGTGTTTTAATTAATGCAGTTTCTGTATGATTACTTTGGATCAGGGCAGCCAGGAAATGAATGAACAGTCTCTGCCTGTAAATATGCCAGTTTCTCAGAAAAAAAAATGGTACTCAGTCTACCTCAAGAACCAGCTATACCAATCTTTGGCATATGCTCAAAGGATGTTTAATCATACCACAAGGACACTTGCTCAACTGTGTTCATCGTAGCATTATTCATAACACCCATAACCTGGAAAGAACCTATATGCACCTCAACTGAAGAATGGATATGGAAAATGTGGTACATTTGCATAATGGAATGCTACTCGGAAGAAAAACAAAACAAAACAAAAACAAAAAACAAAAAGACAATGACCTCATGATATTTTCAGGAAAATAGATAGAACTAGAAAAAAATCATCCTGAGTGAGGTAAACCAGACACATAAAAACAAACATGGTGTGTTCTCACTCATAAGTGGATATTAGGAGTAAAGTACAAGATAATCAGCCCATAATCCATAGCCCCAGAGATGCTAGATAACAAAGAGAGTCCAAAGAGGAATACATGGTTTTCCTTGGGAAGGAGAAATAGAAGTGATCTCCTGGGTAAACTGGGGTGGTGGGGGTGGAGGAGTGGGGTAATAGGAACTTGAGGGGGCAGGCTGAGTAGGCTATCCGTGGAAGATGGTTTGGGGACTGAACAGAGGGGAAGCATTTGGGGATTAGGGAGAAACGTGGTACCAGGGAAACTCCCAGCAATCTGCAAGAATGGCCCCAGCTAAGACTCCCAGCAATAGTGGAAAAGGTTCCTGAACTGACCATCTACTGAAATCAGATTGGTGACTACCCTGATTGTCTTCAGAGAGCTTTTATCCAGTAACTGATGAAAGCAGATGCAGAGATCCACAGCCAAGCACTGGACTAAACTCCGGAGTCTTTCTGAAGAAATGGAGGAGGGACTGTACAAGTCAAGAGGATCAAGTTCATAGTTGGGGAATCCACAGAGCAGCTGACCTGAGCACATGGTGACTGATGGACTCTGGATCAACAATTAGGGAGCCTGCATGGGACCAACCTAGGCCCTCTACATGTGTGTGATAGTTGTGTAGCTTGGTATATTTGTAAGGCTCCTAGCAGTGAGGTCAGGACCTGATCTGTAGCTTAGCTGACTTTTGTAAACCTGTTCCCCATGCTGAATTTCTTAGCCCAGCCTTGATGCAGGGGAAGTGGCTTGGTCCTACATCAATTTGGTGTACAATGCTTTGTTCAAGCCCATCAGAGACCTGCCCGTTTCTGAATGGAGTAGATGGAAAGGAGGTAGATGGGAGTCCAGGGCAAGGGAATGGCAGGAAAGGAGTGAGAGAAAACTGTGGTAGGCAGAGACAGGTGGGTCTTTGTGAATTCAAGGCCATCCTGGACTACAGAGTGAGTTCCAGGACAGCCAGAGTTGTACATAGAAATCCTGTCTCAAAAAATCATAAAACAAAACAAAAACAAAGCAAAACAAAACAAAAAAAAACACCTCCTGAGTCCAACTTATACCTTCTCTGCTCAAGGCCTTTAATGTCTTTCTACTTATTTACAGCTAGAGATAAACATTGTCTATAGGGCGTTGCTGTGGCCCCTGGCATCTTCTAACCTTCCTGTATCACTCTCTCTGCTCACTGGAGGCCAGTGACTCTCAAACCCAGTGTGCTCAAATATCATGCAGATTTCATTAAAGGGAATTAGCAGCACTTGAGAGATTCTTTCTTCTGATTCAACAAAGGAGTGAGACCAATAAGCTGCATTTCCAGGGAGTTTCTTGGTAATTCTGACGTTGTGAATTCATGAGAAGCACTGCTGCACACACACTGGGCTTCCTGATCGCCAGAGGAGCTGAACTCCCTCTTAGGCTACAGTCTCTACCTCTTCCTGGAACAAATATACATATCTATGTTCAGACAGGCTGGTCTTGGGAGTACAGAAGTATATTGTAACTCTGCTTGTTAAGTACTTATCTAGTTCTAAGACGTGGGAAGAATTAGGGGATGTGGCCTTGTTGGAGCACTTGTGCTACTGGGTGTACGCTTTTCTGGAACAAATGTAAACTCTCAGATACTGCTCTAGTCCATGCCTGCCTGCTTGCTGCCTTGCTTCCTGTCATGGTGGTCATGGACTCTTTTTTTAACAAGTTCCCTTGGTCATGGTGTCATTTAAATATAAACATAAATAAATAGTAAAACACCCCATCTTTGTTTATTTCTCTATCTTCAAGGATTTGAGACTTCTTGTCATCTTGATGTTTATTGCTTGGTTGGTGTATGGATTTCATTAGGGACATTTGAATTTTGCCAGTAAATAAAACTCAGATGCCCGAGCCTGAGAGAAGAAGCATCATTATAAATTGTAGAATGAAATATAACAGGGAATCATACTCAGAAACACCCAATTAAATCAGTCATATAGGGAGTCTCTTCTTTCTCAGAGTTTCTACCGGCATACTACCACTATATACTTTCTCTAACGGGCGAACCCTGAGCAAATGCATGAGTGCTATCTAGTGGTGGCAAAGCAGGATAGAAAAAAAAAAGCAGAAAATTAAGCTGATAAAGGTGAATAGGGCTTCTTACTTTTGAGCCTGGTAAAGTCCATTTCACCAGCTAAAAGTCAAGAAAATTAACAAAGTTCACTGTGAAGGTTGCCCCTATCAAGCCAACATTCCTTTTGTCTACAAATAATTTGGATAAGAATGTTACAACACCAAATCATAAGCATGTAAGACCTTTGAGTAGGGCCTTCGTATTTTCCTTTTGTAAACCTTCATCTAAGAATATCACAGATAAAATCATGAACTTTATGGCAAAAAAAAATGTTAACTGCCTTGTGCAACCCTTGTGACCTGTAGTTTTACCTGGTCAGCTGCAGTCCTGTTCAATGCACCCCAAAACCAACCTATGATCTCATTTTACTGGAGGGGGGAGAGGGAGAGAAAAAGAGAGTGAGAGAAAGAGATAGAGAGAGACTAACTTTAAGTCATTAAAATTGTATATTGACTTTTGTTCAGACATGTAGGCATTGTCACTATTGCTGAAATGAAACACCATGACCAAAAACAACCTGGAGAGGAAACCGTTTATTTAATGTGCACTCCCATGTACATCACTGAAGGACAGGAATTCAAACAGGAAGGAAACCTGGAGGCAGTATCTGATGCAGGCCATGGAAAAGTGTTGCTTACTGGTTTGCCCTCTATGACTTGCTTAGTCTACTTTCATATAAAACCCAGGACCACCAGCCCAGGGATGGCCCCACCCACAATGGGCCTGGCCCTCCTCCACCAATTACTCATAAAGAAAATGATCCACAGGTTTGCCTATAGCACAATTTTAATCTTAGTTAATCCAACTTGGTTTCACATTGACTCATGTTAAAGCTGTTTCCTGAGATGCGATCAAGAACCTTGGATTTCAACTACACTGAAGTTCATATAAGAGAAAGTGAGAAGTACACTTGAAGGTATTAGCACAGGAAACCACTCCCTAAATATATCCCAGTAGCACAGACACTAAGAGCAACAATTAATAAACGGAACTTTCTGAAACTGAGAAGCTTCTGCAAAGCAAAAGACATGGTCAATAAGACAAAATGGCAACCTACAGAATGGGAAAAAATCTTCACCAACCCCACATCAGACAGAGAGCTGATCTCCAAAATATACAAAGAACTCAAGCAACTTGACATCAAAAGAACAAACAATCCAATAGAAAAGAAAATGGGTACAGATCTAAACAGAGAACTCTCAACAGAGGAATCTAAAATGGCTGAAAGGCACTTAAGGAAATGCTCAACATCCTTAGCCATCAGAGAAATGCAAATCAAAACAGATCCAAGATTCCATCTTACACCTATAAGAATGGCCAAGATCAAAAACACTGATGACAACTTATGTTGGAGAGGATGTGGGAAAAAGGTAACACGCCTCCTTTGCTGGTGGGAGTACAAACTGGTACAGCTGCTTTGCATTATCAGTATGGCGATCGCTCAGAAAATTAGGAAACAGCCTACCTCAAGACCTAGCAATATCACTTTTGGGTATATACCCAAAGGATGCTCAATCATGCCACAAGGACATGTGTTCAACCATGTTTATAGCAGCATTACTTGTCCTAGCCAGGAACTGGAAACAACCTAAATGGCCCTCAACTGAAGAATGAATAGGGAAACTGTGGTACATTTACACAATGGAGTACTACACAGCAGAAAAAATAGTGACATCTTGCAGGCAAATGGATGGACTTAGAAAACATCATATTGAGTGAGATAACCCAGAGCCAGAAAGACAAATATCATATACACTCACTCACAAGTGGCTTTTAGACATAAAGCAAAGAAAACCAGCCTACAATTGACAATCCCAGAGAACCTAGACAACAATGAGGACCCTAAGAGAAACATCATGGATCTAATCTACATGGGAAGTAGAAAAAGATAAGATCTCCTGAGTAAATTGGGAACATAGGGCCATGGGAGAGAGTAAAAGGGGACAGGAGAGAAAGGGAGGGGAATGGAGAAAAATATATAGCTCAATAAAAACAATTGAAAAAAAAAAGAATCTTGGTTTCACTTGAACCAGTTTCTGAAAAGAATTCCTTGTTATAGACAGCTATGTCTCCAGTTCTGACTCTACAGCTACAGACAGTAGGACATTTTCTTTAATACAGTCATGTGTAAGAACCCATTTATGACTAGGTATGGACATTCCTGTAATCCCATCCATTGGAAAGCAGATAGGAAAATTATCAGTTCAAGTCCAGGTTTGGCTACTTAGTGAGTTCTAGGCCTGCATTTGGAACACAGTGAGAGTCTATCTAAAAATATCTCAAGAACTGAGGGTGAATGTGTCATGACTAAGGTTCTGGATTTGATTCTGAGATATCTATTTGTCTGTGTGTCTGTCTACGTTGCTGTCTGTCTATCATCTGTCTGTCTAATCATCAAACTTTCTACAACCCCTCTTCACTACTTCCTTTTTGGTGGTGTTACACAAGTGACTCCCCTTGTCTCTGAATGATTTGTTTCATGAAGGCCTCTTAAGTTAACCATCACAAGCATTGATTTTAGTTGTCCATCATTGCTGGAGAGGACCTGCACCAGCTCTAAGTCCCATATCAGAGGGGAAGCAATGAGAATTTAGGAAAATCACTAAGACTTTTTGGCCATATTACATAAAGTGAGTTTGTAGAGGTTTAGAATGAGTGATATCCTGGCTAAGTAACTAAAGTTGCTGATGGCTGTGCCAGAGGACCAGCAGGTAGCAATTGCAGGTTGAGGTATCAGCCCACCAGGAGGTGAATTCCTGATGAGTGAATCTCTGATAGAAAAGGCCCTGAGAACACAGTCCCTGAAATGTCTTTTGCTTCATCTGTGCCTACATGTTTGCAGCTGCAGTCTTTCTCTGGTATCTGGCATGGTGTGAATAGATGTGGGGAGATCCCCACTGCCTGTCATACAGTGTGTTTATCTCATGGAAACATTCTGTTCTACTAGACATTTTTACCTATGGACTACTATCAAGATGATTTCTCCCTAAGATGTACTGTCTAATTGATAATAATAATGATATTAGTTTAAATAGAGTTTTGATGATAAAAAATAAAATGAAGAAATGTCACACAGCTAGAACACATGAATTTCTATTGAGAAGCCATATAGACTATAGCTTAGGTTAATGACTAAGAAAAACATCTGAGTCCTAGATAGCCCAGCTAGCTTAAATTCCTCTGATTGCAATGTTGAGAGATGTATTGTTCACAGGTTTTGGTGTGCATCAGTAGCTGAAACAGAGCCTTATAATAGCTTCTGTTAGATCAGCTATTTCTACAGTAGCTTTGAGGTGAAAACCCTAAGAAGACAATCTAAAGATTTAGAAAGGCATGTAGTTGAGAGAGGGAATTTTTTAAGGTCAGGGAACAAGAACAAAGCATCACAATTATTACTAACTGACACACCTTTCTTGCTAGGTTTGGCTGATGACAAAAGATGATGGTTAATTCCTCACACCCATTTTTTTGCCCTCAATCTCCTGATATAAAAAAAACTATTGATAGGTGGGTATGACTCCATAGATTTAAAGTAGAATTGACTGATTCTTTTTCATATACAAAAGTTTAGATTTGTGGTTTCTTTAAGATTCTTTATAAGATTGTCTTTCAAGATACGTAATGAAGTTATTGGTCCTTTCTTTGTAGCCTCAAAATGCAGGCTGCCAGTAAAAGACCTGACATAATAATACCTTGCTTGCCTACACGATTAACCTATAACAAGTTGCTTGGGTAAATTTGTGCATGAGTTCTTGTGATAATTTGTTTTTCACCTGTAACATGTAAGTGAGATGGAAAACATGCTCATTTTTAGTTGTATTTATTCACTTGAAAAATATAAACACATTGTAATTTTTATATTACCTGAAAGATTTTGCTGAGGTATATAAGCAGTAAGGGAAAGAATACAGTTAGAGAACTAAAATGAAGGCTAGAAAAAAAAATCAAGAATGAGAGATTAGGAGGAGAACATTAAGAGAGTTAGAAGGAGAAGGAAAACATTAGAAGATAGAGATAAGGAATAATATAAAACACAGAATGAAGAACATAGAAGAATAAATAAGGTAACCAGAGACAGAGATAGAGAGAGTCTTTTTCCCTTAACCCCCTCAGATATAAAAGTCATAGTACATGCAGACTCTGTGATTTCCCTTTGAGCCCTGTGTTGCTGGGGCTTGCATCCCAGGCAGTGATATAAAGTCCATTGTTAAGCTTACTCTTACCAGTTCTATAGGTTATAGCTAGCATATTAAAGTAACTAAGCAACATTATCTTGTTAGGAGTGGCTCTTACAAGAAGTTTGAAGGGAAACAGTTGAAAAATCTATAAGAAAATTGAAAAGCATGGCACTAAGAGTTAAGCACATCTAGTAGGCATAACAGATTTGCATCAATAAACAAAATCACCTGTCCTTTTGGCATTGACCAAAAATAATCAATGAAAACTTGTCCATCTGCAATTTGCATTCGATTCAACAGAAAGCTGTATTTAAGAGTACTTGTTCTAAACCACTGGTCATTAATATCACTTAATGTCAATGGGCTCAACTCACCTATAAAAAGGCACAGGCTAAGAGATTGGATACGAAAACAGGATCCAACATTCTGCTGTTTACAAGAAACACATATCAAACACAAAGACAGGCACCTACTCAGAGTAAAGGGCTGGGAAAAGGCTTATCAAGCAAATGGACCTAAGAAACAAGCAGGTGTGGCCATACTAATTTCTAACAAAGTTGACTTCAAACTTAAATCAATCAGAAGAGATGGAGAGGGACATTTTATACTCATAACAGGAACAATTCATCAGGATAAAGTCTCAATCCTGAATATCTATGCCCCTAATATAAAAGCACCCACGTACGTAAAAGAAACATTACTAAAACTCAAGGTAGCCATCAAACCGCACACACTAATAGTAGGAGACTTCAACACTCCTCTCTAACCAATGGACAGGTCAATCAGACAGAAACCTAACAGAGAAATTAGAGAATTAAAGGAGGTAATGAATCAATTGGACTTAGCAGACATCTATAGAATATTTCACCCAAATAGGAAAGAATATACCTTCTTCTCTGCAGCTCATGGAACCTTCTCAAAAATTGACCACATACTCGGTAACAAAGCAAACTTCCACAGTTACAAAAAAATATTAGTAACCACATGTGTCTTATCAGATCACCATGGATTAAAGTTAGAATTCAACAACAATGCTACCCTCAGAAAGCTTACAAACTCATGGAAACTGAACAGTCAACTACTGAACCACACCTGGATCAAGGAAGAAATAAAGAAAGAAATTAAAGTCTTCCTTGAATTCAATGAAATAAAGAAACAACATACTCAAACTTATGGGACACTATGAAAGCAGTCCTGAGAGGAAAGTTCATAGCACTAAGTGCCCACTTAAAGAAAACAGAGAAAGCACACATTGGAGACTTAACAGCCCACCTGAAAGCTCTAGAAAAAAAAGAAGCAGACTCACCTAGGAGGAGTAGAAGACTGGAAATAATCAAACTGAGGGCTGAAATCAACAAAATAGAAACGCAGAAAACAATCCAACGAATCAATGAAACAAAAAGCTGGTTCCTGGAGAAAATCAACAAGATTGATAAACCACTATCCAAACTAATCAAACGGCAGAGAGAGAATATGCAAATTAATAAGATCAGAAATGAAAAGGGGGACATAACCACAGACACAGAGGAAATTCAGAGAATCATTAGATCTTACTACAAAAGCCTGTATGCCACAAAACTGGAAAATGTAAAAGAAATGGACACTTTTTTAGATAAATACCATATACCAAAGTTAAACCAGGACCAGGTGAACAATCTAAATAGACCTGTTAGTTGCAAAGAATTAGAATCTGTTATCAAAAACCTCCCTACCAAAAAGAGCCTAGGACCAGATGGCTTCAATGTGGAATTCTACCAGAACTTCCAAGAAGACCTAATACCTATACTCCTTAATGTATTTCACAATATAGAAACAGAAGAGTCATTACCAAATTCCTTTTATAAAGCTACAGTTACTCTGATACCAAAACCACACAAAGACTCTACCAGGAAAGATAATTACAGGCCAATCTCACTCATGAACATTGACGCAAAAATCCTCAACAAAATACTGGCAAACCAAATCCAAGAACACATTAGAAAAATTATCCATTATGATCAAGTAGGCTTCATCCCAGAGATGCAGGGCTGGTTCAACAAACGAAAATCTATCAATGTAATCCATCATATAAATAAACTGAAAGAAAAAACCATATGATCATTTCATTAGATGTTGAAAAAGCATTTGACAAAATTCAGCATCCCTTTATCAAAAAAGTCTTGGAGAGATTAGGGATACAAGGGTCATACCTAAATGTAATAAAAGCTATATACAGCAAGCCGACAGCTAACATCAAATTAAAAAGAGAGAAACTCAAAGCCATCCCACTAAACTCAGAAACACGACAAGGCTGTCCACTCTCGCCATATCTCTTCAATATAGTGCTTGAAGTTCTAGCAATAGCAATAAAACAACATAAGTGTCTCAAGGGGATTCGAATTGGAAAAAAAGAAGTTGAACTTTCGTTATTTGCAGATGATATGATAGTGTACATAAGCGACCCCCAAAACTCCACCAAAGAACTTTTACAGCTGATAAACACCTTTAGTAATGTGGCAGGATACAAGATCTACTCCAAAAAATCAGTCGCCCTCTTATACACAAAGGATATGGAAGCAGAGAGGGAAATCAGAGAAGCTTCACCTTTCACGATAGCCACAAACAGCATAAAATATCTTGGGGTAACTCTAACCAAAGAAGTGAAAGATCTATTTGACAAGAACTTTAAGGCATTGAAGAAAGAAATTGAAGAGGATACCAGAAAATGGAAGGATCTCCCTTGCTCTTGGATTGGGAGGATCAACATAGTAAAAATGACAATTCTACCAAAGGCAATTTATAGATTCAATGCAATCCCCATCAAATCCCAGCAAAATTCTTCACAGATCTTGAGAGTACAATAATCAACTTTATATGGAAAAACAAAAAACCCAGGATAGCCAAAACAATCCTATACAATAAAGGATCTTCTGGAGGCATTACCATCCCCGACTTCAAACTCTATTACAGAGCTACAGTAATGAAAACAGTGTGGTACTGGCATAAAAACAGAGAAGTCGATCAATGGACTCGCATAGAAGACCCAAATTTTAACCCACAAACCTATGATCACCTCATTTTCGATAAAGGAGCTAAAAGTATACAATGGAGGAAAGAAAGCATCTTCAACAAATGGCGCTGGCACAACTGGATATCAACCTGTAGAAGAATGAAAATAAACCCTTATCTATCACCTTGCACAAAACTCAAGTCCAAATGGATCAAAGACCTCAATATCAGTCCGAACACACTGAACCTGATAGAAGAGAAAGTGGGAAGTACCCTACAACAGATGGGCACAGAAGATCGCTTCCTATGTATAACCCCAGCAGCACAGACATTAAGGGCAACATTGAATAAATGGGACCTACTAAAACTGAGAAGCTTCTGTAAAGCAAAGGACACTGTCACTAAGACAAAAAGGTAACCTACTGACTGGGAGAAGATCTTCACCAACCCTGCAACAGACAAAGGTCTGATCTCCAAAATTTATAGAGAACTCAAGAAACTAGACTTCAAAATACTAATTAACCCAATTAAAAAATGGGGCACTGAACTGAAGAGAGAATTCTCAACAGAAGAAGTTCAAATGGCCAAAAGACACCTAAGGTCATGCTCAACCTCCTTAGTGATTAGGGAAATGCAAATCAAAACAACTTTGAGATATCATCTTACACCTGTCAGAATGGCTAAAATCAAAAACACCAATGATAGCCTTTGCTGGAGAGGTTGTGGAGGAAGGGGTACCCTCATCCATTGCTGGTGGGAATGCAATCTTGTGCAACCACTTTGGAAATCAGTGTTTCGGTTTCTCAGAAATTTCGGGATCAACCTACCCCTGGACCCAGCAATACCACTCTTGGGAATATACCCAAGAGATGCCCTATCACATGACAAAAGCATTTGTTCAACTGTGTTCATAGCAGTATTATTTGTAATAGCCAGAACCTGGAAACAACCTAGATGCCCTTCAATGAAAGAATGGATGAAGAAAGTGTGGAATATATACACATTAGAGTACTACACTGCGGTACAAAACAATGACTTCTCGAATTTTGCATGCAAATGGATGGAAATAGAAAACACTATCCTGAGTGAGGTAACCCAGACCCAAAAAGATGAACATGGGATGTACTCACGCATAATTGGTTTCTAGCCATAAATAATGGTCACGGAGTTTATAATTGGTGAACCTAAAGAAGCTAAATAAGAAGGTGAACCCAAGGAAAAACATATAATTATCGCTTGGCTATGGGAAGTAGACAAAATTGCAGGGGAGAAAATTGGGATCTTGGGGGTGGGGTGGGATGGGGGTAAGGGGGGATGGGGAGAGAAAAGTGAGAAGGGGAGGATGGGGGAAACTTGGGGAAACAGGATGATTGGGATAAAGGAAGGTTGGATAGGGGAGCACGGAAGCACAATTCTTAGTTAAGGGAGCCACCTTAGGGTTGGCAAGAGACTTGAACCTAGAGTGGTTCCCAGGAGCCCAAGGCGATGTCCCCAGTTAGTTCCTTGGGCAGCTGAGGATAGGGAACCTGAAATGACCCTATCCTATAGCAATACTGACGAATATCTTGCATATCACCATAGAACCTTCATCTGGTTATGGATGGAGATAAAGACAGAGACCCACACTGGAGCACTGGACTGAGCTCCCAGGGTCCCAATGAGGAGCAGAAGGAGGGAGAACATGAGCAAGGATGTCAGGACCACGAGAGGTCCACCCACCCACTGAGATAGTGGGGCTGATCTATTGGGAGCTCATCAAGGCCAGCTGGACGGTGACTGAAAAAGCATGGGATAAAAGCGGACTCTCTGAACATGGCGAACAATGAGGGCTGATGAGAAGCCAAGGACAATGGCCCTGGGTTTTGATCCTACTTCAAGTTCTGGCTTTGTGGGAGCCTAGCCAATTTGGATGTTCACCTTCCTAGACATGGACCGAGGGGGGAGGACCTTGGACTTTCCACAGGGCAGGGAACCCTGACTGCTCTTTGGACTGGAGAGGGAGGGGGAGAGGAGTGGGTGGAGAGGGAGAAGGGTGGGAGGAGGGGGAGGGAAATGGGAGGCTGGGAGGAGGAGGAAACTTTTTCTTCATTGTCTCAATAAAAAAAAAATACAAAAAAAAAGAGTACTTGTTCTACAGAAGCTGCTGTGCCAGCACACCTCCACTCCCCCCATCCACATATAAACACACTCTTTTTAACAATGGGAATCTAATCCATTGTGGTCTCTTCTGAGCAATCTTTTCACAAAGGATATTTATTTGCCACCTTTTTCTTATGATACAGATATCTAAACTTCTTATTCCTTTATGATTTGGGTATATTATATTATTAAATCATTTGTGTGCATGCACACAGTAGGCTCTTCAAAAAGAGTACTTCTTAGAGTTATTTTAATTCAAATCAAGGAAAATTACCTTTGCACAGAAAGTTAATCATTATATACTCATAAAGTACTTATATTTATTAACAAATTGTAAAGCAAGTAGTTCTATTTTGTAGTTGTGTGTATCTTTTTCCTTTTGTTCATAGATATTTACTTTTCTGTCAAAGCTCCATGCCAGTGTCCTCCAGAGGCACAACCAAAAGAACATACATTTAACAATAAAAAGGAATTTAGTAGGTTGGCTTACATATTTGAAGGCCGGGACTTGCAGGATGAAGAACCAGAAAATTCAGTTTTTGTTCAATGTGAGAATCTGGAAGCTGCAGAACAGAGAGATGGATTATGCAGTCCTGTCTGAGGCTGAAGTCCTGGAAGCTTTCTGGAGGGTCACTGGTGTGATGCACATGGAATAGCTGAAAAAGCTGGATTCTGAGGTCTATGGACAATGGCGATGGTAATAGAAAAACACACACCCACTCAAGGATTAAGTTTGCAAAAGGTTTTCTAACAGACATTCAAAATGTCTCTCCCAACCAGATTGCTGACTCACATGCCAGTGACGTCTGGAAACACCCTCCCAGGCATGCCTCAAATGTGTCTTACTAATACCTTACTCATCTTTCTCTCCAGTCATGTAACAGTTGAGGTTTGTTAGACATAAAAGGAAAAAAATCTGGTTGGAGTGCTGTTTCACTGTACATATTTGTAGATAATGTGTAGCACAAATAGTAAAAACCCAGAGAAAAATATAGGGGTTAAAGTTGAAGATCAGAGAAGCAAAGCCACTAGAGGGACCTTCTACTTCTACCAATGCTCAGATGACAGAGGCAGTCCTCAGACTGCCTAGACTGCACTGTGACTTTCCACCAAACCTCCGACTCTATGCTCTTCTGAGTTCCTATCTCTTCCCATTTACCTCTCTCCACCCAGCTGTATCACTCCTATTTCCACCTCCCAAGTGCTGGGATTAAAGTTGTGTGACTCCCAAACACTAAGATTAAAGGTGTGAGCCACCATCACCTGGATCTGTTTCCAAATCGATCTTGTGTAGCCCAGGCAGCCTTGAACTCACAGAGATCCATCTACTTCTGCCTCCTCAGCCCTGGGATTAAGTGTGTGTGCCTCTACTCCCTGGCCTCTAGTGTCTTAGCTTTGTACTCTAATCTTGAGGCAAGCTTTATTTATTAAAATACAAATAAGATATCACTACATTAATGTATTTCAAATAATTGGATATTTGATAACTAGTCACTCACAGCAGAGAAAGCTGGAATATGGGGACTATTCAGCAGCCCCACAGGAAAAAAAATGGAAGTCCTTATATTTGTAGACTTTAGGGGAGAGGAATATTTGAGATTAAAAAGGAGAGATCTCTGAATTTAGCAGATTAGTAAAGGATGTTATTATATGAAGCTTTAATTTGGGATGCTAGTCCTATTGTTTCATCATATTGTTTCATCATCATTCACCCGGGAATGATGCATGCTAGAAACCTAGCAGCATAGAGAACAGGACATAGTTGATCCTCTCTGGCTTTCTGAGGACTCTTCACCCTGATGTCACCTAGTGGCTGCACCTTTCCCACTGCATCCATGGCTGCATCTGTTGCCATTTGTTTCTTTGATCTTGGGCCATTTGACTGGGGTAAGATGAAATCTCAAAGTAGATTGCTTTTGGTCAGACAGAGGACTGGTCTCCAAAACATATAAAAACTCAAGAAACTAGATAGCAAATTATCAAATAATCCAATCAAAACTTGGGGCCTAAACAGAGAATTCTCAAGGGAAGAATTGCAAATGGCTGAAAGGCACTTATGGAATTGCTCAACATCCTTAGCCATCAGGGAAATACAAATCAAAATGACTCTGAGATGCTATCTAAACCTGTCAGAATGGCTAAGATCAAAAACAGCAATGATAGCTTATGCTAGAGATGATGCAGATTAAGGGGAACACTCCTCCATTGTTGGTGGGAGCAAACTTGTACAGCCACTTTGGAAATCAGTATGACAGTTTTTCTGAAAATTGGGAATCAATCTACCTCAAAACCCACCAATGCCACTATTCATACCACAAGGACTTTGTTCAACTATATTCATAGAAGCATTATTTGTAATAGCCAGAACTTGGAAACAATTTAGGTGCCCCTCAACCGAAGAACAGATAAAGAAAATGTGGCACATTTACACAATGGA
Source organism: Neodon shergylaensis (assembly GCA_025134845.1). NCBI lineage: Eukaryota > Metazoa > Chordata > Mammalia > Rodentia > Cricetidae > Neodon > Neodon shergylaensis. The sequence continues at coordinate 385,583 of JABTXL010019331.1, forward strand.
GTTCTACTCAGCAATAAAAAACAATGACATCTTGAAATTTGCAGGCAAATGTATAGAACTAGAGAATAAACATCTTGAGTGAGGTACCCCAGACCCAGATAGACAAACATGGCAATACTTACTCTTAAGTAGATATTAAACATAAAGCAAAGGATAACCAACCTATAGTTCATGAGCCCAGAGAAGCTAGGTAACAAGGAGAACCCTAAGAAAGACATACATGGAGCCCCTGAAATGGGGAAACAGACGAGATCTACTGAAAAAAATGGGAACGTGGAAGGGGGGGGAGACAACCTAGATCTCTCTCAATTGAAAAAATGGATAAAGAAATTGTAGTACATTTACACAAAGGAGTATTACTCATGAGTTAAAATAAAATGGTATGAAATTTGCAGGCTAATGGATGCAGCTAGAAAAAAAATTATCCTTGGTGAGGTAACCTGTAGTGAGGAGTGAGCAGGCCTGCTTTTTGTTCTGCCCAGTTCCCGCACTGTTAGCTTTACACCTGAAATAACAACACACAAATTGTATTCATTTAAACACTGCCTGGACCATTAGTTTCAGCCTCTTATTGGCTAATTCTCACATCTTGATTAACCCATTTTTAATAATCTGTGTAGCACCACGAAGTGGTGGCTTACTGGGAAAGATTCAGCATGTCTGACCTTGCGGCTGGCTCCATAGTGTCTGCCTTACTTCCCTTCTTCCCAGCATTCTGTTCTGTCTTCCCCGCCTACCTATGTTCTGACCTATCAGGCCAAGCAGTTTTCTTTATTAATTAACCAATAAAACAACAGATAGATAGAAGACCCACCTACATCAGTAACTCAGACCCAGAAAGACAAATATTGTATGTATTCACTTATATGTGGATATTAGCTGTTAAGTAAATGACAATCTAGTTACAATCCACCCACCAATAGTTAGGTAAAGAGGAGGGCTATGAGGGGTGGGGGAGCTTAGTTCTCTCTTGGAAGGGGAAATAGAATAGATTCTGAGGGAAGACTGAGGTGGGTGGGAATAGGAGTAGAGGGATCAGGTGTGGGGGAGCAATGGAGGGAGAGAGTACAGGAAGAGATGACTGGAATTGTAGGGCATTTGAGGGTAGTATGGAAACCTAGTGTAGTGGAAACTTCCTGGAATCTATGAGGGTGACTCTGGTGAGGACACCTAGGAACAGAGGAGGATATGGAGTCTGATCTGACCATCTTTGCAGCCAGGCAAGGCTTCCAGTAGTGGGACTGGGTTACACTTGGTTGCGTTATTGCCCGAGGAGGTTCCACGGATATCTCCAAAAACCCAGGTTAATGGTAGAAGAGAAAGATGCCCTTTGAAAACTGACAGTGGAGCCCTGTTGCTGACAACAATTTCCACTCAAACCCAAAGAATATAGAGAGGTTGAGATGGTGTCGGCTTGAAGCCTCCTCCTCTGTGCTCTAGTCTCTTTGGTACAGGAAGGTACACTGCAGGCTACAGAAAGAGAAATCTGGACACCAACCCAGCCACAAAACCCTCCACCTACACCTGTCCTGCCTGCAAGATGTGCTGGGACAACTCTGTAGCAGAACTTGTAGTTGCCAATGTCTTGTTTAACTTGAGGTCCACACCACTAGAGGGAGCCATGCCTGACACTGCTTGGATGGCCAGAAAACAGAGACTGTATGTATAGCTTAGCGATCTAGGGTAAAGCTCAACATGACTGGCAAGAAAAAAAAAAGAGAAGGAAGGAAATGAATAATTGAATTATTCCTATTCTGCTATACTGACAGATAAGTGCCTTGTCCAGTCTTCATCACAGAGGCTTCCTCCAGCATCAGATGGAAGTGGGTTCCAAGACCCACAGCCAGACATTATACAGAGAGAGTCTAAACTGGAGGTCTCTATCAAGTCCCTCCCCTTGGAGATTGGGGAGCCCCAAGGAAGAGTGGGAGGAAAGATTGTAGGAGTCAGGGGAAATGGAGAATACAAGAACATGGCCCACTGAATCAACTAAGCAGAGCTCACATGTGCTCACAGAGACTGAAATGGCAAACAAAGGGCCTGCGTGGGTCTGTACCAGGTCCTCTGTTAGCTTTGTGTTTTTTGTGAGATGCCTAACAGTAGGAGTGGGTTTATCTCTAACTCTTTTGCCTGCTTTTGAGACTCTTTCCTTCCTATTCGGTTGCCTTGCCCAGCGTTGATATGAGGGCTTTTGCCTGTCTTATTGTTTCTTGTTTCATCCTGTTTGACTGTCGTCTCTTGGAAGGCTGCTATTTTTCTGAAGAGGAGATATAGAGGTAGTGGATCTGAAGGAGAGAGGAGGGTGGGGATAGTGGTAGTGGAGAGAGGGGAAACTGGTTAAGATATAATATATAAGAGAAATTCTAATTTTAATAAATAAAATAAAAATTTAAAAAGTTCAGCGTGTGTGTATGAATGTATGATATGAAGAACTGTTATATAATCAACAGATCCTAAATCCTTCTTTCATGGATTCCTTTCATCTTCATGATAGTGATCAAAGGCAGTTTTAGGTTTATATATATACATTCTTTATAAGTGACTCTTCACAGAGGATTGGAATGTGAATAGCACTAGGCATTTAACAAATAAGTTAAAGGGAAATATGTTCAACAGTACAATTATGAAATCTTTTTTTTTGAAATCTAATGTCAGTGAGGGTTTGAAACCTTAATACTGAGAGATCTGCAATGTTTGCAGCATGTTTTCAATTGCTTCTGCAGAAGATTTGGTTTCCTTTTAGCTTGAAAACAGATAAGCTCCGTTTATTTGACTAGTCCCCCAATAGCCATACTTCATGTTGCCCTTTTTCGTTTTTCCACTTGCTTTTGGGTTGGAAACAGTACGGCCTGAAGACACGGAAAGCACAAACGGAGCTCTTGTAGTTGTGTTGTTTGGTTTCTTGAATGCTTGAGGGTTTCAAGAGCACCCTGGCTGTATTTGACTTTTCACGCTCCTGACAGTTTAAGTGGTTGTGTGGAGTAGTCACCTTTGACTTTTCACGCTCCTGACAGTTTAAGTGGTTGTGTGGAGTAGTCACCGTTAGCTGCTCTAAACAAAAGCCTCTCTTGCACAGTCGCATTCACCGAGGTAAACTTCTGCAAGTTCTTTCTTTACAAATTGTTTCAGATACTCACTAGCCCTCGAATGGCCTCCACATTTTCCCCTTAGGTTTTCCAAATGGCAATCTCATGCTTCCCGGTAGCATTGCTAATCGGATCTTCTCGCTAAATGTGAGCACACAGGTGTACAGCATCATCATATCTTTCCATAGCTTTTGATATCATGCCTGGTAATCATCTGTGACTGCCAGAAAACTGTCCTCTTAACCCACAAAGACAAAACAAAGCTAACCCATCCCAACCACAGTCCAGGGCTGCCACCACTAACTCAGTTTCGTGGTAGTGAGACACAATTGCTCCTGGCAACACTGATCTATTCCCGAAAGAATGTTGAGCACCAAAGACACTCCACCTGGAACCTTTCTTTTTGGCAGAACTGACCTTTGGGCAAAGAAATGCCCATACCCCAACCACAGACAGAGATACAGAGTATCCGTAAATGGATAAAACAGGACTGTCATATCCTGCCAAGACAGGGGAAGATAGTTTTGAAAAGTTTCTTGCCTTTGAAAATGGTGTGTCAGTTATGTTAGGCCTTAGCCAAAGTTGGTTGCTTCAATGCTACAAACGTGACCTTGGATGATTGCCCAGGTAGCTAGTTGTCTCTGTGATTTGTTGCATGTTTTGGAAGTTGTTTAATTGCACTTCCTAATTACTCAGGTAACATTATTTCCCTTCTCAGATGGGGTTGAAGACTATATAAATGTAGTTACTTTCCTCTCATGACTTGGCCAAGTTATTTATTATACAAGACTTAAGCTAGTTAGAATAGGATATTTGTTCTTATTGTATATAATTTCGTAGTAGGTTAAAAACTCTCTTACTTAAACAAAAGGGGGAGGTGTTGCGGGAGCTCCTTCTGCTCCTTCAGCTAATAGCTGCTGAGATACCAGCCCATTGGGGCATGGTCTCTCTCTCTCTCTAAAAAAGCAGCCACTGCCCTCCACTCTGGCTCCGCTTCTGGCGGCAACTAGACTAGGCTCCCTTCCTGATTGTGCAGAGGGCTGTTGTCTGAGACGGTGATTTGTAAGTTTTTCCCCCTTAAATAAATAACCATTCTATTAATCATAATTCCAACCTGGTGTGGGATTGTTTGTGACTTACACCTTCAAGTGGGAATGGGAATAGTTATGTAAAATGAGAAAAGATCGCAGTAAAAATAAAACAATAAAAAAGAAAAATATTCTAGGTGGATTTGGCTGTGTCTTGATCTTCCATGTCCTGATCTTCCTTTCTGACCCTTCGTTCTGTGTATTTGTACCAACAGTGTGCTGTTTTTGTTCCTACGGTCTTGTAGTATAGTTTGATCTCATCGATGATGATGCCTCCAGCACTGTTCTCTCTGTTTAGAATTGTTCTGACTATATCAAGATGTTCATATTTTCATATGAATTTTAAGGTAACTCTATTTCTGTGAAGAATTTTACTGGTATTTTGATAGGGATTACCTGAATCTGTAGATTAGATTTGGTAATATGGTCATTCCCCACCCCCCAGAAGATTAATTCCTTCAAACCATGACCTAGGAAGTAGTTCCATCTTCTAGTATTTTCTTCTGTTTCTTTCTTCAGCACTTTAAATTTTCACTGTAGAGGTCTTTCACTTCTTTGTTTAGGTTTACTCCCATGTATTTTTTTTAAGCTGTGAATGATTTTTTTTTCATGATTTTTTTCTTGGCCAATTTGTTATCAGTATATGTAATAAAAAATCTGTCTGCTGGCTTCTGTATATTGACTTTGTATCTTTTTTATTTTGCTGGAAGTGTTTATAAGACTTGAAAGTTTTCTGGTGAAGGATTTATAGACTTTCAAGTAAGAGATTGTGTCACCTACAAATAGAAATAATTTGACTTGTTTGTTTCTTTGCTTGTATCCCTTTTGTTTATTTTTATTGCCTTCCTCTTGTAGCTCAGACTGAATATTATACTGAATGAGAGCAGAGAGTATGAGCACACTTGTCACCTTCTTGATTTTCCTGGAAAGTTACCACCTAGACCAGTGATTGTCAACATGTGGGCTGGCTACAAGCCCTTTGGGGTCACATATCAAATACCAGATATTTACATTATGATTCATAACAATAGCAAAATTATAATTATGTATAACAGTAATAAAATTACAGTTGTGAAGTAGCAAAAAAATAATGTTATGTTGGGGTCACCACAACATGAAGAACTGTTTTATTAAAGGATCACAGCATTCTGAGGGTTGAGAACCACTGCTCTAGAGGATCACTTCCTTGGGTTAAGGAATGTTCTTATGTTCCTGGTTCTTCAGACCTTTCCTCATGAAGACATACTGAGCTCTGTAAAATGCCTTTTATTTGTTTATTGAGATTATCATATATTTTCTGACCTTAACTCTGGACTGTATTAGATTTATTAATTTTCAAATGTCAAACTATCCTTGCACTCTGAGAATGAAACTAAGTTGGTTGTGGTAGCTGACAACCTTAATGCATTTTCAAACTTTCTATGTAAGTATTTTATTGATATCTGTGCCTTGTGTTGGTTTTGAAAACATCTATAGTTTTTTTTGTCCTTATTGGGTTCTTATTAGGTTTTGACATTAGGGTAAGGCTGGCTTTGTGGAATGAATTTGGTAATATTCCTTTCTGTTTTACAGAACAGATCAAGAAGTGAAATCAGGGCTGGTGATACCTCTAGAAGTTCTTTTACTGTTCAGGGCTATTTTTGCTATCTTTAGTGTTTTGTGTTTCAGGATGAAAATTAATATTATTTTTGCCAATTTCTGTAAAGAATTGCACTGGAATTTTGATGGTACTGTGTTGCATCTGTAAATTGCTTTCAGTACGATGGAAATTACCACAATATTAATCTTATTATTTCATGAGCATGGGAGGTCTTTCCATCTCCTTGTATCTTCTATAATTTATCTCTTTGGTGTCTTTAAGATTTCATTGTATAAGTCTTTCATTCCCTCGTTAGAATTATTATTTATTTCAAGGTATTTTCACTTTTAAGGCTCCTGTGGATGAGATTATTTTCCTGGTTTCTTCCTCAGTGAATTCATTGTTGGTGTATAGGCAGGCTATTGGTTTTGTTTGTTAACTTTCTATTCTGCCACTTTGCAGGATATGTTTGTCAGCTGTAAGAGTTTTCTGGTGGAGCCTTTAGAGCCTTTTGTGTACAGGATCGTATCATCTGCAAATGAGGACATTTTGACTGCTTTATTATTTGTAACCCCTTTATGTCCTTGCCTTATTGCCCCAGCTAAGACTTCAAGCACTATATCCACCAGGAATGGAGAAAAGAGACATCCTTGTTTTATTATTGAATTTAGAGGAAATGCTGTGAGTTCTTCTCCATTTAGCATGGTCTCTACCATGAGTCTTTTTGTTTTATGTTGAAATATATCTTTAGTATCACTAGATTCTCTAGGACTTTCATCATCAAGGGATGTTAGATTTTTTAGAGACCTTTTCTGACTATAGTAAGATGACCACATGATTTCTATCTTTCAGTGTATTTATGTGGTGAATTGTTGCTGGGCCCTAAAGTCTTCCTCAGGGGAGGGGATGAGAAGGTGTGATATCAACACAGAGGCCAGGAGTCAGGCAAAAGGCTTACAGCAGACTTGTTTGTTTAACAACTGAGAAAACCTTATAAACCCTCCCAGCACCCAGGCATTCTGACCTGTTGATAGTTGACATCACATGGTTGTCCCTCATTGACTAGGCATGGTCAGAACCTCTGAGAGTACCAGGCAGACTCCATGTTGGCTCCTTTGGACCTGATAGGCCTTAACGTCTACATATCCACAATTTTTTAATTTATTACATAGGGTGCACAGCAGGATCCAGAGTTCTTTGCTCAGGCCTTGTTGATCCTGCCTCAGAGAGGTGGTGGGGACTAGGCAGTAACCTATTGAATTATGAATAACCAGGCATGCATACCTCCTGAAGAGGACTGTGAGAAGGATGCCTGAGAGCCCTTAACACTGAAGAGTCACCTTAGTTGCTGTCTGCTGGTGTCGGATCTGCTGCATGAGACCAGCTTCTAATGTGGGTTCTGGGGATTAGACTCAGGTCATTAGGCATGTGTTGCAAATGCGCTCACAGCTGAGCCATTTCCTTGTGTTCCCTGTTTTTATATGATATAAGAACATGATCCTTCTCATTGTGCCTGAAGAGATCGCTGGTCCAGCCAGCTTCCCATATCTCTGCTCCAGCTTGCTACTCCGTCTTGCAGATGTGCACTGTCTTTGATTAATCTTATGGTCAGAACCGGTTCAGGTCACCATAGTCCAAACCCTCCATTCTTTCCCATCTCACTGAAATTCCTCCCAGAGACTCACCAAGTATGTGACATATCTACCCACCCCCAACCCTTCTTACTATCTCTCTGGCATTATATTCTACCTCATTCTTATCACTGTGCCTTGGTCCTCTTGGTCACCTCATCCTTGATCATACCAAGAACACACTCAGCTCAGGGCCTCTGCCCTGGCTTTGCCATTTTCTGGGAATGACTTTGCCTAGGTAGTCAGAGGCTTGCTCGATAGCTTTCTTAGAAAACAGCACTTCTAGAACTTTACCTCATCTTATTTCTTCCGCATGACTCGCTTTCTTTGTGTTACTTCTACCTTCAAAGATCATGCAATCCCTGAGGAGGTAAGACCTCGCCTGTTTTGCTGGTTGTTATGTACCTGGTGGCTGAGACAGTGCACACAACACTGAGTTGCTTTCAGACCTTTTACATTTCAGCCTTCTAAGCAGATTTGCAATGTGGCCACTAGATGGCACTCGAGTACTGTGTATTGAACTCTCATACTCGGAAGCTGTCTTTGCAGAACCACTTTTAAAATAATGTGCCTGTGGTCTCTGTAAAAGTGTCCTTGTTTCTCTTTTGTTTGGTGATGATCATGGAACCTGGAGACTTGTGCACACTACAGAAGTGGATCAGTGAGCCTTGGTACCTTGGGTAGTTACCCACAGGCAATCCCGTGAATTGTTTCACAACCTCCTAATATGTAAAGTTGGTTTTGTTTGGTTGTCTGGTTGGTTGGTTTGCTTTAGTGAGTTTCAGTCAGT